>OX101788.1:17992741-18248875 GCA_944452715.1 Ophion slaviceki | reverse complement strand
CATTTGTATCAAACACAACTCCAGTTTGGTTACTGATTGCTAGGCTTCTGATATATATTCAACGTAGGCTCACTGGCGAATAAACATCCGCGAAAAGGGCGAGACCACGTCCTCCCTCTTATTGAGGCACCCGTGCTTGCGCCAGTGCCAAAGAATTAGCATAATACTAAATCGCATTTCATCGAGTTTATCGAACCTTGGCCACAGACACAGAACGCATAGTCGTTTTCTCCGCCAGGACTGAACTCACGTTCACGTGTTCACCACAATATATTTCAACAAGTATGAACTGTACATTTATCTGTGTTTATGCATGTATGTGAATACATAGATATCCACGTATATTAAATTTATATATTTTGTTATAAAAATATTTATATAAATTTAAATAAAAATTTTATGTTCAAATTTATATATGATAAATAAACATAATGCATGCAATATTAACATATAAGCATGTAAACATATAAATAAATATATGTAATAATTAAACATAATTAATAAATATAAATTTTTAATTTACATACTTTGTTATAAAATATATAAAGGTGAAGTTAAATTCATATATTTAATGAATATATTTATTAACGACATATGAAATATCTATTAATGAATTTAATCTTAAATTTATATATTTCTATATAAAACTAAATAAATTTTATCTACGATTAACATATAAGCATGTAAACATATAAATAAATATATGTAATAATTAAACATAATTAATAAATATAAATTTTTAATTTACATACTTTGTTATAAAATATATAAAGGTGAAATTAAATTCATATATTTAATGAATATATTTATTAACGACATATGAAATATCTATTAATGAATTTAATCTTAAATTTATATATTTTTATATAAAACTAAATAAATTTTATCTACGATTGTACCAACTCTCTATTGAACTTTCGCATTATCCCACGACCTCGTGCATACCCATGGCAAATTGCCATTGCCATGACCACAAATCGTTTATTTTAATATTAATTCACAGTCTACGAAGTCAAAGAGATATCGCGATAATACTGCATATTTTTTTTAATTCCCGATAAACTCCGTTTATCATTGACAGGTCGAGAAAGAGGATATATTATTTCAATATATTTAAAAATAATCTTTTACTCGCTCTGATTTTTTTATAATTTGTAAGTGGCCTTTATTTCTTTTTCAATTTCACACGAAGCCTTCTGTCGATTACCGAAACGATTAGGCGAGCGTATACTGAGAGAAATCGACAAAACGAAAGCATCGGCAAGATTTGAGTTTTTTTTCGCGCTAAACGACGATTGCCCGTGCGTCCAACTTGGAATGAAGCAGCGAGCGAGCAAGTACCTCCTCATCGTCGCATGGTTATCGTCTCTGGTGGTCCCACACACGCGCATGATAAGCTCACGTGCGAAAAATCACATATAGTCTATTAGTGTCGGTCTATTCGTGTCTCTCCTTCTCTCCGTGTTTGTCGCTTTCTCGACCATAAATTTCCATACGTCTCCGTAATTAGCGTGAACGCCGACTCATTTGCCACGGCCACGATGAAACGAGCCATGGACGTTTGAAACGGAAACGATGGATGAAGGAAGAAAGAAACTAAAGGACGCGTGGTCGGTTTCCGGCTTTGGCGAGGTCTCGTTCGACGATTCAAATGCCGTAGGAAAAAATAGCCGTCACCAAGTGTTTCAATGTGAACCAATATAAGTGACGCTCTGCATTCGAAGCTACTGACGAGGACGTCATTGAAGGGATCATCACAGTGTAACGGGTCGAAAAATAACCGATTTTCGCGATTTTTATTTCGATGGTTAAAATGGGCTAATCAGACTGATTTTTTTAATGACCAGTCGAAGCACTCGTGAAGAACAGAAAATAAATTTTCAAACGATTATTTTCTATTTTTTTACAGTTTTTTAACGGTTGAAAATGGCTTCGAAAAAAAGGAGTCTCCACGGTGTACACGGTTGTGTCCGTAAATATTATCTGAAACAAAATGAAAAGAAAGAATATTAATCGGTATGAAAGTTGCTATCCTGCTATGGATATTTTTAAAATCAAAATTGACAAAATGGCGGCGGTTTGAAAAAGAAAGTATCGAATTTGGCCTATCTTTTCGACAGCTTTTCGTTTAAAAAATATGAAGATTAAAAAAAAAGAAAGCTTCCGTAGTAAGATAAAGAATAGCGTGAAGAATGTTGTGTCACAATTCGAGACGGATAGCTTGAAAACTCTGCCTTTGAGAGTGTACACCATTTCGAAATGTGGTTTTTCGAAACGGTTGGTCGAATCTTGGAATTTTTTTGAAAATTTCACACTGTGATGATACATTGAGATGGGAAGGAATTGAGCAATTTTAAGGGATTTTTTAAACTAAGAAATAATTATTCTACATTTATCAAACTGTAGGTATACTTTAATAGTATATTTAAGTATATAAAACAATTTTTTCAAATTCATTTATCATCAAAATGGTGAAGCTGTGGCAGAGTGTTACAGCAGTGTTGCCGTGGGAGTTGCGAATTGGCGGGCAGTCTTGCGTCCCGTAGACTTTGATTTGCAAAAAAATCACAAAAAAATTCAGTTGGAACATGTATAGCTTCTATTTTACAGTAATTAAAAAGAAGAAAATGGACATTCACGAAAATGGGACGCATTTACAATAAAAAATTCACGCAAAATTTCTGTATAATTTGGATTAAAAAAATAGTTCTTTTTAATTTTTCAAAAATAATTTTCGTCAAGTAGAAGGTAGCAATATTATGAATATTTCTACCAAGTTTCAACTCAATTGGCTTCATAGTTTTTGAGTCGAAAATGTCGAATGTCAATGTCGAAAATGGAGTTTTGAGAAAAACGCGTGTAAAGTTTACATAGAACGTCGAATTAAATTGCACTAGGTACTTTTGGTAACTAATTACTGAAGTAACCTGTTAAAAAAGTAATTAGATTATCAATTACAGTAGTAATTTTAATTGTTTATTTCGTAATTAACGTTAATTTTTGTATCGTTTGAAGTTTTTTGAATTTCACTTTGAAACTTTGGGAAAATATTCTACATATATAGTTCTATCGTTTGAATTAAAAAAAAAAAGAAATCGATTTTTTATCGTTGTAAATGTATATCGCGCCTCAACCGTCCGCCTCCGAATCTGTTGAAACTCACATATGTGATAAAGCATTGAAAATTATTAGAAACGTATTTTTTTTCGGCGAAAAAACGGTTTTGTGGAGTAAACCACCCCTCAAAAGAAGGCGTGTCGAGGGGTGACTTTGCAGTTTCACTCATAAGCAGACCACCCATCTGAATGAAACACAAATCAAAATTCTTCTAATGTCAAGCGATGGAAATTCCACTATAGAAGTATTGAAAAAAAAAATCAAATTAAGGGGTGAAACGCCTTTCTTTGAGGGGTGGTTTCCCCCTTAGAACAGTTTTTCCACCGATAAAAAAAATACGTGTCCAGTAGTGTTTAATGCTTTATCACAAATATGAGTTTCAACAAAATCGCTGGCGGACACTGAAGTGATGTTCCTTGTGAGTCATTGATTATTCTCGGTCGTTATCGGATAAGTCCGAAATTGCAATGAAATCCGTGAATCTCACGGGATAATAAAATATCCGCAAATTTATAGTCGATCGTAAGATTCTAGCAATTATTTTTTTATGTACCGATACATTCAACAGGTTATCTGCACCTGCCACGTTCTTCTTCCAGTCTGATTGACTGAGAGAACAAATTGGCCCTGATTGTTCGATTTAAGGGGAGATATACACCTAGCAGCCGGAAATAGGTCATTTTTGTAATTTTTTTCAAGGAAAACTATTTGAAATTTCGGATTGGGGTTTTAATTATCTAAAAGTATATATACCCGGGAAAAAAATTTCATGCCTGAGTAGATATGTTCATATATGTTTCAGATATTGTCATATATGTATCAGATATATTCATATCTGACATTTTAAAGTATCATATATGATTAGGTCTGATCATATTCCACATCATATATGCATATATAAGATCATATCTGATCAAATACGGTATCTGGCCTGACCATATATGAACTCATATCTGTTTATATCTGACTAAGTACCAAGGAGAGTTGGTACCGTCAATTCGTATCTGAACATACATTATGTGATATCTGAAGGTATCTGTTCGTATAAGATCATATCCGATCAAATACGGTACCCGACTCTGCTATATAGATCTCATATATGTTTTTATCTGTTCAAGTACCAAGGCGAGTTGGCAGCGCGAAACCATATCTGAATATATATGATGTGACATATGAGCAGGTACGTTCATATAAAATTCTATTCCATCAGATACGATAGCAAACCTGGAAAATATACGAAGTCTTATGCACCCATACCTTATCGTATATGCAGTTCAGTTGTTCACACATGAAAACGTCTAAATATATGAAACGATATCCCATCAGATACGGCATCTCACCTGACTGTATTATATGGGATCATGTGAGTTACTATAATATTGTTAATTATTAGCACGTCGAGTGATCACGTGTAAACCCGCTCTATATATGTGAACATTTTAATATCTTCAGGACTGCTCTAATAAGGTTTGCTCTGTTTCAACAGGGTAAGATTTGCTCTGATATAGTCGGAGTCATACCTGGTCTGATAGTTCAGATAAACTGTGATTCTATCATATGGGCAGGTCTATTGTTCATAGATGTCCAGGTCTACTGGGATCCACGGTATTTTATTCTTATATATTCAGATCTGGTCCGGTAGGATCAAATCTGTCTGACAAGATCAGATTTGGTTCAATAAGATTAGATGTGTCCGACATGATCAGATCTGGCCCAAAAAAATCAGATCTGGTCCAACAAGATCAGATCTTGCCTACGGATTGGAACTGGTCAGACCTGCTGCAGTATGGACGGGTCTGCTCTCGAAATTATAAAAATGGCTCTGATATGATCATACATGCTCAGATATAAGCATACATGATCTGTCATGACATTACATGATCAGACCTGGCCATTTTTCTTGTCTGATCATATCTGATTCTACAGATATGATTCAGATACATTCAGATATATTCAGATATGAACTTTTTTTCCCGTGTATTCAAAAATATGTTTAATTTTCTTTATTTAAAAATATCAAAAATATACAAGGATATTGTACAGGATACTGTGAAACTGGCGTTTCTTCAAAAATCATCTGAAAAAAAAACCAAAAAGATTATTAAATTAGATACTATAATCTAGTACTTGTCATACCCGATTTTGAAAATATCGATTTAAGACAAAATGGCGGACGTTTGAACATAAATACTCATTTTTGGGCCAAAAATTAGTTATTATTTTGCCTATAAAACAAAAACTAAGTAACGGAAAAAAAAATCTTATGACAAGTACTAGATAATGGTGTATAGAATAACCACAAAAAACCTCAAGGCAATCGGTTCATTGGTTTTCGAGAAATTTTGGGTACCGATTTGAAAAACGTGGTTTTGAGAAAAACGCGTTTGAAAATTTGGGAATGAATAAATCATGAAATTTGTCAACTTACATGGAATCATCGATACCAGGCCCATAGTGTAGGTCTTCTACGGTCGACGGAATGTTCGTAGCTTCTAAATCGATTTTTTCGACCATCTAGTTGTATATCTCCCCTTAAACTTGATCCTATCTCAATCTTTCCACACCACGAATCATAGAATCAACTAATCTTACGCACGCACCAAATGTTTAAATCTCTATACCATTGCGATTTTTTCGTCACTAATCTACGAGTAATTCAACATCGTCATATAGAACTTCTCTTCCAGCTATACAGGACACATACATCCTTAACACGAATTTACCCACACCGTTAACCGAATCAAAGGAAAATCAGTAAAAAATGCTTCTCTGTAATTACCGAGCGTCGTTCGTATCCGTCGATAAAACGGTATTTTTTAATCGCATGGCCAATAAATTGCACAATCGTATCATATCGAAAGGAAAAGCCTTCGCTCGACCATACATCTTCCCGCGACTCGTTGGCCTCCTCGAACAGGAGAGCATTTCTCACGCAAAGTGCACACGAAATTCGTACATCGATTAGACGGGCGAGGAAAAAAAACGAAAGAAAGAGAACGAGCTGTACGTTCCCGCGCGATCGATTCGTCAAAGCTTCGCGTGCAGCTTGCCGCGGATTAAATTCTCAAAGTAGTTCTTCGATACGATATATATATATATATATATATATATATATATATATATATATATATAATATGCACACCCATTCATACAGGTATGCGAATTTAGCGCATACAGTTGGCTTTCAAGACTCGCTTGTACATATATCTATATACGCATGATCGTTTATGGCGATCGGGCAATTTAACGTTAATAAGGAACACGCATATATAGTCGAGGATCCTGCTTGAGGCGTAGCTAAGCCGAGCAAGTTACTTTGCCTGCGCGTTGCTCTCTCTCTCTCTCTCTCTCTCTCTCTCTCTCTCTCTCTCTCTCTCTCTCTCTCTCTCTCTCTCTCTCCTCTTCCTTCTCGTTTCTCGTGATCTCTTATGGATTTTGCTCTCTTCTGAGCTCTTTTACATCCGCGAGACATAAGGATATTCCGCCGTGGAGCATCTTTCACGAGATTTTCCGAGACGTCCGAGTATTGCGCGACTGTCTCGTCGTGGCTTCGTCTGATCCTCTGTTTTTTTGTCATCATTTTTCAAAGCCACGCAAAGTTATACGTTAACCGGATATTGGAGCTAGCCGTGGCATATATATATATATATATATATATACAGGGTGTCCCAGAACTCAACGTCAAGCCGAAACGGGGTGACAGGATTGATTGTAACCATCACGAGAAAAATCAGAAAAAAAATCTGGGCATTTAAGAAAAACCTAGAAATTTGGTCAAACTGTAACCATTTTTCGGTTATTGTGGTTAATTTTTATTATTTTTGTTCATTTAAACTTTGGAACCGTAACCCTAAATAACATTTCTAGAATCACAGTAAAAAATAATGACACAATTGCCCCAAGTTTCCTAGAATTAAGACTGTTTTTTGTTAAACTATGAATTTAAAATTTTCAAAATAGATTTTTTTTCTGATTTTTCTCATGATGGTTACAATCAATCCTGTCACCCCGTTTCGGCTTGACGTTGAGTTTTGGGACACCCTGTATAAATATATATATATATATATAGAAAGGCGATTCCGAAGACATTCAGATACAGGCTAGTCAATTGACCCCGTAGTCAACGTTATATGAACCCAAATGCCTGCAGCATCACCTGCAGATGAATGTGAGCGCATTTGTACGAAGAATACTCCAAGGACCAAAACGGCCAAAATGAACGATTTTTTGAAATATTCAAGGACTCGCCTCGAAACAGCCAGGCTCGTAGTAACCGTCAATTAGGTATTTCGAAATATTTTCTCCACGTGTAGAGGAGTTGGAGTTTGAAGGGGCGGCGGGGAGGTGAATGAGTGTGAGAGTATCAAATGTGGCGGAAGCACGCGTCTCGAGTGAGAAGACAGTATCGATTGTTTTGACAAAACGATCTAATTTTTGGTAAACTATATCGCTTGAGTTTGTTTTAGTTGCTGATATTGATGGGAGACAGGTAAGTAAACACAATGAAAGTACTAATTATTAATATAATAAGAACGGTTTGTCATAAATTTTCAAGGTTATTGCATGATTTTTTGTTGATTCGTTAACCGTCTAATGGGGCAAGATGAATACAAGCTATCGCAAAACCGCAATGTTTTACAACGTACCACTATCTACGATAGAGAGATGTGTCAAAGCTACAAGAAAGGGTAAAATGTAACTGGAAGGGCCTTTGGTTCCTCTTCAATCGATGTTTCGATGAGAGGAAGATGAAGAATTAAGGCGGGAGCCTGAATTAGAAGGTCCAAAAAAGCGTTTTTTCGGGAATTTTTTTACAAGGGAAGAAAACTAGTGAGCCCGGTAAACATTGAGGTATCTTTTCATGTATATTTGAAATTTATTTAAAAAATGGGTAAAACTATAGAACTACGACTCCAGTCCAAAATCGGTCCAAAATTTGTTTGGGGTATTGTTATGGATAAAAAACGATGTTACATGTTGAATTAAGGTGAGGGAAGCCCTAATATGAAAAAAAAAACGTTAAAAAGCGTCATTACGGTGGAGGGTAAAAATGAAATACGTAACACGATTCATCAATTCAATTCGCTTCGTGCGAGTATACATATATGTACACGTGTGCGTGTGTGTGCGCGTGTGTGTATGCGTGCGTGCGTGTGCGTTTACGTGTATGTATGTGTCTGCGTGCGTGCATGCGTGTGTGTGCGCGCGCCCGCGCGTTTGTGTATTTGTGTGTGTGTGCGTATGTGAGTGTGTGTCTATGATGCGCTATTTTGTCCCTCGTTTTCGCAAACTTCAAAATCCCATAGCTTATGGAATTAATCAAAAATGTCGGCCTCCCCCAACTGAATATCAATAATGATGACATTATAAAGGTTTTCGTCGAGACAAAAAAAATGTTGGCATTGAAATTGGTCTGGAGCCGTGATTCTATAGTTTTACGAAATTTTGGACCGATTTTGGGCTGGAGCTGTGATTCGATAGTTTTACCAAAAAATTGAACATTTTTTTTTTTAACTACTTAGTTCCTGTTATTGAGATTGAAATCATTTTATGTGCGAAAGATGCTAATAATTCACAAGAATTATGGGACAACCCATCATGCTCTCAGCGCTGTTTCATCTTAACCCCCATATGGGGTAAGTGTGGAAAAATAACGGTTTAGTTAATTATATATATATAATTAACTAAACCGAATATATATATATATATATATATATATATAAGGGAAGTAGGGGCAATATGAGAACGCCTAAGGTCATATTCAAAGAAAAAAATACATATACATCAGTCAACTTGAATTATTCTTTTAAATTAATCAAAATTTATTAATCTTTTAACTTTAAAAACAAAACAAGCAGTCTTTCTGATTGTTAGCTTTCAATATATATATATATATATATATATATATATATATATATATATATATAAGACTGCTTGTTTTGTTTTTAAGGTTAAAAGATTAATAAATTTTGGTTAATTTAAGAGAATAATTAAAGTTGACTGATGTATATGTATTTTTTTTCTTTGAATATAACCTTAGGCGTTCTCATATTGCCCCTACTTCCCCTACGTGCATATATCGAGCGACAAGTAGTAATAGGAAAGCTCCAAGACAGCACGGTAGTCGAATCCTAGGCTGCGAACACCAACGACAGCATTCCCGTATCTAAACTTACCAACCAAGTTACCCTTATTAATGATACGCCGCGATCGTAACTGTTATCGCATTATACCCGAGTTTACGCACTCGCTATAGGGATTATCATACATACCGCGCACTAGAATTTATAAGCGCGTATATTTATGCGGTTGCACGAGGCTATAGCTCTGGAATTTTCGAGTTATATTCGAAGCAATAACGAGCTTATTAACGATGACAACTGTATTTGATATCGAGCATTATCGAGCCCCCCCCCCCCCCCACTGGCTCCGGTGGGAAGGTATACACGAATGCACGATGCGGGGTCTTCCGTATCGCTTGCGAATATATTCTTATCGAATCTCCTCGATCGGCGCCTATCGACGCTTCGATTACAGCATCTATAATGATTTTTACGAGACTCTCCGAACGTCATGTCGTTTCGTTGTCGACGACGACCAACCGCGTAGCGAATGCGCGCCAATACGTTTGCTACTTTTTAGACCACGTGTGTGCGCACGTAGCGTTGTAGCGCGGAGTTCGTTACGCTGGAAATTACCTTTCGAACGGTCTCCGGGTCTCTGGGTACCTGCGGTAACCTCCCGTCAGGTGATACACGTTCTATAATGGGTCAATTTACGGTCGACATTCTGACCAACGGCGGATACAATGCGCGACGTCTTATCGAAATAGTATGGTGCTGAAGTTTGCATCGATGGAATGCCATACATTTTTCTTTTTTTTTCATTCATTTCTGTGCTTTTGTTATTGTCGAGAATCGTTTTCTTCGCAGCTTTGCGTGATGGATTTTTAATGAGGATTGTCAAAAATGTTGCAGTGACTTTCGTAGCCTGAATGCACCAAAGGAAATAGGGGAATAGAAAAAAAATTCATTTCATTGCAACGATACCAACTTAAGGCGTTACCCCCACTTGTAGCGCAAAAAAAAGGCCTTTTTCATGAATTTTTTTAAAGAAAACTACAAAACTTTTTTAATCGATCAATATACCATCTTAAAGAACACATCTTGAAGAACTTTCAGTAATTTTTTTATTGAAAAATATTACATTGTTTAGTGGCAAATGGCCGTCAATGAAATAATGTTTTTATATACACGGTTTGCGGTGACCAACATTGCGGGGAAGTGGATCATCTGAAAAAAAAATGCGGATGGATTTAGTCAAATATAAGTATAAACTAGTCTTTAATCGAAGGATTTTAAAAAATATTCATTTTTCACAAAATGGCGGACAGTCAAAGTTAATGGTTCGATTTTAACGAAAAAAAATCGAACGATTAAAGACTACATTATTATGTATTAAATAAGCCTGCAAAATTTCAAGAAGATCGGTTCATTAGTGTTCGAGTAATCTTAGTCACCGACTTCAGAAATGCCATTTTGAGAAAAACGCGTTTAAAGTTTCAATTTCAGTTTACACGAAGAAAATATTTTTTTTTGGAAACTTACATAGAGTCATCTATTCCAGTCATAAAAAACTGCACTTCAAATTGCACTTCAAAAAAATGCAATAAAAAAAATCGATTTTTTCAAAATCGCAAGTGAGGGTAACCCCTGAAGGGGTAAGGCCACTGTAGCGGGGGAAAAAATAAGCATATTTTGGGAATTTTTTTTAGCAGGACAATGGAATAAATCAAAATTCTGAAAAAGGTCCTTTATTGTACATATCATAAACTGCATAAACTATTTTTTTTTCAAAGTAATATAGAACAAAATGGCGGCTGCACAGCTTTTCTTCGACGAAGCCTTTTCATTCATAGCCGCGCGGCCGGACCAACGGCACCTGCAATTTTTTATTTACAGCGAATAAATTTTTTTTTTCTATTATACATGTGAACAACTACAGGAGTACGTAGGATTTTTTCCATATATCAATTTTTGCAAAAACAGCGCGTTTTTTAAATACAAGTTCAAAATTCTCAAAAAAACATCGTTCGAGAATTGTTTATTAAAAAAAATATGTAATATATCGAAAAAATCCTGCGTACTTCCATGCAGCATGTAATTGTGAATATACAGTTAAAATTTTACGTCAATCGGTCAAGATTTGTTCGAGTTATGAGTCCGGCCGACTTGAAAAATGCAGCTTCGAGAAAAACGCGTTTAAGTTTTCGGTACGGATTGCATCGGACTGAGAGGGGCTGCGCAAAAATTCAAAATAGAAGTATTTGGACATTTTGCCCACCTTAATCCTTTGAGTATGTCATTTTTAAGATATTAAGGCATCTTTTAAGAAGAAAAATCGATTTTTTGAAATTTCTACAGTGGCCTTACCCCTTAAATTCCATGAGATGGAAACTCCAATGCATTTTCATCTTCTATTTTTGTTCGCTTGTTTTTCCGCCGAATGCAGCTGTTATGGCGAACGCCAGGTAAATACAGAGTTGTCGGGCATTAAACAAAAACACAAACAAAAGTAACGAGATGTTAACTGTCCAGTGTAGGCGTGTGTGCGTGTGCGTGCGTGCGTGTGCGTGCGCGCGTGTGTGTGTGTGTGTGTGCGTGTGTGTGTGTGTGTGTGTGTGCGCGCGCGTGTGTGTGTGTGCGCGTGTGTGCGTGCGTGCGTGCGTGTCCGAGATAAGCACAAAAGCATCTCAGAGTAGACTACGCTGACCTGGGTCAACTGTATCTCGTTTGTGGATTCGAGACTTGACGAACGGCACGTTCGCTCGTTGTACATTAGTGTCGTTGCTGATTACACGTAGAGTACGTGCATTCGTTAGACGTAACATTTTCTGCACACACATACGAACATACGTGCATGTATTATGCGAACACATGGGTGTGCGGAAAATATGATGAACATGTTTATATATTTATATATATGTATACACATTTGGGGGTGTGTGTGTGTGTTTTGCTACTATGCACTCGAGTATTCTACGTCTGTCAAGGCACGAACCTCGAGTTGTTCAAGACACGCAACATAGACCAAATAACAAAGGCTCACGTGCGATACGTGACTCTTACCACGGCGGATATTTCAAATATGACGCCACACGCTTGAGAAGAGGACGAGTGAAGTAGAATTTCGTTATCAGCAGCTTTGTCGAGCAATTTTGATGAAGATTTTTCCTGCACTTCATTGCTCGAATATCTTATAAAGGCAGTCCTGGATTTGCCAATAGGCTGTATAGGCAGTTGCCTAGGGGGATTGGGGTAGAATATCCATAAGTCGAATATCCATAAGTACGAATATCCATAAGTGAGTATGGAGTAGAAATGAGTGAATAGAGTAGAAATTAGTAGAAATGAGAAATGGGGGACGGTGGAGGAAAAGTGAGTATAGAGGGAACCCAAACAAACTCACTTATCTCTATCTCCCGCCATTTTTGGCACTCATTTCTACGCTATACTCACTTATGGATATTCGACTCATGGATAGTCATACTTATGGATATTCGACTCATGGATATTCATACTTATGGATATTCGACTCATGGTGAACCGGTGCGATGGTCTAGTGGTTAGCGTGCTCGCCACTAAACCAGCGGACCGGGAGGTCCCGGGTTCGAATCCCAGTCGCGTACGTTTCGTCGTGAAATGTTTTTCTTCGGCATTTCGCGGCGAAATAAGACTAGTTCCACGACTGGGGGCGAATTCGACGACCGGCTGTATTGGTATAGGTTTTCCGCAGTTTCCCTATACCCATGACAGAAATGTCATGATGAATATAATACAGAGGGGGAAGTCGGCTGCGGCCGCAAGAGGGGGGAACAGAGAGAAAGATGGAGAGAAAAAAGGAGTAAAACAGTAGAGGAAAGAACTGCTAGAACGATGGGAAAGAATAGGTAACAAACCCGAAAGCGTGTACCTAAGGAAAAAACCAATATATTCGACTCATGGATATATATATTTATGGATATTCGACTCATGGATATTCGACTTATGGATATTCGTCCTTATGGACATTAGTACTTATGAATATTCGACTTATGGATATTCACTTACGGATATTCGTCGACAATGGCCTAGGGGAGGCAGACTTTAGGGGGCGGCGAATTTTTTACATTTTTATTCATTAATAAAACGTATCATTTATTTGAAAAGTACGAATATTTTTATTTTAATAGAAGGTAGATACAGGGAGGTTATGTGTAGAACACAATATCCGATAAATGGCATTAACGGCATGAACATGGACGACATATTCTTTCAACGAGATGGCGCGTTATCCCGCGCCACGGTGATGTGAATTGGCCACCAAGAACGTGCGATTTAACGCTATTGGACTTCTTTCTTTGGGGTGTTCTGAAAGGAAAAGTGTATGCCAATTATCCAAAAACCATTTTGGAGCTAAAGGAAGCAATTGGACGCACCATTAATGAAATTAGTCCGCGATTATTCCAAAATGTTATTGAAAATTTCGTCAAAAGGGTGAATGTTTGCAAACAGGGACGAGGCCGCCATGTATCGGATATTGTGTTCCACACACAACCTCCATGTTTGTACCCTATATTAACCCTCCGAGTGCACACTGGGTCGTTTTGACCGTACGTATTTAGTATTTTTCAACGTATTTTTCAAAGTATGCCTCACTTTGAACGAATGTTTTGGCCTTTAATTTTCGTTTTCGTAAAAAAATAAATTTAGGGCCATAAAATATGGATAATTTACTACAAAAAAAGTCTCTACAAAAAAATACATATTTACCGAGATACAACGATTTGAAAAACGCCTTGGGTCAGATTGACCCAGGATGCACTTATCGGTTGGCTGCGGAGGTGTGCACTCGAAGAGTTAAAATAAAAATATTCGCACTTTTTAAATAAATAATACGTTTAATTAATAAATTTAAATATCAGGTCATTTTGAGACACTGTATATTCAAAGGTCCAACTGATGATGAATACCTTGAAGCGTTACATCTATATGACTCACCGAAAAATGAGACTTTTTCGGATTGTTTTTTGAAGATACTAAAACAGTAATCAGAATGAGGTTTGATGGGTTCATTCTACAGGTCTCGAGGTATAAAAGACAAAAAATATGAAAAACATACAATATGGCAGCCGAATCGCAACAACACTAAGAGCGCTTTTAGGGCCACTGCAGTAAGACGCAGAACTTTTATGGATCAGCACCTTGAACAAAAATAATCGTCATTGACATTAATTTTGCCGGAGAAATACTGGAGGAACCACAAAGTAAATTTATTTTAATCCTTTCGTAGATCGTGAAGGGAAAAGGACTTTAGATCCTTCTCTCTCTCTCTCTCTCTCTCTCTCTCTCTCTCTCTCTCTCTCTCTCTCTCTCTCTCTCTCTCTCTCTCTCTCTCTCTCTCTCTTTTGTTACTGTCTCTCTTTTTCTTTTCTCTCCGTATCTCACCATCTCTCTCTCTTTCTCTTCGGTTTTGATAAATGTATCTCCCTGTAATATAAATACATCTCTTTCGAAGCGCCCCGCAGGGTGCGCACATTGTACCTCATTGATTTCCGGGGAGAGTGCATCTGACGTTCGCGGTATTATGTCTCTCGTGGTATATATGCGCTACGAAAAGTGCATCGTTACGATATAAACATACGCGTATATAAACATTGGAAGAGGAGTGCAGGGACGAGCAGCAAGACCACGTGCTCGTTCTCGCCTGGCTTCTTGCAACATTCATACCCTCCCCCCCCCCCCTCATTCCTTCAGACCCTCGGGCTAGTCTCGCATACGCGAATACGAATGCACATACGCGTATTTAATATATCGCATACAGGCGTAGAGCCAGGGTTCATTCTATGATACTCTGACCGATATGATTTATGCCCGGTTTCATGCGCCGGGATTTATGCTGGAGAGCTACGTTCTACTATCATCTACACACACACTCTCTCTCTCTCTCTCTCTCTCTCTTGGATGAATATACACGAGCCATGTGTAGCCAGTTGGTGGTACAGGCTGAACGAGTCTCTTTGGGCTTTGCTCTTCTGTAACTCTGGAGTCACTTCATTTGACTCGTTGCGCTTCTCTTTTACCGCAATACGTTCAGCAAGTTCGTTTCACAAGATTGTGCGAGATCGCGCACAGATATGAGTCGTGAAATTTTCATTTTTCTCTGGTGCAATCGCAAGAAGATGATGCGTCGCAGGAATTGGATGACATTTGTTTTGAGGACGTTCTTTTGTTGAAAGATTTCCAAAGTAATGGAGAGCCTCGGAGACTTCGTCCGTTGTGGCGTTTGTTTTGGGGATTTTTCGATTGGAAGTTCTCTGAACAGATGGGCAGCCTTGGATACTTTGTTCATTGTGGTGTCTTTTTTGCAGAGGTTTTCATCGAAAGGTTACCAAATGAATGGAAAGAGTTTTGGATAGTCTGCGTTCATTGTGATGTCTTTTTTGGATGCTTTCATTGATTGGTTCCCCAACGGATGGCAAGAGTCTCGGATACTCTGTCCACTATGGTGCCTGTTTTAACGACATTTTCATTTATTGATTTTCTGAAGAAAGGGCTAGTCTTGGATACTCTGTCCATCATGATCATTTTTTTGGGGAGGTTTTCATTGCATGATTTCTAAATTAATAGAATGAGTTTTATATTAACTGTCCACTGTGATGTCTTTTTTGAGGATATTTTCATTGGTTGATTTCTGAACGAATGGCAAGTCTTGGATACTCTGTTCATTGTGGTACCTGTTTTGATGACGTTTTCATTTATTGATTTCTGAAGAAAGGACTAGTCTTAGATACTCTGTCCGTTATGATGCCTTTTTTGTGGAGATTTTCGTTGAACGGATTCTAAAATAATGGAATGAGCTTTGGATAGTCTGTCCATTATGATGTCTTTTTTGGGGACGTTTTTAGTGATTGATTCCTGAACGACGTGCAAGAGCCTTGCGTACTCTGTCCATTATGGTGCCTATTTTGACGACGTTTTTATTCATTAATTTCTAAACAAATGGCTAGTCTTGGATACTCTGTCGATCATGATGACTTTTTTGGGGAGGCTTTCATTGGAAGGTTCCTAAACGATAAGTTTCCGGGATATTTTCATTGAATATGAATGGAAAGAGTTTTGCATACTTCATCCTTGGTGATGGAGATTGAGGAGAAGGTGCCGGAGAAAACGAGGATTTAAGCCGCCTCCTTTTTTTCATAACTCGAATGTACGAACAACTAACTCCAAGAGGAGCGATATTGACACTTTGAATCCGATTGCTGTCACACGCCTCGCCGTGTTTAATGCTAACGCTCTTTGTGTGGACAGGTAGAGACTTAAGACGTCAAGGTAGATGGGAACATACATAAATATGTATGTACATGAGTGTTTACATGGACAACCGTTCTTCTGCCGATCGTGTTTTCCAAAACCCTCCATTTCCTTGCCACGGCACCATCGATCTACTCCTAACGATCGCAGGTACAAATGCGTACACTTACGGGGCTACATCTACCTAGAGGTCCGAAAAAGAATTGACAAAACGCGATTTTTTTTTCTGGGCAACGGTTAGTTAACAAGAAACGTATTTTTTTTAACACGAAGGCACATATATTAAGGGTCTTAAAAAATCACCAAAAATACAGAAAAACGACAAAAACATGGCCGCCGGCAGATGATTAAACTTTTTCGCAACGATTGGTGGCTCTCCAGCTTAAACGGTCCGTCTGAAGTCTAAAAACCAAAGGGATTATTCAAGTTAACAATGAATGCCAGTCGTTGACGATCGCCGATTTATGAAATTATTTTTTTTAACAACGTGGCGACGAATTGAAACTCGAACATACAAAATGGATGAAAAAAGTCGTCGTTTTACGTATACGAAAAAGGAGATCGATTTTAAAAAGTAAGAGCGTTAGCGACCTTTAAATATTTTTCATCGTATCATCTCGATCATGTTTGAAAACATTGTTTCGAGAAAATCACGTTTAAGGCCTTAGGCCACAATAACGGGTATAAAATCATGTCCGAATTTAACAATTTTTTTCGGATGAAAAAGTGATTCACTCATAAAGTTAATTACACATCTATTTAGTATGAATATCCAGCTGTTAGACAATATATATTTTTTTTTCGATGTACAAAATGGCTGACTACTAATATTTTCTTTTATCTTTTTTTTAGGCGCTTCGTATGAACAAAAACAAAAATTCTCGTCAACCAACATTAGAATACCTAGAGAAGTACGTACGGAATTTAAAAAATATTGTTTTATTCAAGAGTTGCAGGTATTTGAACTTAAGAAATGAATTTTCAGTGAAAAATTTCGTTATGGCTGATCATAAACTGCTCATAAAATGAAAAGTTTTCGATCAATCAGAAATTCCATACGTACTTCTTTGCGAAATGCAATGAGGAACATAACTTTTGAATTTGAAGTAAATCGAGTGAAAATGGTTGAAGTTATTTGTCACGCCAATTGGAAAAAAGCTGTTTCGAGAAGTTTCGAGTAGTCGGCCATTTTGTACATCGAAAAAAAAATCTAACAGCTTGACATTCATACTAAATAGATGTGTAATTCATTTTATGAGTGAATGACTTTTTCATACGAAAAAAAAATTGATAAATTCGCACATGATTTTATACCCGTTACTGTGGCCTAAGGCCTTAAGGAGATTCGGTACAAAAGTCGAAATGTTAAGAAACTGATCAAATGTGGTGATAATGTTCTTCAACATTAAGTGCGAAAACACACATTTTTTCAAAATTTTCTTCTACTTAGTTATCGAGTAATTAAGAATTAAAGCAGATTTCTTATGCCCGCAATGTATACCTATATATATGGAAACGCTATGCTTATACACGTGAACTTTAGTGTTAACTCACTCGACAACTGTGCAGAAGAAAAATCTGAAAAAATTTGTATTGTCACATTTGGCACTAAAGAATATGTTCACCAAATTTTATAAACCTCTGAACTTTTTGAAATTTTTTATGTTTTTAACATGGTTTAGCATGGCAACATTGTATCGCCCGTACCAAACATCCTTAAAGTTTGAAGTACGGTGCGTCTACCGCTCGCCCGGCCTTCTATTAGGAGCTTTAGCTCATTCAATTTTACTAATATTTCAATTAAATTTTCAGGGAATATAGCTAAAAGGTGATACTATCGAATACAAACATTTTTTTAAAAATGCTATTTTTTTACCCACATAGGTAGACGTAGCCCGTTAAAATAATCCACCTTCAATTTGGATCCAGTTTCCACAAACCAGCTGGAGAAAAATAGTTCTGAAAAATCGAATAACAAAAAAGATGCATCGTGATCGCGGTATAATGGTCCAACTTCGTGGATTGTAATTTCTGACCAATTCGCTTTATGGATCAATTATCTCGAGTGACTTTCCATTTGCATAATCGACTCATTAGGTAATGGGACAACGTATCAATGACTCATGAGTAACGAAAATATGTATCAAGAGTACCATTCGAGGCTCTCTGATACCAAGTTTGCATCAGATCAATAACCTGTCAATAACTTCCGTTTGGCTCTCGCGTACATAAATCTTTATCTCTCCTGGGCACGCTTCGCACTTATGGCGTGAAAATTCTCTCTCTCTCTCTCTCTCTCTCTCTCTCTCTCTCTCTCTCTCTCTCTCACTCTCTCTCTCTCTCTCTCTACAACTTCATTAGAATTTATTGTTTCTGGCTCTCCGTACGGGTGCTTGAGGTACGCGCCTACGCGACAAGAACAGATGCATAATTTAGCCACCGTAAGCGCCGAAGATCGGGGGACGCATATATCAGCGTTTCCCGAGCCAGAACGCTCCTAGATAAACGCCCGAGAAATTTGCATACGAGGGAAAAGCAAAACGGAAAAAAAGACCGAGAGGCGAACAATTTTTCGACTGGACGGGTTGAAATAGCGTGGGCTCGCGCGTCAAGCGATGCAAGTGTATAGTAACGAGCCTTAAAAATTCTTGGACGATGCCAAAGACATGAGGGTGCATCGTGAACTTTTAGAAACGAGGGAGCGAGATTTAACGAGAAAAAAATGTGGTCGACAGTGTGGCCAGTGCTCGGTTAAGACGTGGTCACTGTTGAGCATGCACGTCGACATATATGTCCGTCCATACACTGGGTGTCCTGAGTGTAAGTACCCCAATTACGAACCTGCCCTCTGAAACTCTTTAGAAGCAGAAGTGATCTTGAAAAACATGGTGGTCACCTTTCCCGATGTGTACGGCTCATTTTTTTCGATTTTTTTTACTCCCACGCTAATTCCAGGCAAAAACAGCCGTAATTTAAAATGATCGAATGTACGTCCTAGACGTAAAGTAAAATCAGTGGCGAAGAGCATGATATTCAGACCGAGCTTCGATTTTCCACATGAAACTGCTTTTATTTATAAAGAAATTCATTATTATTAAAGAAATTCATAAAGATGAATTATCAAATGTTTACTGAAATTTATAAAGATGTATTATCAAATATTGACTGAATTTATAAAAGTGTTGCGTTCAATTTACAAA
Organism: Ophion slaviceki; assembly: GCA_944452715.1. Lineage (NCBI taxonomy): Eukaryota > Metazoa > Arthropoda > Insecta > Hymenoptera > Ichneumonidae > Ophion > Ophion slaviceki. The sequence goes on along the minus strand of OX101788.1, from coordinate 18,229,206 downwards.
AGAATAACCAATACTGACATTACAATTAATTACACTACAATTATGTAGTAGACGATTGTGAAATTGTCCAAAAGGTTTTTCTCATACCGGAATCAGCCACACAAAAAATCTAAAACATTCTGTACAATTTCTCCATTATTGTTGTCATCACAACTCGCGCAAAAGCAGTCCCATCGGAAGACATGCGGAGCTACTGCAAATTAAGTGTCATAACTCTTTGATGGGTTGGTGGACCTTTAATTTTCCATCTAGGCTTGGAACAAGATTATACATAATGATACATAATTTTGTTATTGCTATAGTAGCGTTTCTCTAAGACTCCAATACATTATGAACGTCCTACGCTGAAAGACATTGCGTACTCGTGGAGAACAGAATCTTGTTTAAGTTTGTTAAGGTGCGAGATATCTATAGGCGAGGAAAAAATTGCTGATTTTCATGATTTTTCTTTAAAGGCAAGATTTCTTCATCATTTTTCATCTTAGGGTAGATTGTATTACTACTTTTGGCTGTTACATGGTATTTTTTATTTATTAATCTTTAAATCGGCGGAGGTATGGCACGTTCTTCTAAACAGGCTGCGACGAATGTTGTCAGACGGCGTGACACGTAGCGTCAACGGGTTCGATCTGAAAAAAAAACCATCGAAAATGTTTCTTTCCCTCATACGCAGAATATGAACTAAGAAAAAGTAATAAATGTTGGAAATCGATGAAATCGTACGCTTTGAAACAAAAAGATTGAATTTTCCCAAAAAAATGGCTAAATTTTTCAATAAAAAATACTTATTTTCTTCAATTTTCCGAAACATTTAGGTTCATATTTTAGACAATAAGGTTAGAAAGATTAATAGTAAATTTCATCAGAATCGGTAGATTAGTTTATTAGCTATACGTCACGCCAGTTTCGAAAATGCAGTTTGAAATACCGTGCCATACCTGCGCAGTTTTTAAAGATTAATAAAAATAAAAAATCACCATGTAACAGCCAAAAGTAGTAATAACACGTACCCTGAGTCTCAAAAACAGTGAAGAAATCTTTGCTTTTAAAAAAAATCACGAAAAACAGCAATTTTTTTCCTCGCCTAAAGGTATCTCCCCCCTTGATACAGCTCACCGATGAAACATTCACCGAGTTGTCGTCGTTTTGCAGCTAATTGCCAGAGTTAAATCCCGTGTCGAGCCTCGGAATGGGGACATTTGCAATGCGGGGGCCACCCTGTATACGTAAATCGAGCAATGTGCAACGGCGGCATTTCGTCTGATTTACCGTCCTGGAATATAATAATGCGACTGGTACGCCCACGTGAGTTCGATCGTTAATTTACAGGGTGGTAACGTACCTCTCTCTCTCTCTCTCTCTCTCTCTCTCTCTCTCTCTCTCTCTCTCTCTCGTTCGCCTGACTTTCTTATTATAACCGATACCGTGCTAGAAAATCATTCCACCCACACTCGATCCGTCCGTACGTACAAGGAGCCTCGTAAGATCGTAGGGTCGATAGTTGGCAGGCAAAAGGGCTCAACCCGGCAAGCTTGTGCATCCGAATCACGCAGCTCGAGCCGTTGCTTCAACAGCATCCGATACAGGCACTGTATTACGGTCGTGCTCTCATTGGCAATGTACATCAATGACCGAGTGCCACAAGGGCGCATCAAGTGTGTTCGAGCAGAGAAGGATCGAAGTTCTGGCACGGCGGTGCTTATGTACGTGCACAAGTGCGATGTCAATGTGTGCACATCCTTGGTGGCTTCGCCGGAGACGAAATCTGCTATGGAGGGATTCCAATGGGCATCTTCCTCGAGGCCTAGAGGCGTATATCAAGTAGCCAACGAACGAGAGTGTACTTTTCGTTCAATGAGTGCCTGGCGAGACACGAGATGAAGAATAAAACGATCAAAGGTTCCCTTTGGGAACGGTAGGTCGAGACGCGGTTGAAGATAATACATATACGCCTTTATCCGTGAAGAACGTTATACATATCCATGAAGAACGTCTCATAAAGTTTGAATGTTCGCTCATCCAGACTTGCCTCATCGCCTGCTCTTAAGGCCTTAGGCCACAGTAACGGGTATAAAATCATGTGCGAATTTAACATTTTTTTCGTATGAAAAAGTTATTCACTTATAAAATTAATTACACATTTAGTATGAATATCAAGCTGTTAGAAAAAATGTATATATTTTTTTCGATGTACAAAATGACCGACCACTAATATTTTCTTTTGTTATCTTTTTTTAGGCGCTCCGCGGCGTGACATTTAGCATCCACAATTTTTTACCTAGAACAAAAAACAAAAATTCCCGTCAATCTACATTAGAATACCTAGAGAAGTGAGTACGGAATTTAAAAAATATTGTTTTATTCAAAAGTTATAGGTATTTGAACTTAAGGCGTTACCCCCACTTGTAGCGCAAAAAAGGCCTTTTTCATGAATGTTTTAAAAGAAAACTACAAAACTTTTTTAATCGATCAATATACCATCTTAAAGAACACATCTTGAAGAACGTTCAGTAATTTTTTTATTGAAAAATATTACATTGTTTAGTGGCAAATGGCCGTCAATGAAATAATGTTTTTATATACACGGTTTGCGGTGACCAACATTGCGGCGAAGTGGATCATCTGAAAAAAATGCGGATGGATGCGGTCAAATATAAGTATAAACTAGTCTTTAATCGAAGGATTTTAAAAAATATTCATTTTTCACAAAATGGCGGACAGTCAAAGTTAATGGTTCGATTTTAACGAAAAAAAACGGCCGTTTTTTGGCTATAAAACGGCTATTTTTTTCGAAAAAAAAAAATCGAACCATTAAAGACTACATTTTTATGTGTTAAATAATCCTGCAAAATTTCAAGAAGATCGGTTCATTAGTGTTCGAGTAATCTTGGTCATCGACTTCAGAAATGCCATTTTGAGAAAAACGCGTTTAAAATTTCAATTTCAGTTTACACGAAGAAAATATTTTTTTTTGTAAACTTACATAGAGTCATCTATTCCGGGCCCATACAGAAGTATGGGCCCGGATACTTATACTTCAAAAAAATGCAATAAAAAAAATCGATTTTTTCAAAATCGCAAGTGGGGGTAACGCCTTAAGAAATGAATTTTCAGTGAAAAATTTCGTTATAACTGCTCATAAACTGCTCATAAAATGAAAAGTTTTCGATTAATCGGAAATTCCGTATGTACTTCTCTGCGAAATGCAATTAGGAACATAACTTTTAAATTTGAAGTAAATCGAGTGAAAATTGTCACACCAATTTCACACCAAGTTATTTGTCACACCAATAGGGAAAAATATGTTTCGAGAAGTTTCGAGTAGTCGGCCATTTTGTACATTGAAAAAAAAAGATATATACATTTTCTAACAGCTTGATATTCATACTAAATAGATGTGAAATTAATTTTATGAGTGGATCACTTTTTTATACGAAAAAAAAATTGTTAAATTCGCACATGATTTTATACCCGTTACTGTGGCCTTAGGCCTTAAAGCACCTCCATTCCGGAAGCTAAGCCATCCAAGGTGTCACGGAATACTAGTGTAAATGGAACGTTCCGCGACCGAAAGACTTCCATATGGTGAATGATGGACGGGATACTTCACCGAAGATGAGTACTATCCGGTTGGATCCGATCATCCCTCGTTCGATTTGAAGACCGGTATAGATTGGAGGCGTCGGGCTCTAGGATTAAGGGCAGTTTTGGCAGATGCCAACGAGCGGTCCGTCAACCTCGCACGTGCTTTGAAAAGGATCCGGCTCGGGACAGCTTGCCGCGGCTCGATCATTTGCTGAATTTAAGGGATTATGCCTAGTTGCAAAAGTCGAAAAATCACCTTTTCTCCAAATCAATATACATAGTTTGACAGGATATCGTCTTATAAATGTTGCCTGAAAATTTCAAGGTGATCGGATCAAAATTGACAGATTTATAGGCTGGATTTATGGTGACGAAACTTAAACACATTTTTTTTTCTCGAAAGTACGTTTTCGAAGTCGATGAGAAAAATATCTCGAAAACTACTGCATCAATTTTTTTTAGACCTTTAGGGCTTTTTCTAGATGTAAAAATATAGTATTTGATCCAAGGATTTTTTCCTTACATCCGATTTGATGAAGGAAAAAATAATCTATATGCAAACAAAGTATTTTTAACAAACAAGCTTTTATTTAATGTACAAAAAAGTAGAAAATATTTTCTACTAAAATAGGTGACTCGAGTCACCTATATGTGACTATAAATAAATACTTGGGACGCTCAACGTTTAAAATGTTTAATGAATTTGATCAATACAGTTTCATTAACCGTATTTAATTTGGCACAATATTAATTACATGAATTATTATCATCCTTTATATCAGTTTCAGTATTTTTATTTAAGAAATCCAAGGTTGTATTACAGTAAATAAAATACAGTTGATATGTTAACGGATTTATGTAAATTAAAGATCATATGTCTAAATGATGAGCGCCCCAAGCTTTTATTCATAGTCACATATAGGTGACGTGGTAAAAAAATATGTTCTACTTTTTAGTACATTAAATAAAAGCTTGTTTTTTTTTAACATTTTTTTACATGTAAATTATTTTCTACTGTTTACAATTTGAGAATATGGCGAGGAATTTGTACAAACGCACGAAGCGCAATGGTAATAAGATTAATGTTTTAAATGTTTAATAATAAGAAGTTTTGTAAATAAAAAAGAAAGAAAGGAGGAAATGTAAAAAGCACGCAGGGGGCTAAAATAAATTAAAATATTTTTCTATTTTCAACTATTTAGTCCTTAATTGATTTTACTAAATATTTAGTTGTTATTAGTACTTTACTAACTTACGAGTTTGTACGTTAGAAACATTGAATGCTTGCAAAAAATAACAAAGAGTGTAACCAGGATGGAACTTACGACTAATTGCTCCACATAAACTTTTTACATAAAACCACAGTCGGCTACGAATTTGTTTGCATGTGTTAGTGAGATTTTATATGGATGATTACATATCGCTAACTCTACATGAAAAGTTGAACATTTTATGTATATATTTTTTAAAAGTTGAATCGTACATCGTCAGCTTTTAGAAGCATGTTTGCAAAATTTCATCGCTCGAAGTAGTCGGGAAGTGAGTGAAATGTCGATTTTCCGTTTTGCATCTCACAGGAAGTCAAGTTAAATAAAAACTTGTAAAATGCCAATTTTTCGCTAAAATCGAGACGCACTTTGACCACGCCATTTTTTCAATTTTGATATTTCAGAAATTCCTTCCATTAATCATAGGCTAAACTAATATACTAACGAAATCTGTTTAATTGTTTTACGTTAAATAAACTGGTACAGAAGCCACAATCGATCAATCTTAAATATTTGTACCCAAAAAATTACAGTTTGTCCTTCAGATGACACTTCTTCAAAATCCATTTTTTTCTAAAATTTCATCGTCGCGATTTTCTTTTAAAAAATCGCAAAAATGTTTTCGACTGTTACACCTAGGCATAACCCATTAGCATATCGCGTTCTTCGAGAGCGCCAAAAAATCATCGAGCAACCCATGAGCCTTCCCGATTAGGGCACAGAATATTTTCGTTTCCTCAGACCCTGCGGATTCTTCGCACGTGCATCGTCCATAAAAAATGCCCGCATCCCTATGCCTAAGGACTAATTACAGGGTTGCCAATATTGATCGGCCATGCCGATTTTCTCCGTAAAAATAAGTCGCAGCTACGCTCGCCGAACGAATGTAGAAAAATAAAAATAGTTCACGTGGACGGCGTGGCAAGACAATGGAAGCTCCGAATCCTCAGCATTAACCTGACGAGTGCATCATGATCCTTTGACGCTTTATACCTGTGCTAAAGACACTTTTATGAAGCGTCGAGAGTTTTGGACGACTCGGGGGAGGGGGGGGGGGGGGTTAGTCCATGACGAGTCGCGCCGAGTTTATGACCACGCGTCAGGTAATAAATGAAACGAGAGTACGAGCGCGTGTACCTGCGTCCCAGGATGCGCGTCTATCCGCGCGAGTGGCAACCTGCTTGAAATTTCACTTGCGCACTCTCGAGCCACACAAATCGCTACCGACGTGTCAAAATAACATCGTCGAAAAACGTATTTGCGCGGACGCCGGGAAAAACCCGGAGACCCAACAGCCCTCCAATAATGCCCTCTCATTGTAATACTTCAATAATGACCGCGATGAGTGGACACGTAGGACTATACTCTCGGCGTCAGGACGAAAACGCGTCGACTGAAAATAACGCTTCGTATTGTGAAGCAATATCTGAAATACTATCGAAACATATTGTTGGCAAATACATGATGTGCGAAAATCTTACGTGTTTTGGTATTAGAACTTATTTATATACAGGGTGTTAGGAAGGTCGACGCAAAGCCTTAAGGGGGTGGTAAGTCACCTCGTTAGGAATATATCTAACCAAGGTTACCGCAGTGCAAAGTCTGAAGATCACGAGTTATCATGGTAAGTATGATTTTTTGGAAATTGAACAAAATTATGTACTAACTCGTTCATAATGTTCAAACAGACAATAATTGGTAACGTGAAACTCATTTGCGTCTTAGCTTAAGGGGTTATACCAGTGTGAACGCTGAAAATTTGGGTGATTTTCGAGATTTTTTGGAAGAAAAGTACTCAATTAAATGTTTCGGAAAATTAAGAATATATTTGGCTATATTTGACCTATATTACATAATTTTTGCATAGATAAATATTGAGATCCAAACGACTTATGCGCTGGCTTCGGAGGCGCAAAAAAAATGTTCCTCCACTGCTGACATGATTCCGGCCGAGTAGCTGAAACCGAAAAAGGAAAAAATGTCGTTAAACTGGAAGGTATTTCCTGTACAATGACGTAGGATTTTCGAAAAATATAAAAATCTAGCAAAATGACGTAGTTATGAAAAAAAGTCTGTTTTCTTGCCTATAAAATGGTCGTTTTCTTCAATGCCAAATCGTCAATTTTCATCCAAGCAAGAATATCCTACGTCATTGTAGAGTAAATATATTCAAGAGTACTCAGTTCAAATTTCAAGTCAATCGGATAATTGCTTTTTGAGTTACAATGTCAGCAAATTTAAAAAATCTTATTTCGAGAAAAACGCGTTTGGAGATTCAACTGTCGATTTTTGCAAGATAAAATAATATTTGCCGTAAAAACTGCTAGTCAGCTATACCTGGCCCATATAATGGGCTGTCGAAAAAGGCGAAAAAAAAATCGATTTTTTTAAAGTATCACACTGGTATAGCTCATTAATGTTTATTCAATTGACAAAAGCCAATACAATCATCTGTATCCACGCAATTAACTGAATGGGACGTGTTGAATAATTAAAAACTTGTCATAAAATAAAAATACTTCTTCTGTTAATACAATTTATTAAAAATACCATGCCAATGCATTTAAAAAAATTGCATTAACATGAGAGGTAAACGAGTTAGTACCTATTATTGGGAAATTTTCCAAAAATCATACTTACCACGATAACTCGAAATCCTTAGACTTTGAACTAAGGTAACCTAGGTTAGACATGTTGCTAACAAGGTGACCTATCACCCCCTTAAGACTTCCCATCGACCTTCCTAACACCCTATATATATATATATATATATATATATATATATATATATATACACACACGCCTAAATATTGATGAATACCTACATACGTACACACACAATTTTCTTGATTTTTTATCACATTGAATATTGCAAAATTATATCAGAATAATATACTTCATTTAATTTCATATTTTACGGAGATTCTTCATAGCTCTGTAAATAAATTAGATTATTTAAGTAATAAGTAGATTCTTCATAGCTCTGTGATAAATTAGATATTATTTAATCTAATATTGATGTATATTTATATTTAAAAAAGTCGTTTTTCCAATTTTTCAAAAACAATTCTCGTCAAGTCGAAGGTACCAATATTATCAATATTTTTACCAAGTTTCAACTCAATCGGCTTAATAGTTTTTGAGTAATCCTGCACGCCAATTTCGATAATGAAGTTTTGAGAAAAATGCGTTTGAACTTCACACCCGCCCCGAATCCGAGTGGTGAGGCACAGCGTTGACGGGCTGTAGCGTTTGAAGTTTTTCGAATTTTCCTTTGAAACTTTGCGAAAATATTCTACATCTATAGTTCTGTTATTTACAGAAAAAAAAACAGAAATCGATATTTTGATCGTTGTAAATGTATATCGCGCCTTAAGGGCCATCCGGTTACCAAGATCGAAGATTGATTTGGAAATAAAATCATAAATCTTCAAAATAAACAATTGTCTTAATTCGTTAAAATGAACAAAGGTAGGACAAATATGCTCATTTTGTACATATTAATTCGATTGCGATTATTCGTGCAACGTCGTTGCTTTCGTTTTTAAGAACAAAAAACAGTGGTTAAAATTTTTTTTTTTTATCGAAATAGCCGCTTTTCTATTTCGACTGGAATTCGTAGCATGCACAAACGCAAATCGGTTCGTACTCATGGCGATTTGACGCTTGACGAATTGTTCCAATTGAGGAGAGAACAATCGGACATCAATATTCGTCCGTACAAAGAGCATTCGTCGATCTCTGCGTCCCGGCAGATATGCAGACCTGACGACCCGCAATGATTTACTTTGATCGGTAATCTGATATGCAAATGGCATTCGGACGGTAGAGATCGATTGCGTCTACCGAGGATGCTCAAGGGGCACCCACAACGCCATGTTTCATTTGTCTTTTTTGCATCTTTCTTGCCTCTAAACAATTCACTCGTTACGAAAAAAAGCTTTTTTCTTCTCGTTTTTCACACGGAACGACGAAACGATTCAGCGTCGTGAGTTTTTGAGGATTTTTCATGCAATTGCAAAAAGTTCGAGCATTGCGCGCGCCCCTTTGCGAGCTTCTAGTGATCGTTTTCCAACGCGTTCATCGCCGTCCCTTTGCCTGCGGACTCGCACATTCGTATAACGCGCGAGGGCAGCGAAGGCGATTTTAAAAAATCATTTGACTGATCATATTTAACATTCTGTCTCGTGGGAACGTCGATAAGAAAAATTCGCTAATTTATTCGATCCGTTGCCCTCCGATGAAAAGTATAGCAATTTGAGAAAAAAAAACTTCGCAATTTATACGACTACGAGTACGTTGCTCGCCATCCATGTAGTTCGTGGTCGATGTCTCGATAGAGAGGCAGACGAAAATAGACTAAATAAAAAATTATCAAATATACGTCGCAGATGTAAGGTAATATCAGTCGTAAGTGGCGCAATATTTAGATCCGATCTCAAATTTCGAGAGAAAAGGGGTTTTTTTTTAAATTAATTCACTTCCATATATTTATATAATTTTTCGTATCTTCGTTACATATATATATATATATATATATATATATATATATATATATATATATATATATATATACGAGGGTGGGGTGAAAAGTTTCCGGCCTGACCAAGAGATAGTGCCACTAGGTCTAGTTTTGGAGCGGCGTCCTACAGTACCGTTCCTACCGAGCTTGTATGTACAGTTTCAGCCCAAACGCTACGTTAGTTTGTGTTTGAGAGCACATTACGCGAGACGCTTCCGTTGTTTTCGTAAAAATGGAAAAATTGGAAAAACGTGCTGTCATCAAATACTTCCATTTGAAAGGTTTTACACCAAAACAAATAAAAGAAGAGATGGATTCAGCACTAGGAGACTCCTCCCCATCATATTCAACTATTAAGCAGTGGGTTTCTGAATTTAAAATGGGTCGTGTGAGCACCTCTGACGAGCCTCGCTCAGGACGGCCCGTTGAAGTCACAACTTCAGAGATGGTTGCAAAAATCCACAAAATAGTGTTGGAAGACCGCAGGTTGAAAGTGCATGAGATAGCTGAGACCTGTAGGATGTCAGCTGAACGTGTGCGAAATATTTTGCACAACCATTTGAACATAGAAAAGCTGTGTGCAAGGTGGGTGCCGCGTTTGCTAACGCTCGACCAAAAACTGCTTCCAAAAACCATTTCTACCGACAATTTGGCGCTGTATAGGCGTAATCCAAATGAATTTTTGCGTCGATTCATAACTGTTGATGAGACATGGGTCCACCACTACACTCCTGAAAATAAAGAACAGTCAAAACAGTGGGTTGGAAAAGGGGAACCAACCCCAAAGAAGGCAAAAACAATTTTATCGGCAAACAAGGTTATGGCTACTGTTTTTTGGGATGCGAGAGGAATTATATACATTGATTACCTTGAAAAGGGTAAGACTATCACTGGTCAATACTACGCAGAGTTATTGCAACGTTTGAAGCACGAGGTGCAAATTAAACGACCTCATTTGGCGAAGAAAAAAGTTTTGTTTCATCACGATAACGCACCAGCGCATTCGTCGATTGTTGCCATGTCCAAAATCCACGAATTGAAGTTTGAATTGATGCCGCATCCTCCCGACTCTCCAGACTTAGCCCCCAGCGACTATTACCTGTTTCCTAACCTCAAAAAATGGCTTGGCGGAAAAAGATTTAAGAGCAACGAAGAAGTTATCGAAGCTGTAAATCAGTATTTTGAGGAGCTTGACGAATCTACGTTTAAAACTGGTATAACTAAATTAGAACACCGTTATGAGAAATGTATCAGTGTTGATGGAGATTATGTTGAAAAATAAAGCAAAAAAAAATTTTTAAACATCGTTTTTCTTGGTCAGGCCGGAAACTTTTCACCCCACCCTCGTGTATATATATATATATTATGAAGATATGAAAAAAATATATAAAAATATTAAAAATATATAATACATATATATGTGTGTGTGTGTGTGTGTATACAAAAAAATATGTATTGGTTTAACTTGATTGGGGCAAAACTGTTGAGAGTGAATTTCTGACTCACGACTGCCGCTATGAAGTTTCCGGCGTTGCCAAACATTTCGGTAAGGATTTACGAGAGAGCCGAGCGAAAAAATAAATGGTGATGAAGTTTGCATCGTTGGAATGCAACGAAAATGCTTCTTGTTTTTTAAATTTCTTCATTTTGATTATTATCTAAAATCTTTTTTCGCAGCTTTTGGTCATAAATTTTTAATAAGAATTCTGAAAAATGTTTCCGTGACGATGGTAGTCTAAATGTGTATAAAAAAAATACGTGCATACGGAAAAATATTTTTTCGTTGCGTTCCATCGATGCAAACTTCAATGCCATGAAAATAATCAGAATTTCCTGACGTTACAATTAATTACGCTATCATTGTATAGAAAATGATCATAAAATTAGCCAAAAAGTTTTTTTCGTTCATAAATTATGTAAACGAAATATCTGCAGATTCTGTACCATTTGTCCAGTATGCTTCTCCTCATCTCGTTTGGGTTCGCAACAACGTGACACGAGAGGGCACGAAAAATTCTGCAAATTAAGAGTGTAGCTATTCTCCAACAATCTATTGGATAGATCCTGAATTTTTCGAGCTTGAAAAACACGGTGTCATAATGGATTGAATTTTTTTATTCTATGACTCGTCGTATTTATTGTCAAGTTTCTCGACAATTTTATTGATTGTTCTCCTGTTGCGAAAACCGCCAGGAAAATATGTTTTTCTACAGCAAGTCCATTATATTCACCGAAAAAAAATATAGCGTCACCTCCCACTCTCGGTGTTGCAAATTCTCGTTGCTAATGAGGGTAGAAGTGGGAGTTTCAAGAAAAGTGCACTATTTCGAAAAGTCACCCCCCGCGCGTCAGTTACGAGGTGGGAAAGGGCCGAGCCAATTGGCCGTCGAGAATTTCCGCCAGGTATGTTGTCAAAAATCCCCACCGCTCGAGTTTTCACACCCGGGGGATGGTCAAAGTTCGGCCGAAGGCAAATTGTCCGCCTGGTGGATACTCTTGACAGATCCGACTCGGATACAAGTTATTAATTGTCGTCGAACCGTCGCGGTGGATCCACATCGTCATCGCTTGTTTTCCTCCAGTCCTCGGCACTTTACGCGAGAGCTCATTTTTTTTCGATTACAAAACCGTGAAAAAAAGCGTGAACATAATTTTCGTGAAAACATGAGTACGTGCGGATTTCAGTTTGGCTCCTATGGCCTCACCGATATGGAGGTAAGCACGAGTTGAATAATCATTTATGAAGCACTTTGAGGGGGCAATCCCTGCTGACGCCCGAAAACGAGTAATTTTTGTGAATTTTTTTAAAGGTGATAAAATAATCCTGTCATTGAAAAATGTTGACGTTACCGTATTACAACTTTGAAGTGTTCAATGTTTTTTTCTTAAAAATGAAAAAGTTTAAAATTGCAAATTAAGTAGGCTTTGTAATCAAATTTTCGTATTTTTGACCATTTTCTCGACAATTTTTACCCCAAAAAAGTAATTCATTCACGCGATAACTTTAAAACTTTGGGTATATCCTTCCAATAATGTTATAGTGATAAACCTCCCAAAATCGCAGCCAGATCGATCAATAACCTTTTGAGCTATAACATGATCATTTTTTCAAAAGACGCCTAAAGCAATACCTCATAACGCCGCCATTTTGTTTTGTTTAAAAATGAAAAAAATCATCACTTAAAAATTGTTATAAGAAAATGTAAAAAAAATTAAATGACGCGATTATTTTATCACCTTAAAAAAATCATGAAAGATGATTCATTTTCGGGCGTCTAGCGGGATTTCCTCCCTTAAATGACGAGAATCGATGGACGAGACAAGACGATACTTTAAAAATGCTTAATATTCGATAATGATTTTTTTAGACTCTCGCGTTATTCGACGACGGTTGCCTGGATCCATCAAGAGTCGTGGGCTCCACCGGTCGGTTCTTCGACAGTGCCCCTTCGATATACGACTCCAATGCAAAATCGTTCGACGCCGAGGATCATTTTTCGAACTATTTCGAGGTGAGTGTCCGAGAGTCTCAATAAAGTAAACAAAAAAAAAGAACCAATTGATATCCCTTGATTGTTCGAACGTTTTTTCATTATCTCACGAAATAGCGATAGGAAAGCCTTCAGTGGCAAGGAACTCGTAGCTTCCTCGTGATTTAGCAGACGCTCGTACTAGTGGCGAGCGTCTCCCTCATCCTTCGCTTCCTCCCGGAGGATGCCGGCCCGAAAATTTAAGTCCAAAAAAGACATTTTTCACCCTGACGATCTTTTTCCCTTTTATTCAATAATTATCATTGACCGACAACTTTACGTTCAGGCTTCCGAATCGTTGGACGGACTCGACGCGCATCTGAGGACTTCACCGATCTCGCAAAGCGCCGTTGCCTCACCACCGGAGGCACACGCGACCAGCCGAGCCGATCCCCTCATATCGGGCGATATTTTTTCGAACGTCGCTGGTAACAAACGACCCGAAACGAATCTCGACGGGGATTTGGGATTTCTCGACTTTCTCGACATGGCCGATTTTTCCATGCTCGATTTTAAATCCGCCGATACAGCCGATCTCAAGTACAATACTATCGGCGAATCGAAACATTCGAAACATACGAAGGTCGAGAGAAACGAGGAAGCCCGCACGTTTCTCAGCGAGGAAAGAAAAATGGCGACGAACGAAAATGGCAAATTCGCAACCCCCAAAGTCTACCCCTGTCGCTACTGCACGAAAAAGTTCCACAACGAGCTCGCCTTGCGTCTTCATCATGTCAGACACGCGCGAAAGCAGCTGCGATGCGAAGACTGCAAGTTCAACGCGAGAACGAGCGGTGGCCTCATAAGACACTTGGAGTATTATCATCTTTGCACCCCGAAAAGACGCACGACTCACGTTTGGTACGATTGCTTTTGCTAATCGGCAGAAATCGGCATTGCGACGAAAATTTGGTGGAAATGTGGAACGGTGGAATTATCGTAAAATTTATCGCGTCCAAAAAGTAACGAGAGCGTTCATTTTACCCCGAGATTTGGAAATCGTTTTAAATTGCCAATTGAATTTAGGGATAATTTTGTTTCGTTTGAAATTCAAGGTAATTTGGTCACTTGTAATTTTTGGGGGTAGTTTTTCTGTTTCAAAGATATTGCCGAATTTATTAAATGGCCTCGTTACTTTTTGGTAATTGTGAATTTGGGATCGAGCACGGAAAATATTATGGCCATTGTACTGCTCGACCAAATGTTTTCCTTCGAAAATTCCGAGCGTACTCAAAGCCCTGTGTACATATTGTAAATTGTGAATTTGCAATTACTCGTTAGGTGTTATTTATGTCACGAGTTATATTGAGGTTTTTTTTATATCATGTTGACAAATGTGGCATATGATGTGCAGATATATCGATTTGTATTTCATTCGTGTTGTTTACCTCGTGACCGATGTAATTGTAGCTTTGGACCGAACTGTACGTAGGAGAAAGCGAGATTCAGCTGTAAGGAGATATATTTATATGAGAGATATCGACGAAGCGAATTTTATTTTCTGTAAATCGGGCGACAATTCGAGGTGCCGATGGACATAGATTTTTTAAGTCTTATAATTAGAGTTTATTTAAGTGCGACATGATTGATCTACGAAAAACAAACTTTCTGTATTGTAAAAATATATGCGGTACTATTTTTTATATAAATCTCTGTATATGTATATTCGATTTTTTGTTTTATAAATCCGAATATCTTCGTACGATCTATTTTTTTATAAGCTCGAAGTTTGCATCGTTGGAATGTAAGGAAAATGATTATTTTTAAGTTGCTCAAATTTATTTTGGCAAATCTTAGCGACGAAAATACTTCAACCTTTGTTTTAATTGCTGGTTTAGAAACGTATGATCTAAATCTGCAAAAATGATTTTGTATAATTATGAAAATGAGGGAATAAAAATGTGAAGAAGAATTTTCTTTGCATTCCAAACCAAATGCAAACTTCAATACCATATTTGTTAAACAAAACTGTCTATTTTATGAATGAAAAATTATCTTATGCCATTAAATGTAAGTTCTGCATTGAAATGAATTCGCCTTATTATTTCGTGCCCGAAACCCTTCGATTATCTATGAGGCTACCGGTTATTGGTCACGATCCCGTTGAAGGATCGGAGGACATGTTTTCTGGTATCGAATAACCCAGTAATACTTTAGGCAAAAGTGAACCATTTCGAGATATTATTTTTTTTAGTCAGGGGTAACAACTTTATAATTTTTTTTAAACTGTTGTACGGAATCAAACTTTTT
The DNA here is from genome assembly GCA_944452715.1 of Ophion slaviceki. Lineage (NCBI taxonomy): Eukaryota > Metazoa > Arthropoda > Insecta > Hymenoptera > Ichneumonidae > Ophion > Ophion slaviceki. Next base: position 18,214,051 of record OX101788.1, on the reverse strand, counting down.
TATTATTTGTAGTTTGAGGACACAGGAACAAAGAATTATCAACAATAAAATGAGAATAATTATTAGACTTGCGGAACCTTCGACCCCTAATTTAAACATGTTTGCAAATTATCCTCATTTGATTGCCGATCATTCTTTGTTACTGTGTCCTCGAATTACAAATAATAAAAGAATTTAATTTCATACAAAAGTTCTTTACAATTAATTTTTGAAGTTGGCTGCCCCTCTCTTTAAAAAAATTATAAAAATAATACCTCGAAAATGGGGGATGCAAAGTGGAATATGGTGGGGAATGTATTAAGGACCCTGTACAAATGGTAGCTACAAAAAAAAAATAAATAAATAATATCTCGAACATGGTTCACTTTTGCATGAAGCATTACTGGGTTATTTGATGGCGAACATGTTCTACAATCCTTTCGGGGGACCGTGACCAAAGACCAGTATCCCTGCATTTTTTTCAAGAGCAATTTGATACCGCTCCGGATCACAGCCTTGGGCACGCGCCTTGAAACGACGTCCTATTTCGATAATAAAGAGTCGTTTACTCAGTAAATTAATTTTGTTTTTCTCCTTGGCAATATTCTCTGTAAGGCTTCCCATTTTTTCAAACATCGAATACATCGAAACATTCAAGCGCAGTAAATCAGAGTCTGTTTTTTACTTCGTGAAAATAGCTGTGGGTCTTAAAATTTAATAAAAATGTCAATCCATCGGTCAAATTCGTCAAATTTAATCACGTAGCAGCTTGAATAAGAGCAATTGATTTTATTCTGATTCAAAGATTTATTTTTTTGCGCATTGCCTTGTTTTCGATAAAAATATACACTCAAATGTGTTCAGAGAGAATGCGGAAGTGGGGTATTTTGTGGGCACAGAGGCAAATCCTTCGCTTTTGTTGCACGTGCCATCGCCCCGGCCACCTAGCGGTGGAAGTTAAAATTCGCGTCAAGAAGCAAACTGCAGCCCCCATATTTTCACCATCGTTTCAAGACCTGCATGTAAGACTTCATCTTCCATACATGGTTGCCATTTTCCGGCTCTCGTCTATGCAATCTGTTTGTTGCTAGCCAGCCGAAAAATATTTTTCGGAGTAATCTCGCCAGACCGAGCCGAAGAATGTTTACCTACACGCGCGTCATCCTCGTCGCATCAGCGATGAGTCATTTTTTTGTTCGTTGCTCGTAAGATTACAATGGCTTCGGCATTTGAACGATATATGACTCTACCAGGTTGATAATCTTTGTTAGAAAAAAAAAAAGAAAAACTCGGCCAAGTGCGAGTCGGTCCTCGCTCTGTTAGAGTTCCGTACGTATGACCAATTACCTTTTTGTTCAGACTAGACATTTAATTAGGTAATGCTTTTTTTGTCTTAGTTCTTACGTAGTACTAAACTAAAACCATATGGGGTGATGATGGCTGGAGAAAACTTTGTATACTTTTGCTGTAAGCTAATAATGAAAATATATGAAATTATTGTTATTTAAGGGACGGTTAGGGGTTTCAGCGTGAAAAAAACACTTTTTTGCTAATTTTTTTCATCTATATGGATAGAGTAAATTTATTGAAACCTTTTGTACATTGTTAAGTGTCATTTCAAGAACATTCCGTGAAATTTGTACGCGAAAATATCCACAAACAAGCCGGTGACAAAGCTTTTCCAAGAACGCCTTTGGAAAAACACGATTTGCGGTGTTCACTGTATCTCAGCTAGAAATTATCTGAAATCAAGTCCCATTAAAATTCAGTCAAAGTATCATCAAATTCTCCCCCAACGGTCTTTGATAATTTTTTTTTCATTTCTAAATTTTTGGTGGTCATGTAAAGTGAAAAGTGCTATTTTTCACGAAAATTTCCGCCATTTTGGGGGTGGAAAATCCCCTCAATGTAAAAAAGAATCTCAAACTGACCGTTGGGGGGAGGTTTTTTATATGTAGAAAGTGTGTACCAAGTTTGAAATAAATCGGTCATGTAGTTTTCAAATGGCAGTGAACACGGACTTTGAAAAAGTGGTTTCGAGAAAAACGCGGCACCGGCTTGTTTGTGGATATTTCTGCGTACAAATTTCACGGAATTTTCTTGAAACGACACTTAACAATGTACAAAAGGTTTCAATACATTTACTCTATCCATATAGATGAAAAAAAATCGCAAAAGAGTGTTTTTTTCACGCTGAAACCCCTACCCTCTCCTTAAATGTTTACAATACCAAATCCCTTATTTTTGGAGTCGGTAGAAGCCAATTACCAATATTGTCAAATTTTTCTCAGAAAAGAGTGGAGGCGAAGAAAAATAAATGAAATTATACCATCTACAGTCTTTTTTAAATTTGCAATCTCGTTTCTTCCGTGACGTCAAACTCTCGTTCTTGACTGGCACCGACTCCAAAAATAATTATTTTGGTATTGTAAATATTTAAGTAACAGTAATTTTAAATATTTTCATTATAAATTTATTGTATTATGTAGACAATAAATTATTATATATATACTACATTATGAATCGGCGTTTTTAGTATTGGTTGTTTAAAGACAGTATTTGGTACATAATATACGGAAATTCCAAATTCCTAACTAGTTTAGTTTTTGAGATAGACCACGTAACAAAAATGGTCTAAAACTGACAACTTTGACGGCCCCCCATTTCTTCATTTTTTTAAGATAAAAAAGAAAAAGATATATTTGTACTCTACTCAATGAGCTTTAAAAAATGACACTCCACATGCCAGGGTAAGCATTTTTCAGCTCCTTTTTCATGTATGGGACCCCCATGAAAAATAATTTTATTCAATTTCTAATTCAATATTCAATTTTGAATCGACATTCTACACAAAATATCCAAATTTCAGGTCTGTAACTCATTCCGTTTACGAGCTAGAGACCCGTGACATACGGATGGACAGATAGTAGAATGACAGCAATACGGTTCCGTTTAACTCTTTGGGTACGGACCCCCAAAAAGCGACCGTAGGACCCTGATTCAATTATTGAATGGAGGCAGTTATTTAATTATTTTAATTGGACGAATTAAAATTTGGCATTGCCTCGAAACGAACTTTCGAATTAGTTACTGGTTTCCTCGCTCTGGATCAGTAGGATTTTTTAACCGAGGAAATTACGTGTTTGGAGTTGGGAAAAAATTCAAAAGCGCTTCTCAATCGTCTTTAGTATAGAGTGAGGATTTATTCCATAGGCGAAGTATACAATTTGCGAACAACCATATCGATCTAACATGGAGGGAAGTCGACGAAAATTCATTACCTCGAATAACAGATCTACGATTTTTCAAACGGGACAACATTTCGTAAAAAAAAGAGGTAGAAAAAATCATGATTTCATCGCGTTCATTCTATTGTGTTTACTCGACATATTTTACGAATCCGAAATCTGCACACTCGAGGATACGAATTGGGAAGAAAAAAAATATTTCCCAACCAATATAAAGTACGAATTTATAATTATACGATATCTACACGTTAGGGGATGCGAATTGAGGAGAAAAATAAAAATTTCCCAACCATTACCAATATGGAGAACGAATTTATTATCCACGGAATTAAAATACAAAACAATCGTGTACGAATATCGATCTACAGTACAAATATCGATCGAAATAGAAATATACAAAGATTTAAACGGTACAACATTTCTCAAAAGGGGTGATTCAAACAATTATGCATTCAATCTTCTCTATCGTTTACTTACGACGAATGGTCGCGGCGTCGAACTCTCCAATTTCGACGAAATTTGCCTGTTTATTGAATGGGCAAAAATAGGCGACACGTATTTTTTTATATCTGCGGAACCCGATTTTTAAGGGGTGAAACGCACCCTCGAAAATAAGGGATTTTTTCATTTCTCGTCGATATCGTTTTAACGGTACGAGATATGAAGAAAAAAAATTCAAATTGCAACAACGTTCATTTCTCCGTGCACTATACATTGGAGATCAAAAAAATGCAGAAAACAACTAATTTCGAACAAAAAACGAAAAACACCCCTATTTTCGAGGGTGCGTTTCACCCCTTAAAAATCGGTTTCCGTAGGTATAAAAAAATACGTGTCGCCTATTCTTACCCATTCTGCAAAAATGCAAAATTTCTTCGAAATCGGAGAGTTCGACCTCGCGACCTTTCCTCGTTAGATTAATTTAATTTGAATTTATTTAATTAAATTCAAATTTAACTTAAGTTCAATTTAAATAAAATTAAATTTAAATTAATATTTTACGAATTCGATATTTACACGTTCGAGGATGCGACTAGGGAAGAAAAAAAAACATTTCCAAATCATCACCAACATGAGGTACGAATGTTTTATTATGCGGTATCTACACGTCGGAGGATGCGAATTCGATTGAAAAAAAAAACATTTTCTAATCATGACTAATATGGCACAAGTATATTATCCACGGATATAAAATATACAGCAATCGCGTACAAATATCGATGTGGCATGAGAAAACGTGAACGAAAATGCATAACCTCAAAATACAGATAAATAGTACGTTTCAACGGGCAACAGGTTCCATAAAAAGGGATGACTTAGAAAATGATGAATTCGATATTCTCCATCGTTCTTTCGGAATGTTCTTCCGCGACCGCGGGTGATTCCCTAATATTTAAGTTTTTTGCAATGAGACCGATGCTTGCGCAAAGTGTTCGAGCATTTGAAAAGTTTGTTGCAACGTCCGCACTTCCGATGAGTCAAATGTTTGATGGTGTGTCGCCTGAAGAGCGTTTGGTGGAAGAATAGCTTTGGGCAGAAGTCGCACTCGAAAACACGGGGTTGAACGAAGCAATTGTCGTAAGAGATGTGCACCCGTCTCGGTATTTGGCTCTTTCTCTTATTGCTCGATCGGGAAGTTTTCTTGGCCGAGTATTTGTGAGGTGCGAGGCCCAGACGTCGGAGACGCTCGAGTAGCTTTTCCTTCTTCAAGAGATCTTCTTCTCTCTGTCTGCTTATCCGAATCTCGTTTTCCATCCAGTCATCGTTTTCCATCGAGTCATCGTTTTCCATCCAGCCATCGATGTCCATCGATCTCTCGATCAGCGAGATCTCTCGATCGGTATCCACTTCCCAAGACTTGAGGTACGCCGTTTCGTCGTCGCAGAAACTCTTGGTTCGCGTCATCAAGAATTCCGTTTGGGGCTTGATGTTGATCACGGGACGCGGTGGTGCGTCGCTCGACGAGCTGGCCATCATCAAATTCTGAAAAGACAACGAACGAAAATATATTAATATTTGAAGTTTATTGCCAATTGTGCGATTGACTTTTCGTAAATTGTTCAGCGTAAATATGAATTTTGACTTTATTGATGTTTGGAAAAATTAGTACCTTCTTCAACAGAGTGTCGATCGGCGATTTTTTGGGGGCTCCGACCATCGTAGACTTCCGGTGGAAACTCCTCTCGAGAGTTTTTGAGCGAATAGTATGGCAATGTCGAAAAGCTCGATGCTGGAAAACTGACAGTAATTGCAGCTGGACGCTTCGAGCAAGACTGATCAATTTTCTTCAAGTATCTGGCTAATGTTCCTGTATCCGGTTCTTATAGGACCCACCCCCACCCCTGAAAATCAGAGGGCCAGGGAGAGGGTGCAGTTGCACCGAGCGTACGAGATCCGTGCAACCCCCGAGAGAACCCTTTTGCACCTTGGTAGGTAATTAGGGTCCGAACGAATCTAGGCCTGCGATTGGCTCATTGAATCTTGTCAAGTCCTCACCAAGGCCTGTCATTGGCTCACTATACACCGGACTCGTGGACACCCCTCCCCACCCCTGTGAGTTTGCGTATACATGGAAACTTGTAACGATGCCGGCCACCACCCTGTCGACTAAATTTCGATATTCTTGAATTTTTAATTATCTTACAAGTTGAAGTTACTTGAGACAATTAAAAAAATCGTTCTATCTATCTTCGTGAATTGTTGAGCAATTACGAAAAGGATTGGTGAACTTTTGTACCTAAGTGTGCAAGAAATTATTCGAATTGATGAATTCTTTTAATAATATTATTAATTTTTATGAATTTCATTCATTTTTTATTCACTTTTATTACTTTTTATTGATTTTTATTCATTTTATCAATTTTATTTATTAATTTTTGCATTTTGCGAGTATATTTGACCAAACAAACCCAAACAAACTCACATTTTCTTTTTGTTACTTGGCGTCGACACGCTGCCGCGTCTCTTGATGAACTTCTACCCTATCTAGCTATCTTCTTGAATTGTTAAGCAATTACGAAAGAGATTGGTGAACTTTTTTACCTTTCTGTGCGAGAAATGATTCAGATTGATTAATTATTTTAATAATATTCTTAATTTTTATGAATTTCATTTATTTTCATTCATTATTATTCATTTTCATTCATTTGATCAACTTTATTTATTAATTTTTGCATTTTGCGAGTATATTTATTGAACTTCCACCCCATCACGTATGCCAACGATTGCGACAACTCGAATGACTTAAAACTGTCCAAAAGGAAGTTCAAGGATAAACGGAAGTCTTACAGGAATGTTGATGAAAATTGGATGCATCGGTTCGCTTATGGGACGTTGTTTCACTTTTGAAGATGACGAGAAAAGGCATAATTTAAAAATGGCACAACATTGAAATGTTCAATGTTAATTTAGGAATTGTTACATATTTTTATTGATTATTTTGGCATGAACGAATTTTTTTGGAAAATTTCACAATCATTCACGATAGTTTTGGTGTACTTGATCGTAACGTTCTGAAATTTTCCTTACTTTCTCGCTCGGCTCACCGATCCATTTACAAACTGTATGGCAACGCTGCAAACAGTTGAGCGGCTCAAAAATTGTAGCAATCGTCAGGCATATTCACCGTCGAGAGTTGAACTATGAAAAATAAAAAATGAAGACATATAGGCAATATAACAAATAGAAAAACTACTTTTTCGTTGAATTTCGGATATTTGTCAATAGTTAAAGAAATACTTTTTATATCCATTTTTTAAATATCTTTATTGATATTAAAAATATACTTTTATTTACATTTTAAGGAATACTTTCATCTTGAGTCTAGGATATTCATTTAAAAAGACACTTCCAAAGAAGTGTGACTCAATGAATTCATGAATCATTCACCAATAGCGAGGATCGCCAAATCTCGATATTTTGCTTCTGGATGAATATTTTTGCTTTTTCATTTATCCTGGATGAATATTTTTGTTTTTCATTTTATCCTTGCAAATAAAAAAAATGCGTGAATATATTTCATACAAAAATATAAACCAAATGATTTTTGTATTTCGCGAGAATAGTTATAGAACTTCCGCCCTACCGTGTACCTTGACGACACTTGGCGACAACGCCAGTTCCTTTGCTCCCTCAAAAAAAAAAGTATTTTCGTAAGTGAATCCGCCGGCGAAAAGAAAAAGCTATCTCCGACAGTGAAATAACAATTTTATCACGGGCTGTCAAACTAACGTACGCGTGTATATATAGTTACTCAAGGAATCGAGAGGCAGAAGCAACGGGCCACCTTGATTAATTAGCCGCAATTAAAGTGTAATATCGTTGGCGATATTACGCCACTGATTCATGTACGTCGTTGCTCTATATCACCATCTCGCACTCACATTGCCTCAGTTGTGTCTCGTCATACGTATACTTAACAGACACATTCTTCGGTATATATGCAAAGTTTGCCAGTGTGCATGTGGAGGCATCTCGACGATTGCTAATTTTTCTTATCCTGCCAACCGTTCTCTCTCTCTCTCTCTCTCTCTCTCTCTCTCTCTCTCTATCTCTGTCCCTGGTCGCTTATTTCTCTCTATCTTTCGAAGCATCTCCGTATTCTTTCTACCCGTCTTTTTTTATTTGTTCAATCTTTTACTTTTTCCTTTCTTTTGCTCTTGGACCACACCGCGCCACCGTTAAAGCCACCAAAGGGCCATAAAGACGGACACAGTGCGCGGGCATAACTCGGGGCTATATTTTGCTTCCGTGGTGCAAATACAACGGGATACCCAATGCGCTCAGCCCTAAATAATTACAACTCGACATCGAATATTAAATACGAGCATACATTTTTCCGCGCGCGTTCTTTTGTTCGCGAGGGCTGTAGCAAAGCGCTGACCAATAAACATGTAATTGTAGAATACAGGGAGCGTCATTACAGTAATTACAAGGATTTTTTCTATCCCCGTCGATGCGCGTGCACGGCTATTCTTCGAATATGCGAAGGCCGAATAGTTCGTGGCCGAAAAGAAAGACGAATTTTCGTAATTTTCTTCTGGGCAAACGTGTGCAGTTTCTCAATTTTTTTACATCAAAGAGTATGGTTTCATCTTTCACAATTTTTGTATTGAAAAATATTTATCAATGTGGTAGCTACAATAGTTTGTACCGCTGTTTGAAAAATGGCCTTCTCGGTGACCCCTGCTGCTCGGAAATTACCCGAAATAAAGAAATCAAACGCGTTTAGTTTTTGCATGAAATTGTCTAGTGCTTGGCCGAAGAATTTAATAAAATATTGATTTAAAAAAACCGAAAAAAATGTCTTCCTTGAAGTAATGTTTTTTGATGTATAAAAGAAGCTTGAAAAATTCGGAGTCTCACGGTGCAGTGATTTTTGAGATATCGTGGTCGCCGAAAACGCCCATAACTCCCTCAAATTTGGACCGATCGGCTTGAAATCTTCGGAGACTTCGTTTTGACATATATTTTGAAAATTCGTTGAAAACGTAAAATTTCAACTAGGTAGAAGCCCTTAAGGAAATACGGTAACGAAAAATTCAACTTTGTGGCAAAAATGCCCCCCCCCCCCCCTCTCCACGTGATATAGCCCGCAGTTTCCGTGGTAAACTACTTTATCAAGCAATTAATATTTAATATATCAAGCAATGTTTTTTGATATATTAAAAAAGCTTGAAAAATTCGGAGTCTCACGGTGCAGTGATTTTTGAGATATCGTGGTCGCCGAAAACGCCCATGACTCCATCAAATTTGGACCGATCGGCTTGAAATCTTCGGAGACTTTTTTTTGACATATATTTTGAAAATTCGTTGAAAACGTAAAATTTCAACTAGGTGGAAGCCCTTAAGGAAATACGATAACGAAAAATTCAACTTTGTGGCAAAAATGCCCCCCCCCCCCCGCGTGATATAGGCCGCAGTTTCCGTGGTAAACTACTTTATCAAAGATAAACTCCCGCGAGTCTCGAGAGTGTATTTCTAATGATATCTATACGTATATATGGAAGATAAACAAAACTTGTGATCGGAGAGTTGCCGGTTATTAGTTTCCGGTCCCTGAGCTCCCGTTCGAACTAGGAATGTTCAAGCGCAATGCACGTACGTATATAAGAGGATGCGGAGCGCTGTGCACGACGTCCAGGGCAACCAAGCCGCATTTGCCCAGAGCCTAACGCAGCTCCTTCGCGAGATGGATCTTCGCCGTGGCAATCACCTCCTGGGTGGTCTCCCACCAAGACCAAACGCCATCGGCTATATACCCTCTCTTCATCCATCGAGGACCAGCATCCCATGCAACGTTCGCGTTTCGAGCCATTTCCACATACGCGACTCTCCCTCGACGCTCCGCGTACCTCTTGCAATAGGGAATCGAATAACTTTCCAGAAAGTGTTGAAAATTTACCATAACGGATATACATAGCCGTGAAAAATGTTATTTTATGTAAAGAAAGCTTTTTAAGTACCTAAAACTAGGTCTAAATGTTGTTTTATTTGAATTGCCGCGCAAACGTTACGTCACGTCAGGTTAGAACGCGTGACGTCATATGTGTGTAAACAAACGACAAGCTAACCTCGAAATCAAGGGCGAGGTGTTTTCTTTTTACGCTTTCGCGAAGTTTGGGGTTCCTGGTTAAATCCTGGTTCCATGTCGACGTAAACAAGAGAGAAAAACACACGAATAGAAACGTTTGTTTACACACGAATGACGTCATACGGCGTGATTGGCGTTTCGTTTAAGAGGAGCCTGATTTAGAAGGTCCAAAAAAGCGTTTTTCGGGATTTTTTTAGAAGGGAAAAAGCAAGTGAGCTCAGTAAATATTGAGGTATCTTTTCATGTATATTTGAAATGTATAAAAAGAAAATTCAATATGAAACAAATGACTGCAGATTTATAGCCTATTCCAGGTGCGCCTTGCCACTGCAGTCCCCAATCGGCGGGAAAGATGCAGCTCGTAATTCTTGACTGAAACAAATAAACCAATAAAAATTTCAATTCTCATATATTTTTCTTCTGGGTGAACTAAGAAAAAGCTGAAAAAATCGTGAAATTATAACTTTGCTCAGGTTTGAAAAAAAAGTGTTGAAAAAACACTCTAACGTGCTATAAAATTATATAAAAAGACTTTTTCAACTACTTTTTAATTCACTTAGAAGAGATTTTCATACTGAGGAAAATAAAGTTGGTTTGATTCAATAGGTCGTTTAAATTTGACAATTTAAAAATTCAACATTTAAAAAATTCGTGCAAATGAAAACTGGAGAAAACGCGCGTTAAAGTTTCCAATAGGAGGAAATATCAATATTAAATATCAATCGCTTCCCTGCTTTTGGCCTTGTAAACGAAAATGTTTACGATTGGCCTCTGTAACTTTGTAAATATATTCTTGGATAGTTTATACATCGATCTAAGCAAAAAAAAACCGATTTTTCGGACCTTCTAATTCAGGCTCCCGCCTTAAGGTGAAGAACAGATTTGAAATATTTGCATTAGATTTTATTTTTTGATTTAAAAATATAAATCATTATTGTTTAACAAAAGTATTGATTGAATGATCGTTTTAATTATATGAACAATCATTCTAACTACATTTTAGATTTTTTTCTGATTACTGTCCGATTGCCTATTCATTTTTTTCCCCCGTAAGACTGCCGCATTTTCCCCCCTAGTCTACATAGAGGCGACATTTTTCTTAAAACTTTCCACTTGCATCAAAACTAGGTGGAAACTCGGGGATACGGGTGACAAGTACACGAGACGACGTACGAAGAAAGCGACTTTAATCTGGAGCCTTTGATGGTTTATGACCCGAGGCTAGTCGATGACCCAATAAAACGGTGCACCGGCGATCGGACCCGTTTCGACGAAGGTCCGGACTGGATTATCGAAGGGCTCGGCGACAAAGGGTGAGGGAGGGGGAGGGTGCGTACGAGCGGTCGTGTCTGTCTATTGAAGGGAGGTTAACCTCGATTCGACGGTGTGCCGATCAGTTTCTAGTGCATAATTGGCTTTTTCATACCGGTCCCGATCATACGAAATGACCGGGTTTAATCCTCGTGCGCACGGGGGTGTTTATTCCCCGAGGGAAAATACGCAGGTGGAATGAGTGCTTATTATTGTTACTCTTTGCGGGAAAACCGCACTTTATGATTCTATACGTGTGCAGTCGCAATTTAATTAACTTTGCGAGTATTATCCCAAGGTAGACTGAAAGTATGGGACATCTTGTCTCGTTCTGCATTTACCGGTTTCTCGCACTACAATAACACAAGGGGAAAACAATTCTTGGTGCCGGCAAAATTTGTATCAAATTTTGTCAGGTGCCTACAGGTGAAACCTATACCAACCGATATTTCCAGTTACTACAAAGAATTTTTAATTAAATTTATATTATGGGTCCGAAGTTTGCATCGTTGCGAAGCAACGGTTTGATTTTTTCTCTTTTTTTCAATTTTTGTCTTTCCTATAATTTCTTGCACATTTGACCTCTAGTTTTTTTTTAATGCGAAATAAATTTGTTATGCTTTCGACCACCGAGACCCACCCTTAGCGAGGGGTGGATGATGAAATTTTTTTATCTCCCACGGGTTGGAGATAATCATGTTTTTATTGGAATTGCTCCGTGGCTCGAAAGGAACCCCCAAATAAATTCCATCGATTTTAATTCTCCGGAACTCACCCTTATTGGAGGGTGCAAGTTGCAAGAAAAATCCTCTCTTTCGCGGGTTCGAGATAATCATTCTTTCATTGGCGTTGTTTGTACCATGGCTCGAAAGGAGCCCCCAAAAGAAATGCCAAAGATTTTTATTCTCCGGAACCCACCCTTATCGGGGGGTGAAAGTTAGCACTACATTTGACAATTTTGTCTTAAAAAAAATTATTTGCTGTTATAAATTAATTTAGCGATATGTAAAAGGCAGCAAAGCGAAGACGAGTTTGTTCGAACTACATACTCTAATTCATTTTGTTATATATGCGGAGAGCATGTTATCAAAAAAAATTATAAAAACGATTACAGATTCGGTGAAAAGTGCCTTTTTTCTTCTTATTTCGGCATAAAAATAAAGGATCAAGATAAATTCGCAAAAAATCGTGAATCCTTTAGGGAAGAGCTAAGAGAACGCTTCCCTCAAAGACAAAAATCATGGAAAATTGGCATCAAGGAAGATGCGACACACGCACATTATGTCTGATTACGTTTGAAGTTTGATGCGTGACTTCCTCGACGATTCTTACTCAAGAAAATCACAAAAAGAAGTTTACTCAACAGAAAAGTATTAAAGTACTCGAATTTTTCCATAAAATTTAATTTGATAAATAAACTGTATTTTTCCCGTCATCAAATCGGCTGTTACGCTGTATAATATTTCCCTCCTTCGATCGTTACTATGAAAGTAGAATTTTGGCGACTGCAAAATTTTCGCCAAGCCAAATTTCAGTGTAGAGGGATTTTTGAATAATTCTCCATAGAACCCTTGCGTGCGAAGAATAATTGCACTCGAATAAAAAGTCACGACGAGAAGTCCTTCAGGCAGAGTGAACGACGGTCCGCGGCCATCGATGTGCAAAACGACTAGTGAAATTTCTTGCGACCCCTCGAGGCGGGAAGGGAGTATCAGCATTCTTCGTAATCGTCTCAAATTCTGGTGTTTAGGATATTGCATCTATACGCGGGCTAACCAAAAAAAACATCGAGTCGTTTCCTTTGACCGCAATTCCCGCCAGGAGCGCCAAATCTTCCGACTAATACGCTGACCAAGGGAGGGAAGTATTAGGGCTCATCTTCCTGTAACTAAAAGACCGCGCCACTACCATATAAATTATTGTCGACAACGTCTGGATATATATATATATATATATATATATATATATATATATATATATATGTACAGGGTGTCCTGTTATGAATGGATAATCCTGCAACTGTCGGTAGGTCAGATCATATTCTACTACATGCTGGAATTTAAATTTAGTAAAAGTCCCACGGTTTTCGAGATAAAAGTCATCTGCTTTTGGTTTTTCGCATGCGATTTCTACAAATAATAACTTTTTGGTCCCGGTTTAAAAAAAAATACTCATGGATATTGGTTTCATCTAGAAAAGTCTCTTTTTTAACCTTAAATGTTGAAGAAACTTTATGAAAAAACATCTTATGCAGAATTTTGATACAAACCAATTCGAACATATGACTTTGATAGCCTGCGGTGTAAAAAAAATGTACGCATATCGTCCCAATAACTTTAAAAAGTTGCTTAGTTATTGTCGATTCATATTATTTGTAGAAATGGCATGCGAAAAACCAAAAGCAGTTGATTTTTTTTTTAATAACATAAAGCCCAAAATCTTGATAACCGTGGGACTTCTACTAAATTGAAATTCCAGCATATAGTAGGACATGATCTGACCTATCGACAGTTGCAGGATTATCCATTAATAACAGAGCACTTTGTTTATATATAAATATATATTAGACTGGCCCAAAAAAATTGAAATTTTGTTTTTCAACATTTTTGTTGAAAATGTTGTTGAGAATGACAAAAAATGAGTGCTGACCAAATTTTAGCCCTCTATATTTATATTTAGAGGTCCCTCATCGCGATTTACTATTTTCCATTCATTCAACATGGTAAAAGTTTTGTTCGCCGCTTCTGAGCTTTATAACTCGCCTACGGGTGAATACACGGAAACGCCTAAAAATATTGTTTATAGAAAATTTAACGCTCTACAAAAAAGGTAGAGCGTTAAATTAGCGTCTTCATACGATAAATTCAATCGTTCAAATTTTATTCAACATTAAAGTTGAATTGATGCTAAATTTCATGATTATGTGAGATTTTTGCACTTTTGTGACAAAATTATTGATTTTTTTTTTGTCTTTTTGTGATTCATCTTGAAAAGTATTGTATTCTTTTAAAATTATTCGCTAGATATTAATTTATCATGCTATGAGAATTGAATTCGGTTTAAGAATAGATTTTTGTACTAATGCACTTTTACATAACAATAAATTTAAATATATTAGGAATTTTAGAAACTATCTAAGGAATAATTTGAAAAGGATACAATACTTTTTAAGATGAATCAGAAAAGAGCAAAAAAACTATAATTTCGTTGTAAAGTTCAAAAATCTTATAAAATCATGAAGTTTATAATAGATTCAACTTTGACGTTGAATAAAATTCGAACGAGTAAATTTAGCGTATGAAGGCCAATGACCTTTTTTGTAGAGCGTTAAATTTTCTATAAAGCAATGTTTTTGGCATTTCCGTGTGTTTACCCGTAGGCGAGTTATAAACCTCCGAAGCGGCAAACAAAACTTTTACCATGTTGAATGAATGGGAAATAGTAAATCGCGGTGAGGGACCTCTAAATATTGATATAAAGGGCGAACATTTGGTCAGCACTTATTTTTTGTCATTCTCAACAACATTTTCAACAAAATTTTCAATTGAAAATAAAGAAAAATGTTGGGCCATTCTTATATATATATATACAAATATATTTTATATACACGTGTATGCATATATATTCATATATGTATATCCCGATCTCTTCCTTCCCTCTTTACTTATCGACACAACTCGATGAGATCCCGCGCCTTTTTCCCTCAGCCGCCACCTAGCCGTCATATCGTCCCCACAAAAGTGTCTGCGTCCCAAATGTATAGGTTGTAAAAGTAAAGCCGAGGACTATATACACTGATCCATCTCTTCGATCACGGTGTTCCGAAGAGTGTCGCTCGTGATCGTTTTATCGATCGTTATTTCGTTCGTACGCCATGCTTAATGAGTGTTCTCTCAGGGGCATAATTATCGGTATTATCCGCTCGACAAGTCGCTTCGAGTACTCATCGTACACGGGTTCGCAAGCGTGGGCGAGTCCAATCTCATTAATAACGCGATCTTAGCTCGGCTCTCCACACTGCTGTGTCAGTTCTCGCTCGTCGAATTGGCAAAGTGCTCAGTGTCTATGTACATACACAAGTCAAATATATACATATATACATCTGTACATAAGTCTGGGCATATGGCCAAATTTCCACCTGTTAATCTTTCATTGACGTGGGCTAGTTCCAATAAAAAAAGGCCGTATAAAGGCAGGCGCAGCAAGAGATGTTCTAACTTGCCGTTTATCTGGCCATTATTTTGATTTCGTAATCCGTTGATTCCGACTTATATCATCCGCGTGGTAAGATTTCTTCCTTCGCATGTCCTTTTCACGGCGACAGGAAAAGATATTTCGCTCCCGAAAGAGTTCGGAATCTCGTAAGTAAGAGAGAGAGAGAAAGGGAGAGAGAGAGAGAAAGGAGGAGAGGGAGAGAGAGAGAGAGAGAGAGAGAGAGAGAGAGAGAGAGAGAGCGCTGGTACACATAGCAACTCAGCATGCTGAGGATACGAACAAGGGGATTCTTTGATCGTATCGCTTCTCGTCCTGCGATATAAAAGACGCGATGCGGTTACGTGGTCCCCAAGAGAGAGTGAGAGAGAGAGAGAGAGAGAGAGAGAGAGAGAGAGAGAGAGAGGCCGCGAGAGGTCCACCGCTGCCACGGAGCGGCGTCTGATCTCTTGTGGATTCACGTTGACACTTTTTACATTATCCTGTGCTCTCCGTACACTCTGTATATCATACATTTTTTTCTTCCTCTCCCTCTCTCTCTCTCTCTCTCTCTCTCTCTCTCTTTCTCTCTCTCTCTCTCTCTCTCTCCCTCTCTCTTTGGGGGATTTCGATCTTAGAGCACGAAATAAACATCTCTCTCTCGCTCCACTTCCTTCATCTTCCTTCACTTGTCTTTTTTTCATCTTGCCAGCCCCATCTCGAGTGGAACGTCCAGCCAAATGCTGCCTGGTCCATTTCGACTCTTCTGGCGCAGAGCGTATGAAAAAGTATCTCCAACCTTGATCTTCCTCTTCCTATGAGAGTCCTCGCCACATCTAAACGCGTTCTCGATCGAATGGGACCTGCCGCGGAACCAAGACACTTTTTAGAGACACGGAGACGAACAAGTTGTACCTCCAGGCAACGGAGAGAACGGGGGAAGAAAAACGTTCTTGCAGATTCATTTAGTCACGTCGTGTCTTCGCAGCTTCTTATATATATATATACGCGTTCCCATATGGAATGAACGCGGAAACGAGTCGGCACAGAACTCACGCATCGAGATTCAGCTAGTATGTGTGTGTGTGTGTGTGTGTGTGTGTGTGTGTGTGTGTGTGTGTGTGTGTGTGTGTGTGTGTGTGTGTGTGTGTGTGTGTGTTATATACAGTGGGAGGGTTCGTTGATGCTGTGAAAAACAGAATTCTACTCTCTCCCCCGCACCCGCACGCGACTCCGCCCCGCGATTAATCGAATCGCTTGAGTCGATAAGGCCTGAGCTTTTGCCGAGGTCTCTCCTCGCGAGAAAGACCTATCAAGCACGCACATTAAAAACTTATGCACGTATACATACATATGCAGATATATATATATATATATATATATATATGTGCGTGTGTGTGTGTGTGTGTGTGTGTGTGTGTGTGTGTGTGTGTGTGTGTGTGTGTGTGTGTGTGTGTGTGTGTGTGTGTGTGTGTGTGTGTGTGTGTGTGTGTGTGTGTGTGTGTGTGTGTGTGTGTGTGTGTGTGTGTGTGTGTGTGTGTGTGTGTGTGTGTGTGTGTGTGTGTGTGTGTGTGTGTGTGCGTGTGTGTGTGTGCGTGTGTGTGTGTGTGTGTGTGTGTGTGTGTGTGTGTGTGTGTGTGTGGGTCGGGGGGGGGGAATCTACACATATATATGAATATATGTATACAGATACAAGAATATTGAACGCACCGGATCAACCGGTGCGTTTCACCATTACGTGAGGCGAAGGATCAATTAAAAAGTATCTTTTCCAATCTAGTTAACGGACCGATGATTATGAGTTTGTGTCTGTGCCATGTCGTGAATTCCTTGTGGATTTCATTTCACGTAAGCATATAGTCGTTCTCCGGGGACGGAGATGAATACCGTCCATCCTTTTTACTCGCGAAAAATACGCGACTGAATGAGACTGGTGAGCTTGAGAACGTTTGGTCGATACCTTTGGAAGAAATACGTGGGTAATGTGGGTCATTTTAAGCGATCCGGAACGTTGATCAGCAACGTTATTGGAAAGTAATAGGTTTATCGAGCAATTCAATGCTATACTGATACGTATACTGTGAAACAAACGACTTATTGTGCAGATTGGTAAAACTCGGTAGGTCGATGTATAACACTTTTTTTCGAATTGTTCACGTAGCGTTTTGTCGAAGCGATAAATTAATATGGTGACTTGACACTTCAGCAAAGGTTCTGCGGCCATTTTTGAGAAGCTTGAGGGTGCGGAAGAGTCTTGCCGAAATACTATCGTGACGTTGGAAATTGGAGGCATTTTGTTCTTCGTTTGTTCTAAGCCTGTATGCATTTGGGATCGATCGATTAGTGGGTTGGAGAAATGACGTTGAAGTTTCCATCGTTGGAATGCGAGGAAAATTATAACTTTTGATTTTCCAATTTTTTTTGGAAGCTGTGAGGCACGAAATATCACGCAAGCATTTTTTAGAAATTTTATTCGGCGAGCTAGACCCTAATTCTGCAGAATATGACGTCGGATAATAATGAAAATAGGGAATTTTAAAGAATTTTCGTTGCATTCCAACGATGCAAACTTCAACCCCATTTGAAGAATTGCGACACATTTAATTTGCAGAAATTTCTATTTGTTTCCCGCCGAGCGACCGGTAAAAAAATTGCGATTGAAAAGCATAGGTTGCTTTAGATTTCGGGCGCAGGTGCTTTATATATGAAAATACATATTTTTGGAAAATTGGGCACACATTCATTACAAATTCGTAGGTGAAATGATAACTGAGGGCACTTAAGTAGTAGAATTTTTTGGAAATATCGATTTTTTTGTTTTCGACGGATTCTCAAAATGTAACATTTCAAAAATATTCTATGAAAATTTCAAGTCGATCCGCTAAAGATTGAGGAAATTATCGGCGTTTATAGGTAGAATCCGCAAAGCGGCGAACATCAAACGCGTTTTTCTCAAAATGACTTTTTCAAAATCGATGACCACGATATCCCAAAAATCACTGCACAGATCGACTCCAAATTTTAAAAGCTTCTTTCCCATATCAAAAAACAGTACTAAAACGAAGGAATTGTTTTTTTTATCAATAGTTTTTTTTATCAATGAAAATAGAGCGTTTTCCATCCAAAATCGATAGTTTCACTTTGGACGTTGCCCGTTTGTTCAAAAACCAATTTTTCATTCAATCCTTCGTCCAATTTGTTTCCGAGCAGCAGTCCTTACCGTGAGTCATGTTTTTCAAACAGTGCTTTGCACACACCATTTTGTCTTCCACATTTATAAATATTTTTCAATACAAAAATGGTAAAAGCTACTCAAAACCATACTTTACGACACAAAAAAAAACAGTTTGAGAACTCGCACCTGTTTTCCCAGAAAAAATTCACAAAAATTTCCCTTTTCCGACCACAAGGTAGATTGAACCCGTGAAAAAAATACTGAACGGGAAATTTGAGGCTTGGTCTACATACCATGCCATTTACGGCTAATTCTACAGCCAAGAAATATTCTGGCACCATCTGCCTGGGATTTCCCGAGCATCCATAAAACGTACCGGAAAACGGGGTTAAATTGACATTAAGGGTAACGTTGACAGTTTTGGGGCTACTTTAACAGAGCGTCAAAATACGGTTTAAATGTGTGCGGATTTAAATATGTTCAAATTTGTTGTTCAAGTTTGTTATCATGTTGCTAAAGTTGATTGCAATGTTGCTCAAGTTGATTTTGATCTCAATGATAATTATAAGATTGCTTAAGTGCCTATAATAGTAACCTAGGTACTTCATATTTTGATGTAAACTGTTTCCTTAATAAAAATGACAATTGTTTTTTATTTAATTTCATGTATAATGCATACAATATTAATTTTTTTATCAAAATGATGTCAAAGTTACCCTTAACCTTTGACATAAGTTGCATTTCTGCATGCCTTGTCAAAGAAACCCCACACTCGAGGTTACCTTGACACTTCAAAAAAAAAAATACATGGGGCTCGACTTTCTTATACATTTGATACCCAGATAGTCACATGTCCATATTGGCATCATATGTAGATCTTCTATGAGGCATAGAAAATCACACAGATATGTGTCCCTTATGAGTGCTCCCCTTCAAGTCATATTTGCATCACATGATGATTCGCAATAACAAATCCAAATGAAGCAAAGTTGTTCTCACCCGAGTATGTATGCAGTGAATGCACCAGCACTAGCAAAATCGGGTAACGAATTGAAATTATAGTGCTCCTATGGACCTCATATTGGCGGCATGGCGGACATAACTATGTTGTGCTCATATGGACCTCACATTGATGTCACGGCGTGAAAAATAAGAAAATCCAAAAATTTGGAATAAGAAAAATCTGGTAGTATTTTTCGTTTCCGTGTGTTTTATTGAGGTTCCTGCCTATATGACAATTGAATTAAAACGCATCCTGCATCATTACGTTTTTACCTACCCTGGGCATTTGAACCTACGTCTTCTGATTCTAGAGCTGAGCGCGCACCTACTCAGCTATTTTAACACTTGTGTAAACTTCCTTTGTTTCATTGCCTATAGCCAAAGGACACATTGTTCCATCGGAGCAAAAAAAGTTGGAATTTACGATGTTAAAAAAAGTTACCTACAAAAAACTTCCAAACCCTGTTCAAAGTAACCGCATTTTACAGTACCATCCCTCTGTACAATTTTGATCCATCTCGAAAACCGTCCACAAATCGTTCTCCATTGCCGACTGAAACGATGACACGATCGACCCTTGCCATCGATCAGTGCTTCACGAAATGTGGCGCTGAATTGACGCAACTGAATCGCCGTAATAACCTTAATTGGAAACTTTCTCCGTATAATTCTTAATTCTCGTCTCGTGGCGATATATCATAGAACATTCTCCGTCGGTTGTCATGTGTCGTGGAGCGCGCAGAGAACTGGTGTGTGTTGAGTAAACGCCACCGGTTAGTTGAGTTCGTTCTTGGTGGATTATTCAAAGCCCTCGAGTGGAGGAATGAGCGCGGGAGAATGCAGGTGACAATCTCAGACGGATCTCCGGGACCCGTGTCGTAATACCTGGCAGTGTGAGCGAGTGCGAGTCCACCAACGTGCTAGGTGACTCGGGGAATCCCTAATCTCATTCACAGTGATAATAATGGAGGACTTGTGCGTGTAAACACGCGAGGGCAACCTTCCACCTGGTAAAATTATCAGGCCTCTACACGAACGCGTAAATGCATGCCTTTTTTTGAAACAAGGATCTATAAACACGGCGAACATATCGTGTCGTGTAACGAGAGGTGCGAGAAAACCATGTAGACCGGCTTAGACCGGCTGACGTTACAATGAACAGAGGAGACAGATGAGAGCCCAGCTGAGATTTCTTTTCACTCGACAATGCTCCCACTCGTGTCTTTTTTCCAACTGATCGTGACCTTAATTCCTACGGCTAATCGCACCACCAACTTTTTCCTGTTTCTCCAGACCGTTAGCTCTACATGCCGATCCGCGGCACGACCCGAGAAATCGATATCGCGCAATCACGATCGAACCTTCTTGATTTTCGATCGATGCCGCTTTCAATCTTGCTCTTCACACCTTGGCCCCGTCATTCCCGTCACTGCCAACACGTTTGCCGTGCCCAAATTCGTGACCTCGACTGCTTCGAAATGCGATGCTGGTACACTGCAAATTCCATGTGTGTTATTTGGACGCGTAAGGTGTGTAATTGTAGGAATTAACACTGGTAAATGTTATACACAGCTTAAGGGGTCTTCTCACTTTAGACGCTAAAAAAGGCTATTTTCATGAATTTTTTCGATAGGTTTATATTACAGATGTTGATACAAAAGTTGTTACACTTAAGGCCTTAGGCCACTCTAGAGGCCGAAAAAATTAGCTTTTTGGGGATTTTTTTATAGAAAAACTACAAAGTAAACCGAGATTACAAAAATGGTGTTCATCGTACATATTAGTGACTGTATACAATAATTTTTTTGAAGCGATTGATTTCAAAATGACGGCTGTGCAGCGTTTATCTCAAAACTGCATTTTTTAAGCTGGCCGGAAACATAACAGACAATTTCCAACCGATTCACTTGAAATGTTGAATATATCTTGAAAAATACATTGTCTATGGAAGGACGTAGGATTTTTTTTTATATTGCATAGTTCATTTGTTATTAACAATTGTGAGGCTATTTTTTACGGAAAATTTTTGGAAAGTGAAACATTTCGTCAGATAATTATTAAGTTAATAAAAAGAAATCCTACGTACTTCCATAGACAATGTATTTTTCAAGATATATTCAACATTTCAAGCGAATCGGTTGAAAATTGTCTGAGTTATGTTTCCGGCCAACTTAAAAAATGCAGTGTTGAGATATACGCTGCACAGCCGCCATTTTGAAATGAATCGCTTCAAAAAAATTATTGTATACCGTCACTGATATGTATGATAAACACCCTTTTTTGTAAACTCGATTTATTTTGTAGTTTTTCTGGAAAAAATCCTCAAAAAGCCTATTTTTTCGGCCTCTAGAGTGGCCTAACCCCTTAATAAATACACTTTCGAAATACATTTTAAAAATTTAACATTTTTTTAAGTCACTATTTATAGACGAAAATGGTAGTTAAAAAAATGTCCTAAAAAATTCTAGGTCTACGCTGTTGATGAAATCTCGGAAATGGATCATCCGAAACAAAAAAATCAAACGGTTTTAGATTCAGTATGTTAATGGCTATCGCGCATATCATACGATTTTTGATATATGAAAAAATAACAAAATAGCGGACATCTTTCGAGAAAACAAAAAAAAACGTGTTTTTTTCACCGTTTTTAGCAAAACAAAATAGTAAATATCAAAATTTTTAAAAATCCTTGATATGCGCTATAGCTATAGTTGTAAAGAATATGTGGTTCAAATTTCATAAGGATCACACCAGTATCAAAATGGAGCACACCAGTATCTCCACGTTGACACGTAACGTTTTACGTCCCTTGACAGGTGCTTTCGGATGGTTATTTCTTACTTTTCAATCCCAAGATCAGCCGCTAGACATTTGGCAGTTTGCAATTCCGGATTAAGGCAGCATTGTTGTCTAGAGCGCCATTTTGGAGCTAAATTTTAGAATGGAATAACCTCAAAACTTTTCGAGTTTTCTTTCTGAAATTTTTCACACATTTTTATTGATCCTTCAAGAATAATGATGTTGAACTCCATGTTGTTCCATGGATGTAGATGTTGTCCCATCGTTAGAATGCAACGAAAGTTAATTTTTCTTCTACTAGTCGCGTTTTTTGCCGATTTAGGGTACGAAAATCAACTAAACGATTTTTCTTATCTTCACTAGAGATCTACGACTTTAATATTATATATAAAAAAAAATTATAGATCATGATTAAAAAAATCAGGAAACGGGAAAAACAGAAAAGACCTTTCGTTGCATTCCAACAATGCAAACTCCAACCCCATCATGAATGTGTACAAACAAACTGTATATAAATATATATATAAAGTGATGTACTTTTGTACATTCGTTTACAAAAGTGCACGAAAAGCGCCCCCAATTGGCGACCAGTGTTATGAACGTTGTATGAATCTGAAAAATAAACATATTCTCAATCTGTATGACTGTTATGATGTTTGGTACAAGAGTCAGCATTCAAAAAAATACACAATGGTAGCATGCTAAACATTGATTATCAATTTTTCCTATTTTTCTGACTATTCTACGAATTATATAGGAAAAAAACTTTCGACTCAATTCCCCTACCAACGTTGAAAAACAGTATACCGAAGGTGTATGCCAAATCCGAGCTCAATCGGCCAATTGGTTACGAGATATCGTGGTTGCCGATCAAAAAATCATAGTTGCGAGACAAAACGCGTTTTAACTTGTTGCATTTCGAACGCACTTCCGAGCGTACCTACTCCTTATAATTTCTACTCACAAAGATCTCTAAAATAATTAAATTAAACTAACCAAAAACGATTTTTTAAAACTTCTAAACAACAATACCGCCTGGAAACGTGAGCTGGCTGATACTCCGAAATTATTCGCTAGTTATTTGCGTGCGTGAATTTTTAAACGAAAACGCGAATTGACGTCACCTAGGGGCAAAAACGGAACAGTACATGTTGCAATTCAATAGAAGGCCCCGCACTGCAAATTCGACCTCAAATAGCCCGTACACTCGTTCGCCAGTATCTGGCTCGATAAACTCGTATAAATTTGCGATAATTGTGTACGTACGGGTCTATTAAACAGCCAGAGCCATTCGTGTACACTTAAACGTCAATTATTGCTCTGGCGTGCTCCAATTTAGCGCAAAAGCTTCGGATCGCGAGGTCGCACGCGCTCATACGCCTGTAAGTATGAATAAACATTTGAACGATTAGATATATACCTATAAGAACGATGTGCAGGCTGGTACGGTCTCGAGTCGCTCGCGCGCACTATCGGCTTTCGTTATTATCTTCCATGTGTGGGAGAGTGCCCCCACCCCACAACCCACACCCCATCCCACACTCAACACCTCATCCCACACCCCATCCAACACCCCACACCCCACACCCCATCCCACACTCAAAACCTCATCCCACACCCCATCGAACACCCCACACCCCATCCCACACTCAACACCTCATCCCACACCCCATCCAACACCCCATCCAACACCCCATCCAACACCCCACACCCCACACCCCATCCCATACTCAACACCTCATCCCACACCCCATCCCACACACCACACCTCATCCCACACCCCATCCAGCACCCCACCCCACAACCCACACCCCATCCAACACCCCACACCCCATACCCCATCCCACAGCACACACTCCACACCTCATCCCCACCTCATCCCACACCCCACACCTCATCGCACACCCCATACCCCATCCCACAACACACATTCCACACCGCATCCCACACCCCACACCCCATCCATCACCCCACCCCACCCCACCTCCCGCCCGCCCGGAAGATTTTTAATCTCCAGCACATGGTGATTCGCCTACATGCGCACACGATTTGCCACGGTGAGCTCCTAAGGCTGCACGCACCTGTCGCTCTTCAGGCCCGCTTAGTGCCGCGACACAAAAGCCGCAGTCGCACCGGAGAGACCTCACGGCGAGAATGCGCACACACACACACACACGCACGGCGAGCTTAATTGAATCCGGAAAGCGCGTGCGGTGCATAATGTAATACGCAACGGCTGTGTGTACGCTTGTTGCAAAGTGGGCGTTTCATTGTCGACAAACGAGACGCTTTATGAACTCGTACGAGTATCGCGATCCTCCTTCCACTGACGTCGCTACGGCGATGTCGATTTCTTGTGCCCCGGGGGCTGCTTCTCCATAATTTTATCAACTCTGCAAACGTTTGACTTTGCAAACAAGATTGCGATTGGTAGAATGCTTCTATTGTGCTTGTATTTTTATTTGGAGCTTCTTATTTTGGTTTATTTCGATCGCAGGGTATGTTTTTAGGAATTTGGGTTGAGCTTTTTTGAGGACGATTGAGCTTTTTTGGAAGGTGAATGACAAGTGGGGAGATTTTTTTTAGGTTTCTGATGCGAAAGGGATACTGATTGATTTTGGGGAATTCTTCCTGCGAATGGGTTCTTTTTTACAATTAAGGGGGGAAGATACCTTTAGGCGAGAGAAATATTGCTGATTTTTTGGGAGTTTTTATTTAACGTGACTTTCTGTGAGATGCAAAACGGAATACCAATATTTCACCCACTTCCCCCATTTAGAGCTCTGAAATTTTGCAAACATGCATCTAAAAGGTGACAATGATTCAACTTAAAAAAAAAATATCCACGAAATTTGGAACTTTTCATGTAAAATTAGCGATATCTAATCATTCATGCAAAATCTCACTAACACATATAAGCAAATTCGTAGCCGACTGTGTTTGTATGTGAAAAGTTTATATGCAGCAATTAGTCGCAAGTTCAATCTCAATTGCAGTCTTTGTTATTTTTTACAAGCAGTCCATGTTCCTGACGTACAAACTCGTAAACTAGAAAACTGATAGTGACAAATAACTAGTAAAATCAGTTAAAGACTAAAAAGTAGAAAATAATTTATATGATTTTTTTTAAACGACCTTTTATTTAATGTTCTAAAAAGTAGAATTTTTTTTACCAAGTCACCTGTATGCGACTATAAATAAAAGATTAGGACGCTCAACATTTAGACATATCATCTTTAATATACATAAATTCGTCAACGTATCAACTGTGTTTAATTTACCGTAAAACAATTTTAGATTTCTTAAATAAAAATCTTCAAACTGAGTATAAACGTGTGATAATAATGTTTTTCTCATTACTATTGTGCCAAATTAAATACGGTTAATGAAACCGAATTGATTAAATTTATAAAACATTTAAAAAGTTCAGCGCCCAAAGCTTTTTCATTTACAGTCACATATAGGTGACTTGGTGAAAAAAATATTTTCTACTTTTCAGTACATTAAATAAAAGCCTGTTCTTTGAAATATTTTTTTCACATATAAATTTCATGATCTTTTTTTGAAGGAGGGATTTCTTCACCATTTTTTAGACTTAGGGTATGTATTATTACTACTTTTGGCTGTTAGATGGTATTTTTTTGTTTTTATTAATCTTTAGAAATGGCGGAGGGATAGCACGGTCTCCTAAACGGGTTGCGGCGGATGTTGTCGGACACCGTGACGCGTAGCGTCGGCGGGATCAATCTGAAATAAAAACCAACGAAGAATTTTCTTGCATTAACACTCATACGCAGAATATGAACCAAGAAAAAGTGATAAATGTTGGAAATCGTTGAAACGGTACGCTTTGAAACAAAAATATTGAATTTTTGAAAAAAAATGGCTACATTTTGCAATAAAAAATACTTTTTTTAATTTTCGATAATATTTAGTGTCATGTTTTGGACAATATTTTTTACCACATTTCATCAGAATTGGTCGATTAGTTTTTAAGCTATGAATGACGTCAGTTTTGAAAATGCAGGTTAGAAGACCGTGCCATACCTTCGCCATTTTTGAAGATTAATAAATAAAAAATATCATGTACCAGCCAAAAGTGGTAATAAAACATACCCTGACTCTCAAAAATGGTGAAGAAATTGTTCCTTTTGAAAAAAAAATCATGACAATCAGCAAATGTTTTCCTCGCCTAAAGTTACGTCCCCCCTTAAATGCTTCTTCGTAAGTCCTCGAGAACTAGCGAACGCCATTTTTTGCGATCCTTACTCGATACATGCAACTTGACTATTTTCTCGAAGATGCTCCAGAGTATCGAAAAGTCACAAGTAAAACTGCCTCCCGCTTAGCAGTTGGCGCGAAAGCCAGTACCCCGTTGAGCGGTGACCCATCCAAGTATTGGCCCAGGCTTACGCTGCTCGACACGGGAGATCGCCGCAATCCCACCACCGACCACACGTCCAATACTGTCGAAATTTTTACAACTCGATATTTATTGACTCAATTGATTAATTTTTAATCGATTTCCAATCCCTCTGCCTCGTTCTCTACGATTCCGTTTAATTAAATATCTTGGCTCGATGCTTATTAATCCCGAAGGCAATGAATCATTTGTGAGGTGGCTCGAGCGTTAATATATTCTTTTTTTCCCTCCTCTCTTCCTTTTCCCTTTCTTTTTCTCTCTCTCAAGGTTTATGTTCCATCAATGCGCTCCGGGCGCCCGAGCAATAGACGGGAAGTACTAATCGAAATTCTCCTTCGATCGACTAGGAAATCGATAACGATATTTTTTTCCAAAATAAATAAAAGATCGTTTTTTATTCCGTTTTGTCGGAGCACATGTCTCACGGGGGAAGGGACGCAGCGCACGATGTAACGATCTCAAAGATAAGTAAATACAAACCGCATTATCGATGTAGGTCTCGATATTACGTCGCGAGCGAGCGAGCGAAATCCCAAAAGCGAAGTTTCTTATCTGACAGGCGCCGCTACAGCAATATTTCTTCCCTATTTCCCTACTTTTTGCAATGAAAAATGTTCGAAAGAAAAACTCTTTGGAAGACCCTCCAAATTGGTACCTATTTCCTATCAATTTTAATTGCTTATTAATTTAATAAATTGTTATTTAATAAATTTAATACATTTTTACATTTTATTATAAAATTATTAAAATAAAATATTTAATAATATTATTTAATAAATTTAATAAATTCCTATTAATTTAATAAATATTAACTATTTCTTTAGTTGAGTTTTTGAGATAGACCCCGTAACAAAAATGGTCTAAACCTGACAACTTTGACGCCCCCCCCATCTCTTTATTTTTGAAGATAAAAAAGAAACAAAATAAATGTGTACTCTACTCAATGAGCTTCGAACAATGACACCCCACATGCCAGGGCAAGACATTTATTTCCCTGCTCCTTTTTCACGTAAGGGACCCCCATGAAAAATAATTTAATCTAATTTCCAATTCAATATTCGCTTTCCCCAACATTGTCCCAAAATATCCAAATTTCAGGTCTGTAACCCATTCCGTTTGCGAGTTAAAGACCCGTGACATACGGACGGACAGACAGCAGAGTATTACCAATAGGGCTCCGTTTTGCCCTTCGGGTACGAAATCCTAAAACGGAGTTTGAACCCAAATCGGATATCCGAGCCTCTTTGAAATCCACGATTTCTGTCATTTTTGTAAACCACAATAAAACTCAAAATATTCAAATGTGTCAATGATTAGCCTAGTATATAACACGTAGATCATAAAATCCCAAAATTCGAAGGCACCATACATTTTTTTTCAATTTCACCCAAAAGTATCCGATATCCGGTGCCTCTCTCCTATCGATATCACCGATTTGCCGATTATTTCTCGTCTTTAGCGTTCCGAAATTATTCCTCGTGCGATTGCGCGCACATGGGCTCGTTATCGTGACTCCTCATCATCATCGTCATTATCATTATCAGCGTAATCTCCGTTGACTTGCCTCGTGGTCCATCCGAGGATGAAAATCGTTCCTTATCGATACGGTCGATTGAAGCGATGGATCCCGTGACTCTGTTCGATGCTGAATGCCGATTCGTATGTATGTATATATATATACACGCGTACACCCACGTGCCTGTGTATCCACGATAAACACACCGGCGCTCGCGCTCGCTCGATCTTCAAGGTACGTGAAACGAGAGAGTTTCGGATGCTGTGTGTACCCCTCTCTCTCTCTCTCTCTCTCCCCCTCTCTCTCCCTCTCTTGTTCTCCGCGGTGCGAGATAAGACAGAAAAAGAGAGGAGAGGAGAGATCGACGACGACGTCGACGACGACGACGTTGGAGAGAGGGATCGCGAAGGAGGGAAGCAGATAGGACGTGAGGGCGAACCAAGCTAATGGGAATGGTAGCAGAGAGGCACAGTGTCTCTCGAGCCGCGGACGCCGAAGGTTTTACATCCGCGACTTTATTTCCTAGCGCACATGCCCCAAATAGCACCTGTTCGATTTCTCGAGAATAGAGCACCGTCCAAGCGAGCATAGGATAAAAAAAATTTAACCACCCAGGAAAGTCCTCGCGAACGAACGAGGCGAGGAAATATTGTCCAGGTTCTCCAGTGGCTCTGCTCTCAGGCCGGAATCATTGCCGAGTCTTTCAGTGTCCTTGTGCATCCCCAAAGTGCAGCGGATCAGCGCGAATCAGCATCGTCAGGGATACAGTCGAAGAGAAGTGCGCGTCAAGATAGCGATCGAGGATATGAGGCAAAGGTGGGTGCGCGAGAGAAAACGATCGTGCGGTTTCTGACTATGGGGTAGCGGCAATGTACCCCGGAAGGTCAGTCTGGGCCCGGGGCGTTTTGGCCCTCGGTGCGACGACCCTTCTTCTCATTTGCCCACCGGGCATCGGTCGCTCGGATGTCGTTCGCCAAATTCCTCCCACCGAGATGACGTCGTCAACGTCCACCGCGACGAGAACGACCCGCCAGCCCATTCCTCGACCGGAAGTCTTTCCGAAGATAAAGTTTCCAGCTGAGGATGAGAATTATCGACACGGGTTGCAGAAACGCAGTCTCGATGACGCAAACTCGCGATCCACCTATCGGTACAGAACACACAAGAAATTTGGCGACAAAAGAAACGCGTGGCCGGTGCGCGTTTATAGCGATGAAAAAATTCAGAATATCGTCAAGTACGACAGAAGTCGGGATAATTCGGTGACTTCCGGCTTGAGATACGCGGTGAATGGGGCCGGAAAAAATGAGCGGTATTCGCGATATTACACGCCACGTTCGATGAACAAACCGCTGGCCTACGTTCACATACAACCGGCGATTGTACCGCCCACGCCCACCAACCGGAAGTGCGTACGTTGTATGATAGTTTACAAGCCTTGTCCGCCACCGCCGAGAATTATTTTACCACCGAGCAACAGGTATCGCGACGAGGCGATGAAGTGGCGTGGCTTGAAGTACGGTGAGTTTGTGTTTCTTCTTTTTTTTTTTTCGTTTGCGACGATGGAACGAGCACGTAAAATGGGGTTACTTTGAACGGGTTTTGGAAGGTTTGGGTTGGTAATCTTTTTTTAACATCGTAAACTCCAACTTTTTTGCTCCGATAGAACAATGGGTCCTTTGGCTATCAAATGTATAAGAAAGTCAAGCCCCACCAGCCACAATTTTATATATATATTTTTAAGAGTCGGTGTAACCTCGAGTGTGTGGTTTCTTTGGCAAGGCATCGAAATGCAACTTATGTCAAAGATTAAGGGTTACTTTGACATCGTTTTGATTTAAAAATGTAATATTTTATGCATTGTACGTAGAATTAGGGCGGGAGCCTGAATCAGAAGGTCCAAAAAAGCATTTTTTTCGGGAATTTTTTTAGAAGGAAAAAAAGCAAGCGAAACAAAAAAAACAAAAACCTTTTTTAATTGTCATATATTTTTCCTCGGGGTGAATTTAAAAAAAGCTGAAAAATCGTGAAATTATAACTTTTCTCAGATTTGAAAAAAAATGTGTTTAAAAAAACACTTTAACGTGCTATAAAAATTATTTAAAAAGACTTATTCAACGATTTTTCAATTCACTTACAAGAGATTTTCATACTGAAGAAAATAAACTTTAGTTTGATTCAATAGATCGTTTAGTTTGTTTGCTATCACGCCAGCCAGTTTGGAAAAATCGTGAAAATGAAAACTGGAGAAAACGCGCTTCAAAGTTTTCAATAGGAGGAAATATCAATATCAAATATCAATGGCTTCTTTGCTTTTGGCCTTGTATGTTCGAAAATATTTACAACTGACCTCTGTAACTTTGTCAATATATTCTTGGATACTTTATCTATCGAATTATGCGTTTAAAAAAAAACGATTTATCGGACCTTCTAATTCAGGCTCTGGCCTTAAATGAAAAATAACTATTTTTTACAATCAAATTGTCATCTTTATTGAGGACAAATTTTACGTAAAAATATCAAGTACCTTGGGTACTATTATAGGCACTTAATCAGTCGTATAATTACCATTGAGATCGAAATCAACTTGAGCAACATTACAATTAGCTTTAGCAACATCATAATAAACTTGAACAACAAATTTAAACACATTTAAATGCGCACAGACTTGAACCGTATTATGGCACTGTGTTAAAGTGCCCCAAAAACTGTCAAAGTTACCCTCAATGACAATTTAACCCCGTTTTACGGTATGTTGAGGCTGATCGATGTCACATCGCTCAGACGAAAGAAAACGAAACGTGTCGTCGTACGACGCAAATTGCCGCTTAAAGATGAATGGGATGCATTGTTACTTCGTTTGTGATAAGCCTATATGCAAAGTTTTGGATCGATATACTCATCAGTTGAACAATTGTTATACTTTTTATTTGCCGGCGTTTTGCATTAGGTCTTATGGATAAATATCACAATTATTCATTACATAATTGCAGTGCAATAAATTGCAACGTACTGACAGTGTGCTTATTTTTGTTGCCGGATAGATTGGGAACTCTATAAATATAATCACTATCGGGTATAACTATAAATCACTATTAGGAGTTTCAGGAAAGATAAATATTAACAGGTACAGGTGAAACGACTATTAAAAAAAAACAGTTCCCAACGGGAAACTTGCGGCTTGGTCTACATATTATGCCACTTACGACTGATTTTACTTTAGCCCTAGTAACACATACGGGGCGGGGATTATAAATCAGCCGTAAGTTTTTTAAGGGCCTGGCGCGGCGATTTTGCGATCGAGGAGAATTTGATATTTAATTGTTTTTTTCAAGTCCTATTCGAAAAAAAATGTAGTGTATTTTTGTGATGAATAGTATTTGCCAGAAAACAGTTGAACATTCTGGAAATAATTCGAAATTCCATTTTCAGTTTGGCAGAATGAAGATGATTAAATTCCGAATACGGAACACTGATGAGAAACTTGTTTCTTTGGAATTCAATACCGTTGAGCCACTTCGAAGTCCACCTTAATTTCAGATTTTGCATCTTAAAATTAGATTTAGAAATATGATTGCTGAGTAATTATAAAATGTATTTAAAGTTATAATTCGAAATGAAAGATAATTTCTATTTTCGATGATATTTTGGAGGAATTTGAATTTGAATTTTGATTTTTGTACCAGAATGTTCACATTTTTCTAGCACATACTACTCATTACAAAAATACGCTTTATACATTTGAATGGTTCTGAAAATAAATCGAAATTCTATTTTACGTTCAGCATAATGAAGATAATCAAATTCCGAATTCGAAACACTGCTATGAAACTTTTTTTGTGGAATTAAATATCATTTATCCTCTTTCAAGTCCATATTAATTTTAGATTTTGCATCTTAAAATTAGTTGCAGAAATGCATCTTCAATTTAGATGAATTTGCAATGCAAGAAAAAACTTTCTCAATAACGGGATCCACAAAAAAAGTTTTTCAGGAGTACATCGTATTCAGAATTCAATATCTCCACACTGCTGTACTCAAAATGGAGTTTTGATTTTTTCACCAGTAAGTTCAATTTGTCTACCACATACTACTCATCACTAAACGCCGCTTCATTTTTTTTTTCGACGAGGCCTTGAAGAACCATTGAAAATCATATTTTTCTCAACTGCAAAATCTCTGTCTTCAGAATTGTCACCCGTTATTTGAGAATTTCAAATTTCGTCTACTTTTGCCTGATATTTTATCTCCCATAAATCCTTAACGAATCTGCCTTGGCTAAAAGACCGCCGAGACCAGCTCAGTGCTCATTTAGCTGTTTCTTTTATTTTTTCAAAACTAGAAACATCTGCACGCGATTTAAACGTCTTCAAAAGTGAAAAAAGTCCAAAATGTCTTATCGGTCTGATCGTAGTTTCGTAAGAAAGTGAACGACTTCGTTGCTCCGTCCGGAGCCTCTTGGTTAATTTATATTTCGGAGGCTGCACATCGGAAAAACACTTCGATCATTCATTCCGGGATTAGGCTCAGTGACACGGAACCTCCTCGATCTATCGCGCCTCCCCGCGCATTGGGTTACCCCTAAAGCACACTGCTTCGTTTGTCACGAACGTGCGGAACGAGCGGACCACAAACTCTATATAGACGGGCCGTACGTGTACAACTCATCCATGACAAATCATTGGAGATTGCCCGAGTTCGCGCGAGTCTCGCGAGACCAAACTCTCGAATGGGCTAAAAATATCGCCTGTGTGCAGCTTCCCGCGTATACAGGGTGTTCGGCGCATGGACCGACATATTTTTTGACAGGATTCAGGGGGCGGTGGGGTCGGTTCTAATTTTTTCACCCTTAGACCTTAGTCCTAAGTGTCACGGAAATTGAGATATGATTTTTGTTCGTTTTTTCCAATTACTCATAACTTCGCCTTTAAATCGTCAGAACTTTTTCTTATTTCTGGTTGGAATAGCACGAAATATATTTTCTTGTATTCTGCAATGTATGTTTATTATAAATAAATCATTATTTGATACAATTGGTTCAAGAAAATGTCTCTTGAGCTTCCAGCCTTAGAAATGTGGAAATGTATGAAAAATTTCAACTCCTAAATTCATTAAAAAAAAACTTATTCTCTTTATTTTGACTACATAATGATTGATTTATATGCGTGTGGCATACCGTTGAAAATCGTATTAACTAGAGAACTTTTTAAAACAAAGCTAAGTTCAAAATAGATTTTAGTTTTTTTTAAATAATGAATTTAGAAGTTGTCATTTTTCACACATTTGAGCATTTTTAAGACTTTGGAAGCTCATGCGTCATTTTCTTGAACCCAATTGTATCGAATAATGATTTATTTATAATAAATATACATTGCAGAATACAACAAAAGTTATTTCGTGCTATTACAACCACAAACAAAATTAAATTACAACCACAAAACAAATTTTTAAAAACTAATAAAAACCATATCTTAATTACTATGACACTTAGACATAGGGTCTAAGGGTGAAAAAAGTAGCAAACGACCCCCCCAATCCCTCAATAAATTGTGTCGGTCCATGCGCCAAACACCCTGTATATCGACTCAAAATACAACTCACTGAATACACGAAGAAAGAGAGAGCAAGAGAGAGAGAGAGAAAGAGACCGTCTATACGTGCTCCTGTGTGGTCATCATCAACGAAGAATTTGGGACATGCTTGTAAAGCTGTCGAAAAAAATATAAACTTTTTGCCCCGTCGTTCCGAAGACACTTGTTCATTTGTACGTTTCGTTGCTGGCGACGGGAGAAAATAATAAAATAAAAATTGCCTACCGATTTTCTGTGGGAACTTAATAATAGAATGACATGAATAAACAATTTGATGGTGAAATAAAAATGACAATTGTGCAGTTTGTTAAGGGAGGATAGCGCTGTGACGGGCCGAAAAAAAAATCCTTTTTCCGATTTTTTTGTCTAGTAGATTCTTTATTCGGTATTTGGAAAAAAGGTATGTCATTAAGCATACATTGAACTTATTGCGTATAAATATTTATTTTAAAAAAAATAAAAAATCGACGACGTTATTCAAGTATAATAGAGCCTCTGTATAAAAAGTGTGGTCCAACGGCGAGATCTATAACTTGACGATTGGTCTGAAAAATAAAAATAAAAAAAGTTTTATAATCTATATAAATGTAGTTCTATTTTCAATTTTTCCGAAACATATTTTCACAAAATAATTTTCCCAGAATGGCGAGAGCTAAAAAAATGTAATTCTGGCAAAATTTTACTTATATTCGGGGCCCTAAAAAATACTCAATTAAATGAAACGGCCACGTATAACGATAACTATTGCAATAACGGAAATTTTTTTTTTTAATTAAAAATCAAACAATTATAGCTAAAATTATGATCCCGGCCGGGTCAAGAAAAATCGTTTCGAGAAGAACGTGATTGAACGTTCTAGTAAGTATAAGTCAATCGTTGCGCTACCTGCTCTCACTAAATCGTCTGTAACTTGGTCAATTTTCAATATTTTAACTTGCAATTTTTTTTACATTTTCTTCAATATATTCTTTGAGAAAATGCAAGAAAATCGATTTTTTCACCCGTCACAGTGGTGTCCCCCCTTACCAGTGTTTGTAAATGTAACTATCAACATAAACATAATAATTGTTAATGTAAGTATCTTTGTTTTATAATTTTGAAGTAATTTAAAATAAATTTTGCATACATTGAATTGTAATATATTTTTTGAGTAATTTTTTTTTAACAATCTGTTACTAATTATTAAAAAAATACGTACTATCGTCTCTCCAAAATAATTTGCTATTAAATAATACAAAACAATTTTTAAATTATTACGAATTTTTGTCTATCATACACGTTTGCCATCGGTTTTCAATTTTTTTTTAATCATCACACATCTCACCGTCTTTGAAAAAATCAACTAAATTCCGATACTTTTCCAACGGCGAAATTTCACGGCAATAAAATGTTCATACTGTCTGTCCTATGAGTCGCGAAGAAACAAATAGCGAGAGAGACAGCTCGAATGCACGCCTTGCAGCCCATCGCGGTCCACGTGGCTCGGACAACGGTGAGCACTGTGTGCACTTCTTTCGCCGTTTTGTGCAAACACATTTTTTTTCTTTCGATTCACCGAGAAAAACGTACTCGCGTTTGTACGATGTGCCCGCGTGCCCGAGCGCGAAGATCGGTAATCATCCGTGAAAAATCGCGCCAAGGAGGTCTCTCCGGTACGGCTGAAGAATCAGCTTGGAAATTGTCATTGCGTCATCCTTTCGTCGTCATTCGCGACGGCGTCATGACCATTAGAATTATTTTGATTTTTTTCAAAGACGGTTCACTCAGTTTTCGTTGGGTGTACAAATAAGTTGTCGGCTTTTTTTCCATGAAAATAATTATTTATTTACTTGAAATGAAGGTACATTTTAATCGGGAAAGTAATCTCCGTTTGCTTTCACACATTTCCTCCACCTGTCAGGCAGATTGGGAATTCCTTGGCGGCAAAAAGATGGTGGTTTTGAGTCGATGAAGTCGGTAATGGAAATTGTGATCCTCGTCTTCAAATCTTTTGGTCGTCCTGCTCTCTTGCCATTCTCGAGGTCGAAATATCTACTCCGGAACCTTCGAATCCACTGCTCCTTCACGATACTGATGGATACGGCATCTTCCCCCAATGCCTGAAAAATCATCTCCTTAGCCTCGGAAGTATTTTCCTTCAATTCTAACGCGAAAAGCATACAGTGCCTAATATGCGCGTTATTGTCACTCATTTTGCTCATTGTGCTCACGATGTATATTTCGAGGTTACGTACAGCTGTTGGTCCGGAAAAATAGTCCACTAGGTTGGTATTACTTGACACCAGACCTGGAGGGAACATTTTTGCGTTCAAATATTTAATAGGGTAAAACCACCAAGGGTACGCACTTTGTAAACGTTTATTTCTAGAAAAATAAATTTTGATAATACACTGAGAAAAAAAATCATTGATCCAATATCATTGGTGTTATTGAATGAAATTTCGTTGATTCAATTGTAAAATTGTTGGTGTAAATAATCGGATTTATTAGTCAAAACAAAACGATATTGACTTTAATAACATGATAAGATTGAGTTTTTTTTTTCATTCAAAGATATATTGTTAGCCGAGAACAATATATCATTGAAACTATCTAAAAAATTATCGCGAACAAATTATATAGTTTTGAATGCATTTTCTGCAACGAACCAAAAAAGCGTTTCAATTCATAACATGAATATTGTTGATTCGAGTACACAAGAAAAATTGAATTTCGCTCGTTTGATACAGATAAAACTTCTATTGAGTAAATACGTTACTTTATTTTTTCACCATATCCGATATTGATTTCCAAGTACATTATTCGTTCAAATATAAACATTTTATTTTGATTAAAAAATATTAAGCAAATGTCTGAATTGGTTAAAAAAATATGCGAAAATAAAATTTGTTTCTTGCGCATTTGGTTGAAAAAATGCAACCAAATCATGGCCGAGCGCCACCGAAATGATAGGTGTGAGGGAACCCGTAGTTCTCGGAGTAACCGCTAGAAGCCGCACGCGCGCTCGTTTCTCGTAAGCGTAGCGCGAACCGAAAATCTCAAACGCCGGAGAAACTCTAAAGAGTATCGCTTCATGGCCTGTGGCTAAAATCAAAGTGTAGTATCTGTTCTTATCAGTTGAATATCTGATATTCTCTCCATGGATATTCCATTGGATATCTGATATTCTCTCCACTATTATCGTGGATGATCATTCTAATGTTCACTTTTCATTGAAGATTTAAAACAAATTGAAAAACTTTCGTCCCATGGCATATTCGTTTCGATGCAGTAAATAAATAATTAATTCTATTGATTATATTTTTGTACGAAATAAAACATGTTGTAACAACCGCTTAATTATTTCATCCATACATCTACGGATTGTATATAGAATGATTTCAATAGAATATAATTTTATTTGAAGGATAATGTAGATATTCAGAGAACAGAAGAGCTTTTTTAAATAAAATAATATGTTATTTAAATCAATCGCGTTTTCCAATATTTTATAGTATTGCAACGATCTCATATATCGGTGGCACTCCGAAGCAGCACATTTATTTGGATCAACCAATATATTTTTTTCATTCAATTGGTTTTTTTTCTCAGTGTAGCTGTTTTTATTCTTAGGCCGAGAACTCATTTGTACAGCTAATATTCTGGAAATATTGTGCCTGGAGCCATGGGACAAAAGAAATTCGGGACCATCCTCCGGGTGATAAAATACCCGTTACTTGTTCCTAAGTAAATCGGCGAAATTATCTTTACACATTTGACGCGTGTACACGATCTCTCTCTCTCTCTCTCTCTCTCTCTCTCTCTCTCTCTCTCTCGCTCGTGGTCTTTCTTCCCCGTTGCTCCCAGTTACGTCAAACGTGTGTGCTTATTGTGTAATTATTGCGAAAGCCTCCAAGTATGTATGAAAGAAGTCTCGTGGCGCGATGTCATTCACAGCGTGCGTCTTCGTGTACACACTCGCAAGAAGATGGCTCGCCGACGCAATCCGCGGCACACTAATGAAATAAAACGTAAACGCGTGTAGGTACAAGAATGAAAAGACTGACGAACGGAAAGGAGAAACCTCGCGCGTCTTGCTCGAGAAATATATATCCTTTGGTCTCGGATGACACTACCGCGCGTAGGATTCCCCGGCCCTCACCTCCCGCACGGCCTTCCCTCGATAATCGAGCCATTACCGACGTAATTAACGAGGAGTTTGCCGCGACAATTCGAGGCCGTGGAATGCGAGAAAACCGCCGTGATTCGACGAAAGAAACTCGCAATTACGCTTGTAATGAAACACCGAGTGGCATCTGCTCTCGCGGATGGGAGCGCGCTCGGTCCATTGAGCGGAATTCGCCGGAAGATCCGCGCGATCTTATCGAGAGTGAGAAGATACGGAGGAATTGTGCTGCTCAACTGTGGTAGTCGGCGAATACTCGGGAGAACTTTATAGTACGGATTGCCTCTCTGATTGACAATCCGGACGTTGCGTATTCGATAAATAAAACGGCAGCGAGATATTTCGAATAATTTTAAATGGAATACTGGATAAAAATAGGAAAAGAAAAAAATTGGAGGCGGTGTGTGTGTGTGTGTGTGTGTGAGAGAGAGAGAGAGAGAGAGAGAGAGAGAGAGAGAGAGAGAGAGAGAGAGAGAGATGATGATAATGATTTATTTATGCCTTGGTTCCACCTTTAGGTAAATAAGTACAACTATTGTACAATTTCGTAAACAAAACGAGAGGAAAATAAATGCTAAATAATAATAACAATTATAGCAATAACAATAAAGATCTTAAAGATATTAAAGATATAATGAAGATAACGCACTTGGCACTTAAAGAGAGGGAAAAAGAGAATATATTATCGCTCCAGCCGACCCGCAAATGGTTCACTGCCTTCAAGATTAATAAGCATCGAGCCAAGACATCGAACGGGTTATGCCTATAGTTGTAACAGTCGAAAGCAGCTCATTTTTTGATTTTTTCTTAATAGAAACTCGTGATGATAAATTTTGACGAAAATGAGGTATTTCAAGAAGTATCATTTGAAGAACAGTCTGTAATTTTCTTGTGTAAAAATATTCAATCATAATCGATTTATAGCTGGTGTTCGGAAAAAACCTCTTAAAAACGTATTTTGCGGTGAGCAATGCCCTTCTGCACCAAGTTATCTAATGTGAAAAAATCAAACACATTTCGTTAGTATATTAGTTTATCCTATGATTAATCGAAGAGATTTCCGAAATATAAAATTTAACAAAAATGGCGCGTGTTCAAAGTGAGTCCCGATTTATGCGAAAAAGAATGGGCATTCTCTTTACTGTTTTTGAGACTTGGGGTATGTTTTATTACTACCTTTGGCTGTTGCATGATAATTAAAAAAAAAATTATTCGCTAAAAATGGTGGAGGTCTGGCACGGTCTTCTAAACGGGTTGCGGCGGATGTTATCAGACGGCGGTATTAATTTGACAAACACCAGCGAAGACATTTCTTTCGTTAACACCCATACGCAGAATATGGTACGCTTGGTACGCTTTGAAACAAAAAGATTGAATTTTCCCCAAAAAATGGCTACATTTGCCAATAAAAATACTTTTTCTTAAATTTTCAAAAACATTCGGGTTCATGTTTTAGATAATAAGGTTCGACAGATTTATACCGAATTTCATCCGAATCGGTCGATTGGTTTTTTAGCTATACGTCACGCGAGTTTCGAAAATGCAGTTTAGAAGACCATACCTCCGCCAATTAAAAAAATTAATGAAGAAAAACATGCCAAGTGTAGTAATAAAACATACCCTAAGTCTAAAAAATGGTAAAAAAATCTTTCCTTTTAAAAAAAATAATTAAAAATCAGAAATTTTTTTCCTCGCCTAAAAGTACCTCCCCCCTAAAGTCACACTTATCGAGTAAGCAGTAAAAGGTTTGTAAGCCCTCCAACACCTACGGAGAAGCATTCAAATATCACAAAAAGGCACTTGGAGGAAGAATTTCTCGAAATCAATAAGTAACCCTTCCGCAACTCGCGTACAATCGTGATAGGGCAGCCCACACGAATCATCCTTCCTCGGATGTACAAGCTCGGAAACAAAAAACACATGTTTCGTCTTTTTCACTCACACACGTACACGACGAAAGCTGCGTCGATTTATAACTACCTCGATGCATCCGTAGCCTTGCGCGGTCCGTCGTGCGTTGTCAAAGATGCAGTACGTTCAGAGGCAAATAAGCCGGAGGAACACAAGCGCGGACAAGTTATTTTCCCTCGTATCCATATCGACCGTGCGCTCTCCACGACTTCCTCGTGGCTCTGCGACGATCGTGCATCTGGTCACGAGGGACGAAGAGGTATGGCGCAAGGAAACGAGGACTCATCCTCGTCGGGTGTACAAGTCAGGGAAGTAGGACGCGTAGAAAAAACCAGACGAAGAATAAGAAGAGATCGGGGGGGGGGAAGGAACGAGGAAGAAGATGACGAAGAAGAGGAGGGTAGAGGCGACGGGAACGACGAAATAAAATTGCCAGGGAAGCTTTTTTGCACGAAAGAAAGCTGGAGAGCGAGTGGCTGGTCGTGCGATCCTTCGACAATGCTCCACGTCCTCCTCCTCTCGTGATCGCGGCAGGCTCGGTCATACATGCTCTTCGGGTACGAGTCGGTACCTTTGAACTTCCGTATCGTCGCAATATCTCTTTTCTCTCCTGGACCGCGACTTTTCCTCCTTCTCCACCACCTCTGATCTACACTTGGTCTCCAATCTTTTTTCGTTCTTCGCTCTTTTCTCCCTTTCTTAGAATATCTTGGTGTAGCCTGGGGTCAATTGTAACGTTTTTGAGAAAATCCGTCAGTGTGACTTCATTTTATACCGTATCTGTTTGGTGATGGGCTTTAAGGGGTTAGGCCACTCTAGAGGCCGAAAAATAGGCTTATTGGGGATCGTTTTTTCAGGAAATCTACAAAATAAATCGAGATTACAAAAAAGGGTGTTTATCATACATATCAGTGACTGTATACAATAATTTTTTAAGCGATTAATTTAAAAATGGCGGCCGTGCAGCGTTTATCTCAAAACTGCATTTTTTTAAGGCGTTACCCCCACTTGTAGCGCAAAAAAAGGCCTTTTTCATGATTTTTTTAAAAGAAAACTACAAAACTTTTTTAATCGATCAATATACCATCTTAAAGAACCTATCTTGAAGAACTTTCGGTAATTTTTTTATTGAAAAATATTACATTGTTTAGTGGCAAATGGCCGTCAATGAAATAATGTTTTTATATACACGGTTTGCGGTGACCAACATTGCGGCGAAGTGGATCATCTGAAAAAAAAATGCGAATGGAATTAGTCAAATATAAGTATAAACTAGTCTTTAATCGAAGGATTTTAAAAAACATTCATTTTTCACAAAATGGCGGACAGTCAAAGTTAATGGTTCGATTTTAACGAAAAAAAACGGCCGTTTTTTGGCTATAAAACGGCCATTTTTTTCGAAAAAAAATCGAACGATTAAACACTACATTTTTATGTATTAAGCCTGCAAAATTTGAGAAGATCGGTTCATTAGTGTTCGAGTAATCTTGGTCACCGACTTCAGAAATGCCATTTTGAGAAAAACGCGTTTAAAGTTTCAATTTCAGTTTACACGAAGAAAATATTTTTTTTTTGTAAACTTACATACAGTCATCTATTCCGGACCCATACAGAAGTATGGGCCCGTATACTTATACTTCAAAAAAATGCAATAAAAAAAATCGATTTTTTCAAAATCGCAAGTGGGGGTAACCCCTTAATTGGCCGCAAACATAACTCAGACAATTTTCAACCGATTCACTTAAAATGTTGAACATATCTTGAAAAATACATTGTCTATGGAAGTACGTAGGATTTTTTTTTAAATTACACACTTCATTTGTTATTAACAATTATCCGACGAAATTTTTCACTTTCCATAAATTTGCCTAAAAAATCGTCAGACAATTGTTCAAATCATGACGTTGAAGTTTGTTGCATCGTGGAAATGCAACAAAAGTGCATTGTTTTCAATCGCTCCATTTTTTTGGCCGATTTATGCTGCGAAGAATTACTCGAACGTTTTTACGTATTTTTATTAGAGATTCGTGACCTCGATTCGAAAAAAAGACCTCCGATAGAGATCAAAATAAAGAAGAAAAAAAAATCACTGCATTCCAACGATGCGAACGTCAACGTCATATCAAATCCCTGTAGGGATATAGTAGGATCTGGGGACTCTCCGACAAATTTCTGTACGAGTTAATTTCGCGCGAAAATCGGGATGCGTTGTTTTTCGAAATTTCGCCATCAGACCGTGCCGCAGTTTCTCTCGGAGCGAAAAATATACGATCGTATCTACATTGTGTGTGTGTGCTCGTATACGCCGCGATTGCACACCGGACGTTTGTACCTTATAACATGTACTTATGGCACACCGGAGCTACGTAATCGTTCGTACGCGCAACACGAGACGATGATCCACTATTTTCTTTATTCCTTTGCTATGTACCACCTGTTCCTCTCTAGAACACACATTATGTAGACATATATATGAGTATGTATGTATGCGTTTATATATATATATTTGTGCAAGGTGGAAAAAAAATTGAGAAATTTTCTTTGAAGGGCCGTATCTGGAATATCGATAATCCAATTTATTGCACCGCTTGCCACGTTGCGGAAAATAAACCGGGCGCAATCTTCAATTGAGATATATCTCTCATCCTCGATTCATCTCTCGCTCGGTATATGTATACTCGAGAAATCCCATAATATCGAATCGATTACCTTATCTGCATTTCTCGAGTGTACTTTACCCGAGTGTGAGGCTCGATCATGCGATCTTCCGTGTTTATTTTTTATTCTTTTAACTTCCCGTTGGAAAATGTACGAGGGAATTCCGTGGAGGGAATCTCGATGGGTTTCCCCATGGCTTGTTCCTTCGGTACACACCGATCAATTCGTAGTCCTCTCATTGTTCAGAGTGCGCGGGTAGTATGCGAGCTCTCGCAACTTTAATCGTTCCGATCTTATGTACGTGTATTATGCCACGGCGTGTAAGTATATAGTGGCTCTCTCTCTCTCTCTCTCTCTCTCTCTCTCTCTCTCTCTCTCTCTCTCTTTGTACCGCGCCAAGAGTCCGAGAATTACCGGCAGATATTTTGCCGAAGTTGTAGGAAGAAGGAATGGATTTTATGGGTACATCGGAATTACGATTCACTGACATTTTTCACATTTCGTGGCTGTACCAATGCTCGAATCTCTCGGGAATTACGAGCCGAACGTTATTCGGACGGTGGAGAAACTTTGAATTTCAGGGTGTCCTTCTCGTGAAGAACCGAGCGAAGATACATCTCTCTGGAACTTGACAGGGGACTCCATTTTCCAATAAATCGACATGAAGATTTAGATAACTTTTTTATTATTGGGATTGAACGGTGGGCGTTTTGAGTCAGCGAAATTTTGAGTTGTCGGATTGTTGGCAAAGTGTCGATCTGTCACAGCAGAAACACTCGGTGGATAGTCTCTGATTTTTCACTCTTCTAAAATTTGCCTAAAAAATCGTCAGACAATTGTTAATAACAAATGAATTATGCAATATGAAAAAAAATCCTACGAACCTCCATAGAAAATGTATTTTTCAAGATGTATTTAACATTTCAAGTGAATCGAATGAGAATAGTCTGAGTTATGTTTCCGGCCAACTTAAAAAGTGCAGTTTTGAGATAAACGCTGCACAGCCGCCATTTTGAAATGAATCCCTTAAAAAAAAAATTGTATACAGTGACTGATATGTATGATAAACACCCTTTTTTGTAATCTCGATTTATTGTGTCGTTTTTCTGCAAAAAATCCCCAAAAAGCCTATTTTTTCGACCTCTAG
The DNA here is from genome assembly GCA_944452715.1 of Ophion slaviceki. Classification (NCBI taxonomy): domain Eukaryota; kingdom Metazoa; phylum Arthropoda; class Insecta; order Hymenoptera; family Ichneumonidae; genus Ophion; species Ophion slaviceki. The sequence continues at coordinate 18,170,343 of OX101788.1, read as the reverse complement.
AGTGGCGTAACCCCTTAAATCGAATAGGTTTTTTCCTTGTCTCACGGTTTACTACCATCTTATTTGTTTCAAAGATGCTTTTTTATTTGTTTCAGCTATTCTTTTTAAATGTTAAATATATTCAAATTAAATAAATGAAGATTCGATTCAAATGAATATTTATTTGCTTACAATGTACACTGTATATCTAAGTGTGCTATAGGTATGCATGAAATATTTCATAATATCCAAAATGAAACACTTAATTGAGAGTTTTACCACAACGATTTTGTATCGTAGTTCCCTGGCCTCCCGAAATGATTTTTTTCGCAGAAAATATTTCACCTATGTGGAATCGAACCTAGAACCTACCTATTCATAGCTACGCACGCTGCCCCTATGCTACCGAGTGCTTGTAACATCTTGGTCTAAGATATGGCATAAGAGACCAAATGAATTCCTATAATTATTTGTTGTATCACATAAACTATATCAATTAGTTAATATCATTGTGATAATTAGAGAGTTTTATCGAATAACACGCTATAGATTTTTCAAACATAACCTATATATATATATAATTCCTCTCTCTCCACCCTCTCCACCCCCACTCCCCTTTCATATGTGTGTTGCAATAAAGACAGACCATTAGTTCAATCAAATAGAAAAATGATTGACTTTCCGAAAATTCTATTTAATTTAAATTTCAAAAAAATCAAATACGTTCATTTAGTGGATTCAATTAAATTGCTTTTTGAACAGATGAAACCGAATCACAGATTTATTAGGATTAAATAAAATATTTAGTTATTGGACGATGTTAAAAAGACTTTGATTTGAATAAATAAATATATTTAAAATGAATAATTCCAATAATGGAATGCAATAGGAAAAATTTGATTTCACGAAAAATCTAGTTAATTCAAATGTTAAAAATTCAAATAGACGTGGTTAGTTAATATCAATGGAATTTTTGTCAGTCTAGGGAACTTCTCCCTAATCTGACCATTCACCAACGGCATTCACGTTGCCCGAATTAAACGAATAAAAAGCCACTCCGTTAAGGTAGTACCTCCACAGAAGAGTTGAATTAAGAAATGGTTGAAATTTGACATATATGTTATTCAATACATTATCCAAACATCTATGCAATTTGAATAAGTTTGACCACCCCAAACCTGAGATATTTACACTTAAAGTTGGCTTGGTTTACACGCAACAGATGCGTTATGATTGGCAAACAGAGCATCATTAATTTTACCGTCAAAACTAAAATTAAGAAATTGATAAAAAACGAGGATAAGCTAGAGTAAGATATCACGAATAATGTGAAAAAAAATGAGAATGATTCACCATCTAGTTTCCAAGATATAACCATGAAAAGCCCTCACAATTTTGGTGCAAAGCCTGGCAAAGCCTGGAAAAAAAACAATTGGGGCAAAGTCTGGACAGTCCCAGCAAAAAGTTTACTGGCAATGGTAGATCAAAAACACAATATAAAATATATTTTACGGCAATAAATGATATCCATCGTATTATCTACTAGTACCGAGTCAATATTGCGTAGTTTTTAATTTTATTTATTACTATTTAAACCAATTATCAATCTTTTAAACATGAACATGGTATGTAAACTTTTGGTTGAGATTTTCGCAGAGGAACTACCTTAAATCTCGGGATTCAGAAAAGTGAGAACCTTTCCCTTGGGGATTCTCTTCTCCGAGTAGACGAAAGCGAATCTTGGCTCCGTTCTTGTGCGCTTTGCAGTTCTTCGCTCTCGTACCGGCGAATAGCGCATACACGCGGTACGCCTACTGTGCCGGCTCGCGTAATCCCAAATTACAGGTGAAACGAGACGCGAGAGCGAGTATACAGGGAGGAGTAGCCAGGTTGCTTGATCTACCGCGGGAGAAGCAACGAGCGCGTGCAACATGCACACACTTTATACTCCCGCATGCCGCATAAATGCATAATCTTTCGATGCCGGGAGAGTCGCGCGGAATATTCAGTAAAATCGGTGGGCCCTCTCGCTCCGTTGACGCGGCGGAGTCGTTATAAAGTCGTGTATATTCACCGTGGTGTGAAAACCTTTTATTAAAACACATCAAAAGCCGATGCGAGCATACATTTTTCGGTCTGCGCTGAAGACACATTGAGGGTGTCTCGGAATGAGCTGACAATTCAAATTGCGCACCATTTTTTTTTTGTGGCGAACATAGAGTACTAATCTTTGACAACTGGCATCAGGAAGTATTGAAGTTTGGTCATGGAGAAGTACAGAATCGAGCAACGCATAGAAATTGTTATTTGCAGCGTTGTTACTGCATACCGTAAAACGGGGTTAAATTGACATTAAGGCGTTACCCCCACTTGTAGGGCAAAAAAAGGCCTTTTTCATGAATTTTTTTAAAGAAAACTACAAAACTTTTTTAATCGATCAATATACCATCTTAAAGAACACATCTTGAAGAACTTTCAGTAATTTTTTTATTGAAAAATATTACATTGCTTAGTGGCAAATGGCCGTCAATGAAATAATGTTTTTATGTATACGGTTTGCGGTGACCAACATTGCGGCGAAGTCGATCATCTGAAAAAAAAAATGCAGATGGATTTAGTCAAATATAAGTATAAACTAGTCTTTAATCGAAGGATTTTAAAAAATATTCATTTTTCACAAAATGGCGGACAGTCAAAGTTAATGGTTCGATTTTAACGAAAAAAAACGGCCGTTTTTTGGCTATAAAACGGCCATTTTTTTCGAAAAAAAATCAAACGATTAAAGACTACATTTTTATGTATTAAATAAGCCTGCAAACTTTCAAGAAGATCGGTTCATTAGTGTTCGAGTAATCTTGGTCACCGACTTCAGAAATGCCATTTTGAGAAAAACGCGTTTAAAGTTTCAATTTCAGTTTACACGAAGAAAATATTTTTTTTTTTTTGTAAACTTACATAGAGTCATCTATTCCGGGCCCACACAGAAATATGGGCCCGGATACTTATACTTCAAAAAAATGCAATAAAAAATAATCGATTTTTTCAAAATCGCAAGTGGGGTAACCCCTTAACGGTGACTTTGACAATTTTTGGGGATACTTTAACAGAGCGCCAAAACATGGTTCAAATGTGTGCGCATTCAAATGTGTTTTGATTTGTTGTTCAAGTTTATTATAATGTTGCTAAAGTTGATTGTAATGTTGCTCATGATGATTTTGATATCAATTATAATTATATGACTGATTAGGTGCCTATGGTCGTACCCTACGTACTTGATATTTTTATATAAAATGTTTCCTTAATAAAGATGACAATTTAATTGCAAACAGTCGTTGTTTTTCAGTTGATTCCATGTATAATGCATAAAACAGTCATTTCTTTTTGTCAAAATGATGTCAAAGTGACCCTCAATCTTTGACATAAGTTGCATTTCAATGCCTTGTCAAAGAACCCCCACACTCCAGGTTTCTTTGACACTTAAAAAATATATATATAAAATTGTGGGGAGGGTTCAACTTTCTTATACATTTGATAGCCAAAGGACGCATTGTTCTATTGGAGCAAAAAGGTTGGAATTTAGGATGTTAAAAAAAAGTTACCTACGAAAAACTTCCAAAACCTGTTCAAAGTAACCCCATTTTACGCTAGTTATTGCAGACGAAGTTTCATGATCGTGTTATCTCGCGCTGCGGCGATGTCAAGAAAGCAATTGGACGCACCATTAATGATATTAGTCCGCAATTATACCAAAATGTTATTGAAAATATCGTCAAAAGAGTGAATTATGCCAACATATTATTCAAAATTACATCAAATTTCGTTTGCAAACAGGGACGAGGCGGCCATTTATCGGATATTGTCCACACATAACCTCCTTGTTTGTGCCTTATATTAAAATAAAAATACTCGTACTTTTCAAATAAATAATACGTTTTATGAATAAATAAAAATGTGAGATCATTTTGAGACACCCTATATTTCTCTTTACACTCTCTCTCTCTCTCTCTCTCTCTCTCTCTCTCTCTCTCTCTCTCTCTCTCTTCCTCTTGTGAACAAACCACAAAAGGGAAATGCACAATTTTCTCGTGCGTTTAACGCATCCCGTGACTTTTGCAAATTTTACGATCAAAATCCTTTCTAACGTTTCTCCATCTTAGCCATGAGTCACGGGGTGTACGCAGTCACGCTACTATATAATATTGCTCGTATATCTGCGAGAGGAAAGGTGAGACGAGGAGCGATTAATTTCCATCCTCGCACAGTCGAGAGCTCGCCAGCTTAGGAAGAAACTCTACGACCGCGTATCCGAGCTTTTCTGACGACTAAAAGAAACGATGCAGCAGTTTCTTGGACATGAATCTCAAGCTGGACAAAATTTCATTACGCAAATGTGAAAAGGAAGGAGACAATTATTTTCGTCCTGACACACATTGATTCTGACAATCGTTGAATCTTTTGCTATGCATACATCGCCATTGAGATATTTTCACACCCATGAATCGATCCAGGAATATCCATAAATATCCGAACGGGTTGTCGAAAGTGCTTGAAAAAAATCCCACGATTTTCCTGTCACGCCAAGGACCTCGTCGTCTTGCCGTGCTGGAGAACGCTGAACGAAAACAAGAAAATAATACGAGAACGACAAACACTTAGATCACCCAACCGAGATGGGCGCGTTTGAGCTTAAGGGGTTATGCCTAGTTGGAAAAGTCGAAAAATGACTTGTTTGGAAACCGATATATTTTGACAATATATCATCTTGTCAATGTTCCCTGAAAATTGTAAGGTGATCGGATCAAAACTGACAGATTAATAAATTCCTAAATTTTTAGGGCCTTTGCTCGATGTAAAAATTTGGTATTTGATCGAATGATTTTTTTTTTTCGATGTATCATTTCGATCTGATGTTCATCAGAAAAATGCCCATTTTTCGCAAAATTCACTTTGAACACGCGCCATTTTTTTTAAATTTGATATTTCGGCAATTGCTTTGATTAATCATACGATAAACTAATATATTAAGGAGTTAGGCCACAGTAACGGGTATAAAATCATGTGCGAATTCAACAATTTTTTTCGTATGAAAAAGTGATTCGCTCATAAAATTAATTACACATCTATTTAGTATGAATATCAAGCTGTTAGAAAAAATGTATATATTTTTTTTCGATGTACAAAATGGCAGACTACTAATATTTTCTTTTGTTATCTTTCTTTTTAGGCGCTCCGTGGCGTGACCCTTAGCATCCACAATTTTTTATCTAGAACAAAAAACAAAAATTCTCGTCAATCTACATTAGAATACCTAGAAAAGTACGTACGGAATTTAAAAAATATTGTTTTATTCAAAAGTTGTAGGTATTTGAACCCAAGAAATAAATTTTCAGTGAAAATGTTTGTATAAAACTGCTCATAAAATGAAAAGTTTTCGATTAATTAGAAATTCCGTACGTACTTCTCTGCGAAATGCAATTAGGAGCATAACTTTTAAATTTGAAGTAACTCGAGTGAAAATTGTTGGAGTTATTTGTCACGCCAATTGGAAAAAAGCTGTTTCGAGTAAAAGGCGTTTAAAGTTTCACGTATAACTTCTTTGTTGTTCAACTTAAAAAATGCAACTAAAAAAATTTTATGAAAAAATCTCATGATGACAAGGCACCGTTTTAGCGGGAAAAAAATCAATATTTTGAAAATTCTACTGCGGCCTCACCCCTTAACGAAATCTGTTTGACGTTTTTATATTAGATAATTTGGTTCAGATGGGCCCACTGCGAAAGACATTTTCGAAAGATGCTTCTATATAATTGAATACTTGTTCACAAAAAAATACCGAGCGTTTGTCAGATGTTACTTTTTCAAATACCCAATTTTTGTAGAAATGTATCATCACGATTCTGTAGAAAAAAAATCCCAAAAATGATCTCTTTTCGTCTGTTACAACTAGCCATAACCCGTTAAAATCTCAGAGCACACATCGTGCATGTGTGCACACACGAACGATGGCGCACACATTCTCGAGGGTTACGTTCACCGCCAGGGCAACATGGCGAGCGATTGCGCCTCGTTGCAGACCCGCGCTCTTTTTTTTCATCGCTGACGACGCTGAAAATTTATCACTCTCGGGAATTCAAGTCCCGCGTCGTATCTTACCAAACGATTTCCCCAACGCATATAACGAGGAGGGACTTCTGATATTTTCTCTATTTCGATCGACGACCCGGCCAATCAGGAATAATCATCCGCGACGCCTACAATAATCTCTGCTCTTCTCACTTGTTACATAGGCCCGTCAATTAAAGTAGGGTAGAGCCACCAAAGAGTGCGCAGTGCTTTTAATTGTTTAATTTTTTCTTGCGTTGGCAATACCCCCTAATCTGTCAGTAGCATATGTCATGTCAAGGTGTTGGACAACAACTCGCTTCGTTAAGGTATTCATTTCCAATGTTATGACTAATAATAGATTTTCAATGTGTTTGATCTTTTTTTTAAACAATTTTAAACACGTTTTGTATGGCTTGCGATTCTTTGCGACACCCTAAGAGTGCGCACGGGACGAGTTCTAAGTTTAAGGGGTCTCCGCACTTTAGACGCTGAAAAAAAGAATTTTCATTAATTTTTTTGATAGGTTTATATTATAGATATTGATATAAAAGTTGCTACACTTAATAAATACACTTTCGAAATACATGTGCAAAAAATGTATTTATTCAAGTCACCATTTATAGACGAAAATCGTAGTTAAAAGAATGTCCTAAAAAATTGTAGGTCTGCACTGTTAATGAAATCTCGAAGATGGATCATCTGAAACAAAAAAATCAAACGGTTTTAGATTCAGTACGTTAATGGCTATAGCGCATATCATACGATTTTTTATATATGCAAAAATAACAAAATGGCGGACATTCTTCGAAAAAACAAAAAAACGTTCTTTTTTCACCGTTTTTGGCAAAAAAATAGTAAATATCACAATTTGAAAAAAATCCTTGATATGCGCTATAGCTATAGTTGTAAAGAATATGTAGTTAAAATTTCATAAGGATCGGTTCAGTAGTTTCGAAGATTTTATAAACAAGCCGTCGAAAAACGTTGTTTCGAGAAAAACGCGTTTAAAGTTTGTTTGGGTTATATAAATACATAAAAAATGTTTAGTGTATTTCGAAACCGTATTTATTACGTGTAACAACTTTTATAACTAAAATGTGATTGTTTTTAGTTTTTGTCACAGAGGAAAGAATGGTTGTGACAAAAACTAAATTGTACTAGAACTAGCCACTAATATGATTGTTTTTAGTTTGTGACAAAAATGATTTATGACAAAAACTAAGAACAATTATATTTTAGATTAATGAGCTAAAAACAATCAAGGTGTATTTATGACGTCTAACAACTTTTATAACAATTTCTAAAATATCAACCTATCAAAAAAAAAATCATGAAAATAGCCTTTTTAGCGTCTAAATTGAAAAGACCCCTTAAGCCTTTTTGAAATATTTTTTAAGATTTTTAATATTTAAGATTGTCACTTAAGATTTACATTTCAAATAATGTTCCTAAATGACCGAAGCTTAATTTAAATAAGAAGTACAAAGTGTATTATGAAAATTGATTTTTCTAGAAATAAAAGTTTATAAAGTGATTGCTCTTTGCTGATTTTACCCTGACGAGAAATAAAATGGATCGATCGAACCACCGTAAGGACGAGGACGAAGACGGCTTGACGATACGTCGACGAGTCGTTCTCTGTGACTGATCCGAATGAGAACCGACAACGAAAATTGTGCTCGAAGGAGCCCAACGCACGCATAGCTCGAGCTAATCCGGAATACATTATAAAATAAAAGTCGGTGGAACTCCCGCGGGCCTGCGTTTCGCTCACGAACGCGAAAGGGCTCTATTCCAGCTCACGACACATCGGCATCGTTACCTCGCTTCCTCACGGATATTCTTGCACGTTTCGCATGCCCCCCTGGCGATAATGCACTCGTAGCGAAATATGCCTGGTGTGCGCTGCAGAAACGTTGGAAGTGGCAACGAGAAATGGCTCGGAACACACGCGGAAAGCAAAACTGCCGTCATATGGAAGAAGGCGGAATATACAGAAAAAAAAAGAAAATGCGTTTTCGTACCATTGGAATCAGTACAAAATTTCCCATCGCTCTGTATAGTAGAACGCATTTTTGATTTTTTTTGTAGATGCCGCCTTCTTCCTCATGACGGCAGACGATTTTTAGTCTTGCGCGAAGATTTTGTGACTGAGAAAAATATGATTTTCGATGGTTTTTAAAATCATTGTCGAAAAAAAATATAGCGTGTTTTTTGGACGAGTTGTACGTGCCAGAAAAAAATAGTATTCTGAAGGAAAAAACTCAAATTCCATGGTGAGTACAGCAGAAAGAAGATAATTAAATTACGAAAAAAACGATCAAATTATCTATTACGCATTTTAAAGGCGATAATAGAATTTTATTCGATGAAAATGAAGTTTTTAAGGGGCGTTTCGTGTTCGGAATTTAAATTTAATTTCATTTATTCATTCTGCTTAATTTAGTTTCATTAATTAGAATTTAAGAAGAATGAGAATTAGAATTTAATTTCATTAATTAGAATTTAATAGAAATCATTAGAAGTTTAATAGAATTAATTAAGAAGAATTAATTAGAATTTAATATCAGTCTGCTGAATTCAAAATGGAATTGTGTTTTTTTTTCGCCATGCTCCATTTATGGCAAATACTTCTCACCACAAAAATAGGCTACATTTTTTTCGAACTGCATTTGAAGACCATTAAATATCGTATTTTTCTCAGTTGAGAAATCTCCGCGCCCGACCCTTAACCCTGGGTCATTTTGACCCGGATAAATTTTAAATAAAATACTTTCCTAAAATTTAAAGTTTTCAATAATTTTTTACAACAATTCAATTTCATACTTTCTGAATTTCAATTATGTAGACGGATTGAGAAATGTTTGAAGTGTATCCCTGATGTTTAAAAAAAAACCAACCGACGGGTTGTCAAGGGCAGGTGGATGAAGTACTATCCAGGTCAAATTGACCCAGTGTGTCAAAATTGTGGCCAAATATAAGCGTGTCAAACGAAAGGTTGAGGGTTAAGAGAGAAAAATGGCCGTTTTTCCGAATTGTTGTTGTCTACAATATTATTTATTTGGGATTTAAAAAAAGGAAGTTATTAAAAAACACTGAACTCAGTTCGTGTAAATTGTTATTTTAAACATTGAAAATTAACACCGTCATTGAGGTATAATAGAGCCTCTACATAAAAAATGTGGCCCAACGGGCGAATCGATAACCTGACAAATGTTGGTCTGGCAAATCAAATAAAAAAGTTTTATAACCTATATAAATGTAGTTTTCGCCAGACGTAGACGTTTATCGAAAAAAAAATTCACGAAATCGCAGGTGGGAAAAAGAAGTATAATTTCAGCAAAATGTTTACTTCTATTCGGAGCCTAAACAATACTAAATTTCAAACACCAAAAAACTTTTGGATTTTGTATCCTTGGTATTAAATCGTCTGTAATTTGGTCAATTTTCAGTATTTCAACTTGAACATTTCTTCACATATTCGTAAATATATGCATACTTAAAGAAAATACAAAAAAAAATCTATTTTGATTAAATGTCATTAAATTTATCTAAAGATCACTACAAGGATTGCCCTGTTCGTAAAATCCACGATAAGTTTGAAAATAATGTTGAGGACTTTCACGAACGTACGATGATAGTCAACATTGGTCAGATACAACGGGTTCGAAATATCTTTTCCCCACATATGTCTAGGTACACATAGATATATATGTATATACATATGTATATATGTGTGTGTGTGTATATATATATATATATATATATATATATATAGTCACCTCCGCGCTCTGCAAAAGTGTAATACGACACGTGAAATCGTTTCCACGTATAATGTTACCAGGAATTAGAGAATATAGAAAAATAATCGACCGCAAGGTGTACGCTATCAGTACATAGCGTATATCTGTACACACAAGATCTCAAATCCTTTGAAATATTCGATCAAGACTCCTGGCCTCTGTGCTCCTTTTACCTTGTGAGGCACACACACGCAATCGATGCGGATGCTTTTCGATGAGAGCGAGATCCAATGGCTACAAAGATGACACAGAAAACAAATTCATCCTGCCATTTTTACCGATCAATTATTAACTGTTAATTGAAAATTCTTGTCGTCGATATAGTCGTTGACCGGTGAGCAGTTGCGATCACTGTTGAATCCGTCCTATCTGTGAGTGCAGTGTTATTATTATTACGAGATAACTCTTCGATCTTTCCATCTACAATTATAAACGACTTGTCCGATCTCTCTATTCTACCGATAAATTCAATCGATCGTAATTACCAGTGTCATAAAGCTCTCGGCCCATTTGATTTGTGCTTTCTGCCCTCGGGCAGGATCTCTCGATGTCTATGCACGCTACGTATGTAGCTATGTGTATGTATATATGGAGATGTATATATATATATATATACGAGACTTAATATCGGAAGTCTCGTATTACGGTTCTCCCTTCAACATCGTGGAAAACGCCGCTCCATCTGTAATGAGACTTGGCACTGGGGTAAAGTCAGGCAAAGAATTTATTATCGTGAGGGAAACGAATCATTTGTTTGTATGAATGCGCATTCACATATCCGTGGTCCTGGGCTCTCGTTTTTGTAGCGGCATTGCCCGATAATTGCTGATGGCATACAATTATATACTTTGTTTTATATTCCCAAAAACTGTAATTACCAGTAAAAATCATCACTACTAAAAATGTGAAACCATTTAGAAGAACATTTATTTGATTGGCGAATTATCAGTCCGTAGTCAGCCTGCTCATTGGACCGCTTAAATGAGTCTACTTATCTCGTGAATCCAAGTAGATCCCACGCTATTTCCGGATTGACGTCGTTTGAGAATGTTTATTTGAAATTCTCAATCGGAATTCGTTGGATCTCCCGAAAGAAAATTCCTTTCGTGATCCTGTGCGCAAATTTGGTGGGGAGTCCCAAGATGCACCCACATCTCTATAGGGAATGTTGGGCACATAGGGAGTCCTCATTGGGATCCAATTGGATTCTGCACGACGAAAGACACGAGAAAAAACTTGGCGTGTCGAAACATAACCTGCACGCTTCGTGCGCGGGTACGTGTGTGATGATATGATGTCGAAGTGCAGTAAAATAAATAACAAACGATAATTACAGTGGATTTTCAGTGATGTGATTCGAATCGATTTTGAAGATATACTTTTTTTTAATGTAGTCCTATCGCCAGGCTTCAATCGATAGGATTTTCATAATTTTTTTAGAGCTTCACTAAGTATATTAATAATCGTCTCTGTAAAATTTCAGGGTAATTTATCGACCTAATTACAGAGAAAATAAATATTAAAATTGGGTACGTTTGTGAAGGAATTCCGAGACGACATACAAAACCCAATTTCCGGTCGCTACAAAAGTGTATATAATAGTGGGAATTGGTCAGATTATTAAAAATAATCAGATTTACATACTTAATACTTGTAGTAATCCAATGCTCTTAAACAAATTACGCTTATTGCCCTAATTTTTATGTAATATCAAGTTTAATTCGAACTTCCGGTATTGGATTTATTACCACTTGCTACGATAAAGAGACGTGACAGCAAGGCAACAGCTGACTGTAGTCCTAACCTCATCTCACTCATTCGAATTTCCACACATATTTCATTTTTAACCGACATATTTCGCCGACACAAATTTTCCACGCTTTTTACCAGTCGTGGCCCGAATACAATGCTTTATATTTCCCGCACCTGACATTGTTTTGACAGATCGACGTTGAAAAGCATGGAGGTTAAGCTCGCCTGGTTGAGTAAAAAGAGACGGAGATAAAACCAATATTGCCAAATATCAAACCTAGAAATACCGCGCGAATCGTTGGAATAACTATTTTTTCATTTTTCTAATTAAACGTGAACATTAATTTAACAGTTTACACATAGAAAATTTAGTTATTACAATTTTTTTTGCATATGTCAAAAATACAAATTATACAAGTCTCAAGCATGATCAGTGGTATGACTAGTATATGAAGCGATAGGACTACCTTAAGCGTTTTATACTTTTTTAATATGAGATTTACACTTTTTTGACATCCACTTATTTTGTACATCTATATATTGCGTTTAGAACATTCAACGTGCAGAATGCGATGGGATCCATCAAGAATTGTATCAGTGGATACCAATGGAGAATGCCGATTAGAATCCAATGTACGAGCGTGACGTTTCACTATGGGGGCATCCAATGCGGTGACCCATTGGATCCCTATCAGGAAGTAGGAATAAGCATGGGAATTGAACCCCTACGACAATTTCTGCACATCATAATCGAAATGTAGCTGAATCTCCATCCCACAACTTCGAAATTCATAAATATTCAAATGTATAACTGCTTAATCGTAGAATTTTTCACTTGACATATCAAGTGTGCACGCTAATTTTTGTTCGTTTGTTTAGTTTCATTTGAATTTGGCACTACAATTCAGTTTAATTTGAGTTTAATTTAAATTAAAAAGAAAATAGCTGCTGCAATTTGTCAGCATCGATAATAATTTAAAGGGTTAGGCCACAGTAATGGGTATAAAATCATGTGCGAATTTAACAATTTTGTTTTCGTATGAAAAAGTGATTCACTTATAAAACTAATTACATAATTTTAATTAACTACATAATTGATTACATAATTATTACATAATGTCACTCCACGGCGTGACATTTAGCATCCACAATTGTTGACCTTGAACAAAAAACAAAAATTCTTTTTTATTTAAAAAATATATAATATTATAAATAAAAATATTAATATTATTTAAAAAATATATTTTTTTATTCAAAAGTTGTTGGTATTTGAATGAATTTTCAGTGAAAAATTTCGTATAAAACTGCTCATAAAATCAAAAGTTTCCGATTAATCAGAAATTCCTCACGTACTTCTCTGCGAAATGCAATTAGGAACATAACTTCAAAATTTGAAGTAAATCGAGTGAAAATTGTTGAAGTTATTTGTCACGCCAATTGGAAAAAAGCTGTTTCGAAAAAAACGCGTTTAAAGTTTTAGGTGCTGTATGGCCGTGGAAGAGGCAGTGATGCCAACTCCTACAGAATGTTCCCTCTAGGACCGACTTCAAATCCCCCTAGATGTCGATGAAAAACTCCTAAAGTTTTCATTGTACACCCTGTTTGAGTACTTGACTTACTTTGCAATCCAATAAAACTCGCGGGTAAACAACCAACTAACGGTCACAACCTCAACGTTACAACTGACAACGTGAAAACGTTGAACCGTAAAAGTAAAAACGGAATTCGTTGGTCTTGACCAGCAAGTTGTTGTTCGTCGTAGTGCGAAATTCAGCCACCAGCGCCACTTGTGTTGCTAATACAAGACATGAAGTATGGCATTGGTGTAAAACATTTTGAAAGGCAATCGATTATAATTATAGCAACTCAATTGAGCAAAAAGAAAAGTGATCCTTAAATTTAACGTTTAGTTTATGAGAAATATATATTGCGAATGAAAGATTCTTCGCAGGAATATGTATTTCGAATATATAAAATATATTATGGCACACATAATTTCGACGATCGAACGAATTGACCTATTTCAATTTCCGATCGAATTAATTGATGATACATTGTTTTCTTTTTTTTTCACTTTTTTCAATATATACACTTTAATTTCACGCCTTCAAAAAAGTTTCTTAAATTATGTACCCGCTAAAAGACTCCCCTAAAGAATAGCCCTAAATAAATTGACCCCCTAAAAAAACCCCTTCACATTTTGGTTCCCCCTAAATTTGGGGGCAAAACCCCCAAGTTGGCATCACTGGCCAGAGGTGGGCTTACGTTATACGCTCGAAGTCGGTGGAAAAAATGTTCGTACTAAAAATCGAATAGTAACTTATTCGTATGATGATAAAGCACCGTTTTAGCGAACAAAGAATAGATGTTTTGAAAATTCCACTGTGGTCTTACCCCTTAAACGTGTAGGTGTAATCAGAAATCTAAGTTTGCAACTCCCAACGGATCAAGCTTGGTCATTCATCCTCGTGATCCGAGTGGTTCTCGTGCGATCTTCCAACACTCGTAAAAAGTATATTCTTACAATTCAGAGCCTCGATCGTTCGAATGATCGGAGCCTTGACGTACGAACGTCTTCAATGAGCAACGAACACGCGATGGCAAGGGAGAGAGCCTGCGCTGAGTCTCCGATAACTTCGCTCCTCGTATATTCCTCAATAGAAACTAATCCAGCGCCTGATATTAATACGATGGAAGCTCCCGAGGTGATTTTCTCTCGTATCCTAGCGCACGCAAAGTAAATGTTTGTTTGCACTTATTAGAAGGTGAGGTTCCGCGAGGCTGGCACGGTAACGAGGATAGGAAAATTGCAGAAGCCGAGCGCGCGAGACGCGCGATTCAAGTGGAACGTAGATAAACTGTTAGCCGATCAGCGTGGACATGAGAAAAGGGAGAGCTTCGCGAAGAGAAAAGGCCGGTGAAATCACGAGAGAACGCTCGTAATTCGGCGCGAAGAAGCGACGAGGGGCGATTTTCTACGCCTTCTTCACCGAGCATCAATATCTCTTCTTCTTTATCCTCGTCTTCTTGCTCTCCATCGTGGCAGCCCATCTCTCTTTCCCATGTTCGTACACGCTGTCTCGCCCGCGATACACGCTCATCCTCTCGCTGATTCTGCGCTTTCTTCATTCTCACACATACGTTCCTCGGTCTTTGCCAAAGCTCGGAATTTCAAGAACCGAGAGCTCGCGTTTTTTCTCCCACGGGCGACTCGACCATATGTTCACCTACCCACTTATGTATACACTGAACGAATGTAAAAGTGGAGAAAAAAAATATACAAGTGGAAAAAGCAACTTACAGGTCGTACGTGATTTTTCAATTTGACGGAACTTTTTTTTCTACCCAGGGCCTGATTATTTTATTGCATAGTGTCAAAGCACAGGAGACCGGGAAACGTTCATGATTTTTTTAAAGAGATCATCACAGTGTAATGGGTCGAAAATAGCTGATTTTCGCGATTTTTTTTCGATGGTTAACATACGCTGATCAGTTTGATTTTTTTATGTGAAATCAAAACACTCATGAAGAACAGAATATAAATTTTTCAACGTTTATTTTTATTTGTTTACATTTTTTCAACGATTGCAAATGCATTCGAAAAAAAGGAGTCTTCACGGTGTACACGGTTGTGGCCGTAAATATTATGTGAAATAAAATTTGTAACAAGATTTTTTATCAGTATGAAAGCCATGTTGCTATGTAGATTTCGAAAATGAAAATTGACAAAATGGCGGCGGTTTGAAAAAAAGGAACGAATTTATCCTACATTTCTGACAATTTTTCGTTAAAAAAATATGAAGATTAAAAAATAAGCTTCCATAGCAAGATAAAGAATGGTGTGAAGGATGGTGCGTCAAAATTTGAGGCTTTAAAACTCTTCCTTTGAGAGTGTGCATCGTTTTGAAAAACGACATTTCGAGAAAGTCCCTTCACGCAAAAGTCTTTCTTACGCAGCTGGTCGATTCTCTTTTTCTGACAAAGACTGTAGCAACCAGAATAATTCGAATTTCGCCCCAAAAATTGAACAGCGTGTTTATTACTGCCTATACTATCGGATAATGCAAAAAAAAAACGATTTTTTGAAAATTTTACAGTGATGATCCCTTACGGTAAGATTTTTCCACCATTTTTGAGACCTAGGGTATGTTTTATTACTACTTGTCGCTGTTACATGATATTTTTTTATTAATCTTCAAAAATGGCCGATATATGGCTCGGTCTTCTAAATGGGTTACGGCGGATATTGTAAGACGGCGTGACACGTAGCGCCAGCGGGATTAATCTGAAAAAAAAAACCACCAAAGATTTTTCTTTCATTAATGCTCATATGCAGAATATGAACCAAGAAAAAGTGCGAAATGTTGAAAATCGATTAAATGGCAAGCTTTGAAACAACACAGTTGAATTATCCGAAATAAATTACTACATTTTGCAATAAAAAAAGACTTTTTTTCAATATTCACAAACTTTTAGGGTCATGTTTTAGACAACAAGGGTAGAAAGATTTACACCGAATTTCATCAGAATCAGTTGATTAGTTTTTGAGCTATATGTCTCGCCAGTTTTGATACTGCAGTTTAGAAGACCGTGCCATACCTCCGCCATTTTTAAAGATTAACAAATTTAAAAAAAATACCTACTAACAACCAAAATAATAAATAAAAAATCCCCTATGTCTTAAAACGGTGACGAAATCTTCCTTTAAAAAAAATCATGAAAATCAAATTTTTCCTCTCCTAAGGATATCCCCCCTCTTAACGAGGCTCCGGGAGTTGATAAGGCTGACGACGTGTCGAAGGGTTCCGCCGTTGTCTCTGTCTCTTCTTTATGGCCGAAGGTAAGGATGTAGGTTGGCACCCGGTGATGTCGTAAAGCCTGAAAGGTGCGAAGAGAAAAGGACCAAAGGGTGATCTCGATACGAGGACTGCCCTCGCTGTACGGCATTATCATTATTGCCCGATGAGGATCCATTATCGACCGACCAACATCGAATCGCGATCTCAATCGCGCAAACACGATCGAGTCACACCTCTGCAGCCTTGATAGACACATCCTTTTTTTTACTCATTTTAATCGAATTTTTATCTCTCGGGCTTCTCCAATCTTCGATTCTCATTGTTCGTACTCGTATTGGTGCGCACCTTGCGATCGGAGGAGAGACGCCAAAGAATCGAATGAACGGTGTGTTACGAGGCTTGCTTTACTCTACTTTATAGCGTGCTTTACGCTATGTGCCTTCCACCTATGTATACATGTATACTCGACAAGATCGTAAAGTTCGCACGTTGGACATAGTCAAAGGGTGTCTTTACAATCGTGGACGAGCTTTGAGTCTCAGGATTTTACAACGCTCTCCGAGCAAACCGAACGTTATGTGTACGAGGGGGAAAAACACGAGAGCACCCGAGAGAGAGAAGGGTTGGAGAGACTCTAGTGCTACGATGAACGGGGCGAGAGGATGAATGAAGAACGACTGGACAAGCAGGCTGTTCCCGATAGTCGTTCCAGTTTAAAGTATCTACGAAAGCCTCTCTTCTACTTGACGTGCGTTATACCGTTGCAATCTACACGCAGAAACACAAATCCAACATTTTTATCCTTTGAAGATCGCCTCGGCCAAACTTTTCCAATCGCCAGGCGCCTGACCACTGAGCAAATGACCAGACCATTGCACGCTGAGCAAGCGAGCGTTTGATATTTATAAACCCCGTAAAAAATTATACGTGCTCTCAAACGATTTTCAATAATCAGGATGTTGAAGTTAACACTGATTTTTTTTGCCTTAAGGCGTTACCCCCACTTGTAGCGCAAAAAAAGGCCTTTTTCATGAATTTTTTTAAAGAAAACTACAAAACTTTTTTAATCAATCAATATACCATCTTAAAGAACACATCTTGAAGAACTTTCAGTAATTTTTTTATTGAAAAATATTACATTGTTTAGTGGCAAATGGCCGTCAATGAAATAATGTTTTTATATACACGGTTTGCGGTGACCAACATTGCGGCGAAGTGGATCATCTAAAAAAAAATGCGGATGGATTTAGTCAAATATAAGTATAAACTAGTCTTTAATCGAAAGATTTAAAAAAATATTCATTTTTCACAAAATGGCGGACAGTCAAAGTTAATGGTTCGATTTTAACGAAAAAAAACGGCCGTTTTATGGCTATAAAACGGCCATTTTTTTCGAAAAAAAAATCGAACGATTAAAGGCTACATTTTTATGTATTAAATAAGCCTGCAAAATTTCAAGAAGATCGGTTCATTAGTGTTCGAGTAATCTTGGTCACCGACTTCAGAAATGCCATTTTGAGAAAAACGCGTTTAAAGTTTCAATTTCAGTTTACACGAAGAAAATATTTTTTTTTTGTAAACTTACATAGAGTCATCTATTCTGGGCATAAAAAAAACCGCACTTCAAATTGCACTTCAAAAAAATTCAATAAAAAAAATCGATTTTTTCAAAATCGCAAGTGGAGGTAACCCCTTAATGTTTTTTTTTTTTGCATTACGGCTACGAAAATCACTCGAACTATTTTTGGTATCTTTACAATCTACACGCAGAAACATAAATCCAACATTTTTATCCTTTGAAGATCGCCCCGGCCAAACTTTTCCAATCGCCAGACGCCTGACCACTGAGCAAACGACCAGAACACTGACCACTGAGCAAGCAAGCGTTTGATATTTATAAACCGTGTAAAAAATTGTACGTCCTCTCAAACGATCTTCAGTAATCAGGATGTTGAAATTAACACTGAATTTTTTGCCTTAATGTTTTTTCTGCATCACGGCTACGAAAACCACTCGAACTATTTTTAGAATACTTGCAATTTACACGCAGAAACATAAATTCAACATTTTTATCCTTTGAAGATCGCCCCGGCCAAACTTTTCCAATCGCCAGGCGCCTGACCACTGAGCAAACGACCAGACCACTGACCACTGAGCAAGCAAGCGTTTGATATTTGTAAACCGTGTAAAAAATCATACGTGCTCTCAAACGTTCTTCTATAAACAAGGTTTTGAAGTTGGCACTACATTTTTCGCCTAAATGTTTGTTTTTTCGGGATCCGGGCTACGAAAATCACTCGAACTATTTTTGGCATCCTTGAGGTTATCGTCGAGAAGCACGAAAAATGCATGAACTTCGGGAATTTTTCTGTATATAAAATAAACACTTTTGTAAATGGGTGTCAACGTATTTTATTCTTCTACCAATGGAGAGTAAATTGCAATTTTATTTATAAAAATAAATCCAAAACGGCGGTTCACGCTCCTGTCAAATAAAGCCATGCACAGCCTGTTTTAGTATTTGCGAAGCGCTCCACGGCCTTGCCAGTTCATTTGGAACAAAAACGGGTTAACAATTATCAATCTAGGCTGCATTGGAGGGACCTTTTTTTTTGTTTTCTGAAAAACCCCTGAATAACAAAATGGCAACAGTTTGAAAAAAAAAAACAATTTTTTTCCCGTTTTTTTTTGTTTCACGGACGTTAAGAATATTTCTAAATCAATTTTTGACAAAAATCTCTTCCTGATCGCCCCGAAAATGGAATTTCCTTTTAATTGCGCAGAGATTCATGTGAATCGGTTCATCCATTGAAGTTTAATATTATAAAAAATTGCATTTAATGATTATTCTTGACAACCCAAACAAACAAACCCACGTGTTCTAAACACTTTAAGGATGCAAATGATGTAAAAAAAAATTCATAATTATTCATCGTCATGAACAGTAACCTGCCCTTGAGAGAGATTCGCAAACAACGAAAAAAAATTCGTTTTAAATAAAGATAGAGAAATAAAAAAAAATTGTACATAATCGACGATTTTGCAACTTTTCACTTCCGTTCCATCTCCACATTTGCGATTTTTTAAAACATGTGAATTATTCATACGACACGTGAATTTGAGTATAAGTGGTAACGACAAGGAATGGAGAAAAAATGCTACTGGGAGAAAAAAATGATCGAATTAATAATTGACAGGTGTTGTAATTGAATGTTTTTGGTCCCTCGAGGTCTATCATTCGCTCGGTATACAACGCTTTAAAACCTGAAATGCATTTCGAATGCAGATTGAGAGTCGAGACGCGATGATGGATGTTTCCGTGGCCCCTGGGCTTCACACACACATTATATTCTTCTCATCACCTTTACCTCCCCCTCGACGCTTATTGCCTATATATGCTCATAAATATATGGCTTAATGACGGGGCTTGGCCGAGGTGTTAACGGCATTTTCAACGCTCGTTAACGTGTGCTCTCCTCCTTGAGCTGCGCACACCACCGAATCCAAATTAACCTTGTCTCACCGTCCACTTCAACCCCGTTTACCCTCTTCTGAGAGGTCAACAGACTTCTGGTTTTACAATCACTTCTAGACCCTTTCGTTCGTACTTTAAGGCAGGACACCACGGTGACGAGCTGAAAAATGGTCCTCGCTTCCGATTTTTTTCTGTCTCCTAAATTATTTATTTGGAATTTGGAAAAAAGGTTTGTTATTGAGCATACATTGAACTTAATTCATGTAAATTTCTATGGAATTTTTTTTATAACTAACAACGTTATTGAGGTTTAACAAAGCCTCTGTATAAAAATTGTGGTTCAACGGTCGGATCGATAATTTAACAATGAATGGTCGGAATAATAAAAAAAAAAGATTTTATATTCTATATAAATGTAGTTCTCGTTGTATGTAGCCGTTTTTTTTAAGAAAAAAATTCAGAAAATAAAAAAGTATAATTTTGGCGAGATTTTTACTTACATTTGGGGGCTTAAAAATACTATTTGAATAAAAACGGCTCCGTACAACGACAGCTACTGCAATTACGGGAATTCTGGTTTTTACAAGATTTTATTTAACTTGACTTTCTGCGAGATGAAAAACGGAAAATCGATATTTCCCCCACTTCCCGACTACTTAGAGCTCTGAAATTTTGGAAACATGCATCTAAAAGGTGAAAATGCATGATTTAACTAAAAAAAATATCCATAAAATGTTCGACTTTTCATGTAAAGTTAGCGATATCTAATCATCCATATAAAATTTCACTAACACATACAAACAAATTCGTAGCCGACTGCGTTTGTATGTGAAAAGTTTGTATGCAGCGATTAGTCGTAAGTTAAAGCCCAATGACAGTCTGTTATTTTTTACAAGCAGCCCATGCTCCTAACGTAAAAACCCCTAAAATAGTAAACTACTGGTAACAACTAACTTGTAAAATCATTTAAAGACTGCAAAGTAGAAAACAATTTAAATGTAAAATAAAAATTAAAAGAAAAACAATTTAATGTACTAAAAAGTAAAAAAATATTTTTTTTTACCAAGTGACTATAAATAAACCAAGTGACTATATGTGACTATAAATAAAAGCTTGGGGCGCTCAAAATTTAGACACATAATCTTTAATTTCCATAAATCCATTAACATATCAACTGTATTTAATTTACTGTAAAGCAACCTTACATTTCTGAAATAAAAATCCTGGAACTGAGTATAAATGTATGATAATAATTTTTTCTGTAATTACTATTGTGCCAAATTTAATACGGTCAATGAAATTGCATTGATCAAATTTGTAAAACATATAAAAAGTTGAACGCCCCAATCTTCTATTAATAGTCATTTATAGGTGATTTGGTAAAAAAAATGTTTTTCTACTTTTCAGTAAACTAAAAAAAAGCTTGGGTCTTAAAATATTTTCTTTGTATATAAATTTTTAAATTAGAAATCGGTTAATTATAGCAAGAGTTATGATTCCGACCAGAATCATCGAGAAAAGCCCGATTGAAAGTTTTAGTATACGTAAATCGTTGCGCTACCTGCTGTCACTAAATCGTCTATAACTTGGTCAATTTTCAATATGTTGACTTGAAAATCTTTCACACATTCTTAAATACGTATACTTTGAGGAAAGCTAAAAAATAGATGTTTTAACCGTCACAGTGGTGTCTCTTAAATCTTAAGGCGGGATATACATTTAGACAGGAAAAAAGCAATATTGAGGGTTTTTTTGAACTAAGAAATAATTACTCTACAATTATCAAACTTTAGGTAGACTTTAATAGTATATTTAAGTATACAATACAATTTTTTTTATTAATCCATCATCAGAATGACGGAGCTGTGACAGAGTGTTACAGCAAAGTCGCCGCGGGAGTTGCGAATCGGCGTGCAGTCTAGCTTCCCGTAGATTTTGATTTGCAAAAAAGTTCAAACATTTTTTCAGTTAGAACATGTATAGTTTCTATGTGACGGTAATTAAAAAGAATAAAATGCAAATTTAAGAAAATGGCACGCATTTACAAAAAAAATCGACATTTCACGCGACATTTCTGTAAAATGTGGATAAAAAAGTAGTTTTTTTCCAATTATTCAAAAACACTTCTCGTCGAATCCAAACGGTGAGGCATAGTGTTGACGGGCAGTAACGTTAGAAGTTTTTCGAATTTCGCTTTGAAACTTTGGGAAAATATTCTACATATATAGTTCTATCGTTTAAAGATAAAAAATCGTTTTTTAATCGTTGTAAACGTATATCCCGCCTTAAAGACTGCAAAGTAGAAATAACTTAAATGTAAAAAAAATATTAAAAAGAAACAAGCTTTTATTTAATGTACTAAAAAGTTAAAAAAAAAAATTCTACCAAGTCACCTATATGTGATTATAAATAAAAGCTTGGGGTGCTTAAAATTTAGACATATAATTTTTAAGTTCCACAAATCGTCACTAAATCGTCCGTAATTTGGTAAATTTTCAATACGTTAACATGAAGATCTCTCACACATTCTTGAATACGTATACTTCGAGAAAATGCTTAAAAAATCGATTTTTTTACCCGTCACAGTGGGGTCCCTCGAACCTTAAATAATCGATGTGACGCTTGGAAAAGTTGAAGTAATAGAGCGAAATACGTGTAATATAGTCGTTGGATTAGCTATGGCAGTCGTACGTTCGTCGTACGTTCTCGCCGGAGTTGCAAACGTAATTACTAAATCTTGTAAAAGCGATCGGACTTCGAGTTTCCGCAGCTGTCAAACGATCGAGCGCTTTGAGTTGTGCGTTAATGACACATTACAAGTAATTCCAACGTTTCCTCAGTGCCAACAGCTTTCGTGACATTTCTGTAGTTGCGAATATGATCATTTCATCGAAATTCTTAGTTCCAGATCGAGTACGTACATAATTACAGCTACAAAGTTGCTGCGTCAATATATGTATACGTATGTACGAACGAAGAGTCGTGATAGCTTCTCAACGGCTGGTATCAATAACGAATCCATATATACGTACGCGTGTATATGCACCTGCGAGTAAACTATTTTTGATCGAGGTCTCTTATGTCGCGCTCGAACGAACCGAGACACGTAATGCAATTTAGAGAATCGCGCATCCCGGCAATCACGAGCACTCGCTCCTCGAGTTAAACGAGAAGCCGATCTCGATAACGATGATGAAGATAATGAGAATAAACTATAATCGCCGTACGGTTGAACTATAAGCCGTTCCATCGCGTATACGAGAGCCTCTCTGTGTATTACGACACGCCCTTATTACCTCGATAAGTGTAGACGTCGTCTCTCTAAAAAAAAAAGAAAGTAAAAAATAAAAATAGATACCAACGCACGGGGAATCCTGTCGGAAAGTCCAATTGACAAATTATTTCTTTATCAATTGCCGTATATCGTAGTCCAGGGAGTCCCTGGTTGGAAATTAAAGCATATCGACAAAGTATCATCGACTCATCGAATCGCTTATTTCGCCGTATAACTGTGCTAACAAACGTTGATTTTATTCCGGAGAATGAATATGCAAATGAATTGGCAATAATCGCACATTTTTATTCTGAATTCGCAAATACGAAACAATTATTTCCGGGTTTTCTATCGGGAATGTAGCATAATTTTTCACTGCACGCTGTTAATTTGAGGGGGAACACCACTGTGACGCGACAAAAAAAGGTCGTTTTCAGACTTTTTTTGTCTACTGGATTATTTATTTGGAATTTGGAAAAAAGTTATATTATTAAACATACATTGAACTTATCTCGTGTAAATTTATATTTGAGAAAATAAAAAATTAACGTTATTGAGGTATAATTGAGGCTCTGTATAAAAAATGTGGTCCAATGGCCAAATCGATAACTTGACAATGGTTGGTCTGACAATTAAAAATAAAAATGTTTTATAATCTACATACATTTATATAGATTACAAAATTTTTCTCGTTGCACGTAGCTGTTTTTCGACCAAAATCTACAGTATAACGGGTGTTTAAAAAAAGTATACTTTTGGCGAAATTTTTACTTATATTCAGAGACTTTTTAAAAATACCAACCTTCCAAAAAAAAGCAACTATAGTTACTGAAATTCCAGAATTTTTTTAAACTGAAAATCGAACAATTATAGCTATAGTTATGATTCTGACAAGGTCGAGAAAAACGGATCGAAAATTTGAGTATGCATAAATCGTTGCGCTACCTGCTCTCACTAAATCGCCTATAACCTGGTCAATTTTCAATACTTTAACTGGAATGTTTTTCACATATATTTGAATATGTATACTTTGAGAAAATACAAAAAAAAAACATTTTTTTATTCGTCATAGTGGTGTCCAATCTTAAAAATAGTTCCAGCGTTCTTAAAAAAATTGTAATGCTCATTAGGGCGAAGGATTAACGGGAAAACGTGCAACTATGCCAAGATGACGACTGCGTGCACTATATTCCCTCGACCTGGGTGGTAATAAAGTGAGGGCGAGCTGTCTCTCGTGATTTTTTTTTTTCAAAGTATCTCTCGCTTCGTTTCATTGGCTCGAATCCACACACTAGATCCTGAATCTGCGGCTAGAGCTCGAATATGCCGTGGGGTTTTACGCTGTCTCTCGTAGATTTATACGTGCCGCGGTTGGGCTCGCAAGCTGTGGTTATACTTTCCCGATGCGGTGGTGTGCTGGATGGTCGGTCGCAAACCAACGACCATCCATGGAATATTTCTTTATATATATATATATATATATATATATATATATATATATATATATATACACACACATATATATATATGAGGCGTTCCATGCTAATACGAATGGCTGATGAATCCATCACCCATATTTGGCTCTTCTCCCAAAAGTAACACGGAAACTTCAGTACGAAGCATTTGCATAGATACGTGGACTAGTAGTTAAGGACGATCGAAAGTTTCACGAATTAATGCTACAGGACACGGATGTCTTTAGACGTAGATATATCCACACAAGATCAACTTCGAAGTTTTCGCAATCACTACATCGTTTTCGAAAAACATAAATATTAAAATCTTACCCATTTAGCTCAGTGTTTTGTGGAAAATCGCAAATTGCCCTGGAGTTTGAACGTCAATGCAGCTGATATGTTTGCAAACAATATTGAGTCGGCATTGTTCTCTAGAATGCTGTTTCGAAGGCGATTTTTACAGTGAAATAACTAAAAAAGTAAATACACTAGTTTGTTGATCCTTCGAGGATATGTACAAATGAAATATAGAAAAAATGTATTTTGTGAAAAATCGTTAATTGCGCTGGAATTTAAACGGCAATGCAGCTGATATGGTTGCAAGAAATATTAAGGCAATATTGTTGTTGGACAGCTGTTTTGAAGGCGATTTTTAGGATGAAATAACTGAGAAAATAAATACACAAATTTATTGATCCTTCAAGAATATGTAGAAATAAAAAACAAAAAAGAATATATTATCATGTACTTTTGTAAGTTTGTTTACAACAGTATGCGGAAAATGCCCCCAACTGGCGACCAGTATTATGGACGTTTCATATTCCGACTCAATTCTGCTATCAACGGTGAAAAACAGTCAGACCGCGCTCCCCATCGTACTCCTTATAATTTGTATAAATTGGCTAATTTTATATCACCAAACAGTTGTCACATACGCGTGTGAATACGTATACCTTTCTGAATACGTATTCAGAAAGGTTTGTAGAATAAAAAAGTGGAAATTAAAAAAAATTAACTTCTAGACAACAATACTGCCTTAAGGCGGGAGCCTGAATTAGAAGGTCCGAAAAATCGTTTATTTTTTTTAATTGCTTAAATCGATAGATAAACTATCCAAGAATATATTTACAAAGTGGCAGAGGCCAATTGTAAATAATTTCGAAGATACAATGCCAAAAGCAGAGAAGCGATCGATATTTGATATTGATATTTCCTCCTATTGGAAACCTCAATTAAATCGCGTTTTCTCGTGTTTTCATTTTCACGATTTTTCCAAATTGGCGGGCGTGATAGCAAAAAAACTAAACGACCTATTGAATCAAACCAAAGTTAATTTTATTCAGTATAAAAACCTCCTCTAAGTGAACTAAATAAGTCGTTGAAAAATTGTTTTTAAATAATTTTTATAGCACGTTAAAGTGTTTTTTAACACATTTTTTCAATCCTGAAAAAAGTTACAATTGCATGATTTTTTCAGTTTTTTCTTTATTCACCCAGACGAAAAATATATGACAATTGAATTTTTTTTATTGGAATAGGCTTATAAATCTGCAGTCATTTATTGTTTCATGTTGACGTTTTTTATACATTTCAAATATCCATGAAAAGATACCTCAGTGTTTAGTGGGCTCACTTGTTTTATCCATTCTGAAAAAATTCCCGAAAAAACGCTTTCTTGGACCTTACAATTTAGACTCCCGCCTGAACTGCGACTAAGCTGCCTAGTTAATTTTTTTCCTTGCAAACAATTTAACGGATCTTATGGAAGCTTCGATGTTAAAATTTACCGTATTTATCAATGTTTGAAAAAAATCCTTCGTCCCAAAGAATCAAAATGCAATGTTCGGGCATGGCCGGAGAATTCTTATATTTTTAATTTCCAAATTCCATCACCCTCGGCTCCTTCACTCGTACTTTTTCCGTGAGGGGCCTAAACTGAAGTCGTAGCTTTTGGGAGAGTAGGCAAGAGTAGACCGTAGATACGCCGGTAGTTGGTCGACGTTTGATACCCTGGTGACTTCAATCCAGTCCGCAAGTATCGCGACAAAGTTGTTGGAACGCGACGCCGTTCGAGTACAATCGTATAGTGAGACCCTCGCATAAAGTGTAATCGTCTCGCGTGTAACAAACACACCGTGGGTTAAAATGCGAGGTCCGCCATGACGACGCCAAACACCATTGAACGAGAATGAGATGGAGAATTTAACGACGGGCGTCTACCTCCGAGAAGAAAAAGAGATGAATTGGCAAGACAAAGTAAGAGAGCAAGAGGTGAAGAGAGGGAGAGAATATCTCGAAGGTGTAGGCGTACCGGAAGTCTCCTTTCGTTGGTTCTCAACGTGTGTATTCTCGTCGTAACGACCTCTCAGAAATATCGACATTTTGTCTCACGAATTAAATCATTTCGTACAGCCGAAGCGTGCTCGACAGTGAGAAGAAGAAAAAAACATGTTACACTCAATGTGTCAAAGTGAGATCGAGAAGGTCTGGATCTTTTGACGGCCTCCAATCATGCTGAATTATTCAATGATTTATTCCTCCTTTGATTCGAGGCGTCAAACCAAATCGATCGATCACCGCTACACGCGTCTTTCGTAGCATTTATCTATTTTTTAAAAGACCATCATATCCGTCACTTGCCTCGTTATCGAAACACCGAGAATAAAGTTTTTAGGGATAGGCCACTCTAGAGGCCGAAAAAATAGGCTTTTGGGCGATTTTTTTTTCAGAAAAACTACAAAATAAATCGAGATTACAAAAAAGGGTGTTTATCATACATATCAATGACTGTATACAATAATTTTTTTTAAGCGATTAATTTCAAAATGGCGGCTGTGCAGCGTTTATCTCAAAACTGAATTTTTTTCAGTTGGCCGGAAACGTAACTCGGACAATTTTCAACCGATTCACTTGAAATGTTGAATATATCTTGAAAAATACATTGTCTGTGGAATTACGTCGGATTTTTTTTATATTGCATAGTTTATTTGTTATTAACAATTATCTGACGAAATTTTTCACTTTCCAAAAATTTGCCTAAAAAATCGTCAGATAAATGATAATAACAAATGAACTATGCAATATAAAAAAAAATCCTACGTACTTCCATAGACAATGTATTTTTCAAGATATATTCAACATTTCAAGTGAATCGATTGAAAATTGTCTGAGTTATGTTTCCGGCCAACTTAAAAAATTCAGTTTTGAGATAAACGCTGCACAGCCGCCATTTTGAAATGAATCGCTTCAAAAAAATTATTGTATACAGTCACTGATGTGTATGATAAACACCCTTTTTTGTAATCTCGATTTATTTTGTAGTTTTTCTGAAAAAAAAATTGCCCAAAAGCCTATTTTTTCGGCCTCTAGAGTGGTCTAAGGCCTTAAATGTACAAATAAGTTCTCGGCCTTTTTACATTAAAACAACGATTTATTTACTTAAGATCAAGGTACATTTTAATAGGGAAAGTACTCCCACACATTACCATCACCTGTCAGGCAGATTGGGAATTCACTGGCGGTAAAAAGATGGTGGTTTTGAGTCGATAAAGTCGGTAATGGAGATTGTGACTTCGTCAAATCTTTTGAAGTGGCTATCAGCCAAATGATGTTGGAGAGATCGGAACAAGTGAAAATTCGATGGAACCAAGCCTGGTGAATACGCCGGGTGTGGCAAATCTTCCCAGCCCAACGAATCCAAAGCGTCTCTGGTCCTTTTTGCTGTGTATGGTCTGGCATTGTCGTGCAGCAATATGACCGGCCTAGGTCCTTTGCCTGTGTAAGGCCGTTTTGAATCTTGCCGATCTATTTCAAACGACTGGAAATGTCTCGTTGGGTAACTCCTAATGTAGTAGCAAGCTCCAATTGCGTTTGGCAAGGATCTTCGTCCACTGCTCCAAATCCGCGTCTTTAATTTTTTGGTCGTCCTGCTCTCCCACCATCCTCGAGGTCGAAATTTCCACTCCGGAACCCTTTCATCCACTGCTCCACGATACTGATGGATACGGCATCTTCCCCCAATGCCTGACGAATCATCTCCTTAGCCTCGGAAGTCTTTTCTATCCAATTTGAAAGTGAAAAAGCATGCAGTGCCTAATATGCGCGTTATTGCAACTCATTAAACTCACTGTGCTCCCGAAGTAGATTTTGAGGTTACGTTAAACTGTTGGTCCGGAAAAATAGTCCACTAGGTTGATATATGACACCAGACCTGAAAGGAACATTTTTCCCTAAAACATTCAGCTGTTTTTGTTCTCAAGACGACAACTTATTTGTACGCTTTATATTTACTCAAGATTCCTTCGAATGGTGATCAACCTCGTCGTTCTTACGTTCACGATGACTCGCGGGCTATTCGTATCCAGGCTAGATCCTTCCCGATCGTAGATCAATTCAGTCGCGTTTGGCTTAGAGAAACCCGAGGAGCCTGATGTATACGTCATTCCTCTCCACACCCACGCCTCGACATCACGTGCTTATCCAGCTCGAGATCTGGAAGCGTCTACAGCATCCAATCTCTTCCATCCCATTGTCACGAAGATTTCCCGAGCTGACTTCCATCTGCTACAGTTCACTCAACGTTCGCTCCGTCTCCTCTCTCTCTTTGAGGGTTTGCTTTTGCGCAACAGAAGAATGGCCCGATTTTCATAGCCGGTCGCCTCAAACGATCCGCCAAGCTGACCAAAGACATTCGGCTCGATTAAATTGAAGCAATTTTATCTCCTCAATCGCTCGAGCAATTGAATCCAAATTTTTCAGCCGAGCAGAGCAGCCACGTTGCATCGGCTGCCTCAACATTTTCATCGTGCAGAAACCTCCGAGTGTGCAGCTTGCGCTATCGTAATTTTCCATTGACTCCGCGTTAACGAGAAAAAGATTATTCACGTTCCATTAGACTGGAGAGTGCGCGAATGGCGGGTATACTTTGGTTTTGTTTTCTCGTTGGAAAATCTCATGGACCATAAAATCTCGAAAGTGTGTGAGACACGGCGAAGCTCTCGCGTTTATACGGATTGGGGCGCGTTGAAAACGAAACGTGGCTGCAAGGCAAATGTCCCGCTGGATGGCCGATTATCGAGTCATCGCGGGGATCCGCTCTGCTGGAGCCGATCACACGTATAGGCATGAGAAAGAGATCGTTAAATTCGTCTCGTGTCATGGAAATTCTTCCTATCGCGAAAGACGATAAAGAGATTCGAGCTTTGAGTGAAAACGATCGAATGAACAAGCCTAAGAGAGAAAGAGAGAGAGTGATAGCTATATCTTGACATGTCGAAGTCGTATTCCTCGTTTGATTCACCATCTTGGTAGATTTGCACTCGAAACTTAAGTGCGGAAAGAAATATATACAGGGAGGAGAAAAAAATGGAAAATAAACCGAAGGTCGTGTTCTCTGGATAGTTACAGGATGAAATGGACTCGAGGCGCCGGTTTGAAGAATTATACCGCGAATAAACGTGACTCGAACTCTCGTCGGATCCATCGGCTTAGGCTCGATACTATATATCGTCTAGTAATAGCTGCGGAAGAAATCGGGAGAGATTTTTTCGTCCTCCGACACACTCGTTTCTCACACTTATATATGTATATACAGGGTGTCCGAGAACTGTATGCGTTCCCTGAAATGGAGGGTTGGGGGTGATATTCTGAGTCGAATTATATAAGCATGTATGGGTCTCAGATCAACCCCTAAATTATTATCCATTTTTAAAGGCGGGCCAATCAGGTGCGCCCGCCTTTAAAAATGAATAATAATTCAGGGGTTGATCTGAGACCCATACATGCTTATATCAATCGACTCGGAATTTCACCCCCAATCCCACAGTCCAGGGAACGTATTCAGTTCTGGGACACCCTGTATATATGCAATTTAAGGCCAATCGATGATCCAATCGTGCGGCGCCCATAACTACGGATGAAAATAAGTCTGGATTCGTATGTGGTTTCATTCACGAGAAAATAATCAAAGCGTAATGGATCAGCACGTCTCGGCGTGTAGAAGTGTTCGAGCTTTTTTTATTTTTCAAGTCGCCTAAGTCACTTCAGAGCTCCACCGACGCTCGAACGATTATGTATTCCTCCTGGGATTTATTATATAGACGAAGATCGAAACGGAAGTTTAGCAGCAGGGTTCGAAGATCTCGAGTGATCCCCGATGGAATTTATTCCGGAGCTTCTTGACGTATTAAATTCGGCCGCGATGTTCTTTACAGCAGGGTCCCTCGAATTGAGCCTTGTAAAAGTTGCTCGTAAATCATTCGGCAATTATGCATTACGGGCCTACGCCGCACACGAACGCTCCGTATTATCACAATTTTTATTTTCCCCCCTCGACTCTGACGAATTATCCCTCGAGGTGAATTCCGGCGAAACATTTTGCAGTGAATTTTAATGTTTTTTGGGCGAGGACGCGGAGCGGATGCCCCGAAGAAGAGCCCCAATAAGTTCGTTGCCATGTATCGGGTATACTTAATTTTCGATAACGACGTATATGAATCGCAGTTACGCAGCGACGGTCGCAAAAAAAAATCGGATTGGCCACTGTTATCATGCAGGAACATTATGAAATCTGATAAGAAGTTATAGTGCTTTTGGAATGTGCCAGATAATGATTCTGGTATGATATTGGAGTTTGCATCGTTGGAATGCCACGGAAAGATTTTTTTTCCTATTGGCAATTTTCTTTGGCGGAACGAAGGTACGGCAAACTTTTTTTGAAATCCTCATTACAGACCTACAATCTAAATCGGTCGGGAATGATTTTAGATAACAATAAAAATGGAGAAAAAAGGGGGTGAATGGTTACATGCCAAGAATGCAATGTTCAACAACATATTCTGGTAAAATATTATAACGGGGACAACGTATCGAGCAAAATGCTAATTTTTTTCTTCAACCATTTGGAACAACGAGTGACACTGCAGGCCACCGTTGAAAAAAGAATACACAGATCAGAACACAGTCGAACCTCGATATAACGAATCTCTAGGGAAGTTCGTTATATCGAGTTTTCGTTATATTGAGGTCATGTTCCTTAAAATGTTCTTTGAAAAAATATATATTGGTACTACAACTATAGGGATATTTTTTTCTAGAAAGAAAGGTTTAAATTAGAGCAATTTTTATAAGCAATTATCAATTAGAGCATAATATATATTATTATGTCGTTGTATGAACGTTTTGGGTGTCTATTGAAAGGAAATGGACAAATCTTCGTTATATCGAGGATTTCGTTATATAGAGGTTCGACTGTATTCCAATTTAACAAGAGGTCCAATCGGCACACGTACTGACTCGAAGTTTTGACATAGCCAGAAAATTCTATACGGTAGAGAGTTGAGAATAAAAGTATCACGGAACTTGGAAACAAATAAAATTGATGTCATCAAAATTGTACCGTTTGTTGGGACTTTTTATCTGCGTTCCCTCGTGCCTATTTTAGTCCAGTCAGAAAATACATAAATTTCGACGACTCTTGGTGATTTGGATCTCCTCTTGGGGATATATTCTTCTAGGTGATGTGTGAGTTTCAGATCAGTACGTTCATTAATTACCAGAGTGCATGCAATAATCCAAAAGAAAATCGTGCTTCATCGGTGATTTACCGTTAACCTAACAATCCTACGTGATTTTTGCATAGGACTTATTTTACTGCGCACATTATGGGGCATAACTTTTATACGAAGCATTTGTTTACACAACCCATTCCAAAAAAGATAACATTAAAATACTGATTTTTTCTTTCTAACCATTTTTAGCGACTGCGAAACGTCATACGCTGCAAAAACTAGGCGTGTTTGACGTGTGTTCAACGTATGTAGAAGTAACACAGCATAAAGGCTAGACACGCGTTGCCATGTTGATTCCACACACTTATGCATTTAGTAACACGTAATTCGTTACAATTACACACGTAATGCGTTAAAATTACACACGTGAGTGTGCAATTTTTGCGCATTAAATTATTACACACCTTCGTAGCTGTGCCCATCAATAACACGCTTATTCGAACACACATAAAGCCTGTAGAATCAAGACGCATATTTACACACATTGGACTAAAAAACACACGCTTATATCAACACTCGAGCAAAAATAACACGAGGAAAAGCAACAGAGTTTAAGTGTGTTAATTGCGAGTTATTGATGATATGTTTTAAGGTACCACGCCTCGGTAAAAAAATTGTCATTTTTTTCATTTTCTGAAAGATACATTTGTTAAGAATGCTCTTACCGATTTTTTAAAAAAGAAATTTGTAAAATTAGCGAAGATAAAGCATTTTATGTGAAACCGTTCGAAGCGCACGACCGCGTCGAGCGGCAGACGTGCGGCTTTGAACGCGTTTTTCTCGAAACTACGTTTTTCAACCTGGTTAACAACATATTAAAAAAACTATTCATCCGATTTGCATGCGCCAAGTCTTAAACTGTTCGAAAATCCAGTCTCTATGGCACCACGTAGGGATTTTTTTTATAAAGGGCCCCCCTTCTATTTTTTTATGAACGATGAAGGTTTTCCATGAAAATCGAAAATAAAATTCGCTGGTCCCCCGTTTTTTTTAGATATCGAAATTCCCCTACGTGATGCTGTAAACCTATATGTCTAGTTTCTAAATATATTTTTATTTCATTTTTCAAATGAACCGTGTGGCTCAATTGCTGTCAACCGCCGAGCAGCAATTTCGTCGGAGTGTCCTCTTGGAAGCGGCGTACGCCGCAAACTATACTTTAGATTCGAGTACAAATATTTGTATACAGTCTTCTATGTGTATATATTGACTAAGACTATTAATAAAAAAAATCCATTTATCGTTTGCTTAAAAATAATTACGAAAAATGTACCCTCGTACCGCGCACGCACCGTGGTGTGATGCCTTAAAGATCACCTTGGTTACGGCATCACGTGAAACCCATTAGTTGATTTGACATCGATTGATTAACCGGTTAATTGAAGACCACATTTGGTCTTAACTTTTCGTTTCATTTATAGATCATTTTTGAGATTGTCACGTGGAAGAACCTGAAATTGGAATATATTTTTCAAAACCGCGATAGCTGCATTGAATCTTTAGCGACGTATTTTTGTTTCGAGGCCATCACCGACAAGCAAAAAGCGACCGCATCGTGAAGCTGTGTGAACCTAGCCTATGCGAAGACAAAAAAAAACAGTCACACTTCTCATACATACTACAGAGTAATCTACAAGTACTCATGAGTTCAGTTCAATAAATGCATAGATTTGACGATAAAAAGCTTCTGTTATTCAATTTATTCGTTCGACGCATCCCATGTATACAGTACTGCAAAAAGAAGTGTGTTGTTTTCACACCCGTTGAGTGTGTAAATTGCTGTGACACTTTCTACACGTTTTAAGGGAAACTTTGTCCTTGGAGTGCCATATTTCCGGTGTTTACATTTTATTTTTTTTTTAAAGGAAACGAGTAAAGCTTTTTGAGTGCGGTTTTTTTCTTGCATTTATTCATGATATACAGAACGTTAAAAAATTTATTTAAAAAAAAACCAAAATGGCGGCCATTGCAGCTCCGCGAAAACAGGTCCTCAAATCGCGGGAGGTAAACGGCTGACATCACTGCCCCCTCTTTGTTGATCTGAAACACAAATTCAAAGCATATTATCAATCTGTGACCCTTTGGTCACGGAATGACGAATGGGTTTTTCGTTTAGTACAAATTTCGGAAAATGGCGGCAATTTAAAAAAAATCGAATTTTCGCGTTTTTTTCGCATAAAAAGGTAAATAATAAATGCAAAAATGTATCTATCGAAAAAACGATCCGTCATTCCGTGAAGACATATTTTCTGAGTATGCTCTCCAAATTTCAGGTCGATATTTTAATTACAGCGGTCAGGAGAATGTCAGCCATTTTTAAAAACGTGTTTTCGAGAAAAACGCGTTTAAAGTTTTGTAATGTGTTTGCACAAATGTGTTTATAATTACCGCTAATCGGCAATGCCTGGTCCATAGAGGCATCCCTCCTCTTCTTCTAGCTGCTCATGTTGACCGGCTAACATCTCCCGCTGCTTTCAAGGACAAAGTCTCCCTTAACGCGTGTAAGAAAATAACACACGTGTGTTGTTTGAACGCATCAATCCGTGTTATTGTTACACTGTTATTTTTCACACACGTTAAAACGTGTAAAAAGTGTCTACAGCCATTCACACACCTGAAGTGTATAAAAACAACACGTTTGTTTTTGCAGTGTAGGATCGGTAGGATTTTCAAGGGTACATTTCCGGTGGTCCGAAGAGTCTACAAATAAATGGCCAACATGCTGGGATCGTTGAACAGAAACAATTTTCATTCCGACTGGACTATTCGAATTTGGCTAGAGTGAGACATGGAGAGTGCCTGAAGAGAATTGGAGTTTACGTCTTTCGCGCCTTTCGAATTATACTTACAAATTGCGTGCTCGATGATGCCCCGGTGAGGAGCGTAAATACCTCGAAGAATCATCTCGTCTCGGTATACGCGGAAAAACGTAATGGAATGAGAAGAGATCGTTTATGCGTTACCGGTGTCAACCACTTAAGTGAGCCCCGCTTTGCAGATTAGCACCACGGGCATACGTGCCGTTGCCTCCTCGTTCTCCTGCTCCTTCTTCTTTTCGAAGCATCTTTTTCTCCATATTCCGCCTCTTCATTTCGCTGAGCACACCGTATCTTTACGGTTCTCGCACGGCGTGCGAGGAGCAAAGTACCTTTGCATAGACGACCAGCGCCAGGATAGGGGAAAAATGAAAATGTCGCAAAAAATCGATGATAGCGAGGACGATAGGTGATCGTTGGCCGAGCAACCGGAAAGATCAAATCACGCGATGATTGGCACTGCGAATGAACGGCGAGACGCGAATTGCCGACGTGTATGCTACTCTATATCCCTTCCGGACAATATTTTAGGCGTATGATGAGAATACCCGTCGATTCGAAGAGCTCAGCCACGTGTGCCACGAGTACTGTACGGTGGTAACGATTTCTCGCGGCTCGTTTCGCCGGAGATAAGCGAACGTGGATTGCGACTCGCGTGTTGGTTTTGCCCGGTAAAATCGACTGGTTTCTCCCGATCTCACCACGCGAGCTCGATAAATAAGCACCGCTCAATTTCAACTTTTCACCACGAACGAAATATTCGCGAATTGCCCGGTTTCGCGATGCGCGAGTTAATTTTATTGGATAGAAAAACAGAGGCTGCGTCTTTGGATTATTCCTTCCTCACTATCGGGTCACTTCATTACGCCTGCAAGCGGGAATTATCGCGGTGAAAAACCTAAGTAAAATTGGTATACGATACTGGGTACGTTGGTTTACAACGGTGAGCGAAAAACGCCCCCAAGTGGCGACCAGGATTGTGGAGGTTTCGTGAATCCAAAAAAAGAAACTAATATATTCTTCACGGGGTATCCCCCTCTGGAAGCCTAATCAGAAGGGTCAGAATGATGAATTTTTTTCGAGTAACACATTGGTTGGAATAAATTGATTTTTTTCCAGCATGTTGTACATATGTTTGTGGTTGCATTGTAATTTTTTCGGAAGAAAATCTTTCAAAGTGTTCGTGGTGGTGCAGTTGGCGTTGCAGTCCTCCAGCGGCGAGGCCCGAAACGGCGAGATCTCTACCAGGCTCAAATGTAATCCGAAACGCGAACAAAAAATGTTTTATTCGAATATATCCAATTGCCTTTGGGTTCAACCATCCACTTTTAGAAATTTCGAAAAATACGAAAACGACAGCTTTTCCAAAGGAAACCTCATTTTTCTCTTGAAAAACAGCATGCCGAAGTCATTGTTATTGACAAATGGTTCATCCAGTTAAAAATACGATCGTGAACCGAAAATGACTACTGCTTGGGGGCTAATTGTGCAAATTCAAGTCAATAGTGTGAAAGTTACTCAAGATAGCAATCCCCCCGTGTCAAGATATGCAGTTTCGAGATAATCGCGATCAAACTCGACGGATCGCGGTAAACCCGACGCACACTGTTTCACTAAAATAGGTGTAACTTCGTCAATTTTTAGAATTTCAAGGTCCGGTTGGTCTTAAAATCGTCTTGAAAGTTCACACCATAACTATATGCAAAGAAAAACTATTTTTTTAAGTTTCCCGAGAGGGATGCCCCCTTAATCTGTGTGAGTATTGTGATGTTTGGTACCAGATTCAGCCAAAAAAAATACATCGGGGCCGTCCACATATAGCGTCATCGATTTTTTTGCTGATGTTTACCCTCCTCCCCGAAATCATCCTATCGTCATAATCCAACTATCGTTACCGCTATTTTAAAATTACGTTATTTTCTGGATGGCACCATAATGATGGCATGCTCAACTTTGATTGTCAATTTTTCCTGTTATTCTGATCATTCTACGAGTTATATGAAAGAAAAAAAAACGCTTTCAACTCAATTCTGCTACCAACGGTGAAGAATGGTGTACCAAAGGTATATGTCAAAACTGAGCTCAATCGGCCAATTGGTTATTGAGATCAGATATAAAAAAAGAGGCTGCCCCTTTGGATCATCCCTTCCTGTCTATCCAGCGGGGATTATCGCGGTGAAAAATCTCACGAACAATCGGTACACGATAGCCTGACGCCTTTCTTTCACGCCAATTGCTAAAAAAATATGGTCTTGAAGTTTGCATCGTTGGAATGCAACGAAAATTCCTTTTTGTATTTTTATTTCCTCATTTGTGATTCAAAAAATCTTTTTTCGCGGCTTTCAATTATATATCTGTAAATAAGCAACTACGAAAAATTATGGAGGGATTTTCGTAGGCAAGGTTCGCCAGAAGAAATTTCAGCAATTAACAAATCATAATTTCCATTGCATTCAAACGACGCAAATTTCAATCCTATAAAAAATCAGATGGTTTGCTTGATAAATTTATATATATATTTGAAAGTTATATAGCAATTGATTGATAAAAAAAACGAAGTGGAAAAGAAAAATAGTGCGAAAATAGGAGTGAGAACGATATATTTAATTCCCTGCGAAGCTTAGCCATCCCAGCCTTTTTCTGGCCTCTGTTGACACTCATCTCGAAAGTGCCGCGTTTTTTATGCTGGATTGCGTCACCTCGGCCAATTTTTTAAACCGTAATAGAATATCACGACTATCCATCCGAAGTGAACGAAAAAATTCTTTAAAACCTTAAATGTTTTTTTTATCGTAAAGAAATCAATGCCAAAAAAAAACGACAGCCTTTTCCAGTCATCCGATGGGTCATGTGATTCTGTATGACACCCATGGTTTCCATTTTATTTTCTAGCATTTTGTGCCATTTTAGAATTTAAAAAAAGTCAATGCCACACAGTCGAAACTCTTTTCGGTGACTGTATCAATCGGCAATATTTTTCCCCGAATCAATCACTGTTCCGAAGCTGCGTGCCCACTGGTGATGGCACCCGATACCATAAAATGGTGTGCCTCGAGTTGTGGCCGGTGCGTCTGAAGAAGCCGCAAAACACTCGTAATCCACATAAATCGTCGTCGCGTGCGTCACTTTTACGAATGAACTTGATAATTCGAGTGCACGCAAGGGAGATCCTTAAATCCTAAGCGATCTGGCGAGATCTCCCGCGGAGGGAATGAAAGACACTGAGAGAGAGAGAAAGAAAGAGAGAGAGAGAGAGAGAGAGAGAGAGAGAGAGAGAGCCATCAGCTTCCGTTGTGTGTACCGTGAGCACGAGATCGTCCTCTTTGGAGCTTCCTAATTAAGATCGTCGAGTAGGAAAAATCGTCGCAAATCGTCACTAGGGAAAGAGCAAGGAGCGAGAGCGAGAAAGAGAGATGGAGCACTCGCGGTGTATAAGCTCCGGGATCACGTTATTACTGAGAAAGTCCAATTAGCAACGGTCGAGATCGTTAAATCTTGTCTCGATCTTTCGCTTCTTCTCTTAAGATACATCTCTCTCTCTCTCTCTCTCTCTCTCTCTCTCTCTCTCTCTCTCTCTCTCTCTCTCTCTCTCTCTCTCTCTCTCTCTCTCTCTCTCTCTCTCTCTCTCTCTCTTTCTCTCTCTCTTTCTACGATGCAACTTCGCGCGTTTTACAATTTTCTTGCCATAATAAAAGTGAAAAAATAAACGAGGGAAACGCCGTTTTGATTACGAAACAAAAAGAAACATCCTTGCATACACTTTTATAAGCATAAGCTTGTATAATTGTTTCGTAATAAAAATTAGTGCTCGAGAAAAAAGATCCCGGTGGAAGAAATTCGTACAGTGTAATTGAGATAGAAAAAAAAGATCGACGTTCTCCACAGCAGGATTAAGGAGGTTGGAGCGTTAGCCACAACCCAAGACTAAATTTGAAAAAAATATATGTTATTGTCTAGACTATACTGAGTCTTTACGAATTTTTTTATTTTTTTACCCAAAAACATCAGAGATAAAAAATAGTTTAATGTATGTCATTTTACGCACGGTTAGATGGGCAAGACGTTCACACTACGAGTGAATTAATTCATTTGGCTATTTAGCACCTAGATAAACCATTTCTTACAACGGATTAACGCAAACCAAACCT
Source organism: Ophion slaviceki (assembly GCA_944452715.1). Taxonomy (NCBI): domain Eukaryota; kingdom Metazoa; phylum Arthropoda; class Insecta; order Hymenoptera; family Ichneumonidae; genus Ophion; species Ophion slaviceki. The sequence goes on along the minus strand of OX101788.1, from coordinate 18,131,167 downwards.
TTGTAAACATTTAGAAAAAAAAAACTCCTCATCTTGCCCATGGTAAACTGTATATATTCAATATTGAACCATCAAGGGTTGGTGAAAGATTACGAATCTTCACTGGCGAATGAAGAGCATTGCTGCCAAACTCAATGTCCGCATTTCATGCTTCAGACACAAATATGAATGACTCAAAATTTCATTTTGAGTTCTATGAACCATTCGCTGACGCAGTTTTTCATAATAATCATCGATAATGTTATACTTTTTCAAATTGGTAGTAAAACAAGTTTTTCTTATTTACGTAATGAAAGTATAAATTTAAATATTTTTTTTTTAATATACCACGTTTTTAAAGTAAAAAGTGTAAATAATTTCTCCTAGCACCATAGTATTTTCATAGCTATTGAAAATTCACAATCACAAATTTTCAGGACAATCTATATGGGGTTATAAATCTGTTATAACTCCATATAGATTCTGAAATTTTGTGATTGTGAATTTTCAATAGCTATGAAAATACTTGTAAGATTTAAAACGAAAAACGTTGGGTTATTATCTACTGCATGCGCCCCACGTTTTACGTTTTAAATCTTACAAGTATTTCCATAGCTATTCGAAATTCACAATCACAAATTTTCAGGACAATCTGTATGGGGCTAGGAGAATTTTTAAATATTTTTTTGTCCGTTTTAAAAACGTGATATATATTTTTTTTAATTATTTGATTTTTTTATTTGTTCTCTCTCACTAAACTATATTTTATTTCTTTATTTATTTTTTTTTACAATTATTTTCCTCTTTTTCTCTCTCTCCCTTACACACTTAGTTCCTCAATCTGAAACCTGTTCCATACTGTCACATATTGTATATAATATTTAAATATATACAAAATCTATTTGCATGTTATATATATATATATATATATATTTATATGTGTGTGTGTTTATATTTATATTGATATTTATCTTGCCTTTTTGTTTGTTTGTGATCCAGTTCTGATCTATGTCTAAAGTTTCAAGTCTCTAGCCGCTCATCCGGAAGTTAGTTTAAAATCGATTGCAAAATTTGTATCGAACAAACAAAAAAACAGGCCGACAAAATACCGCGTTAATAAAAATGTGGGAAAATGCATCATTTTGCCCTTTGATTATATATTTTATGAAAAATGACCATCTGCAGAATAAATACATACCGTCCGTTTTGTCCAACCAAACACACCCAAACTTAAAAAAACAAACAAACCCAAAAAACCCAAAACCAAAACCAAAAACTATTGCACGTCGCCAAAAATTCCTTTAGGGGTTGTGTTGAAATTTTGAAAGGAAGGTTTGTGCAAAATTGGGGCTCGATCGGAGGGGGGGTTTCGGAACCTCACTCGTGGATTTTTTTGATAAGGTCTCAGTGGGATCGAGAGAAATCTTCTCGATTTCCTTAACGATCATCCCCGGCGGATTCGCGCATACACACGTAGAGGCTCTCCCTGTAGGGCGGTAATAGCGTGCAATTTATCGATCGATAAATCGAAAAGCGGTCAGGTATCACTTACTGCGTAATGCTACCTTCAAAACGTTGATGCTCGGCTCGAACAAACGCGCGGTGTGTATATGGAAGCGAACGGCACGAGACGCGACGACGATGACGATCATAAGAGAATCCCGCGCGCGCGCGAGCTCTCGATTCGTTTATAAACGACGAAATTACAGGCCACGCTCGGGCGTTACTCATTATCCGTGAAACCTTCGATGTAAACCTCTCGCGCGACTATATAACTACCGCAAGGGTAATAGTTATTCTTGATAAGCTTCGGATGACCGGCGCGCGGGCCCACTCACGCGCACGGTAAAACCGAATGGATTAGTATAACTCGCGATCCCACTAACGAACCTCTACCGACAATTAAAATATAATTACTCGGGCGGTAAAAAAGAGATTTGCAAAATTTTACGCTTTTCGAGCTAGATACGCTCCATCTCTCTGTAGTTTATTTGCAACACTTTTTCTCTGTACCTAGCAAAGGCGTCTATATTTTTAATTGTACAAAGCGCAGCGACGTAAAATTCGTTCGAATCATATCGAGTATTATTATGGTATTGAAGGTTGCATCGTTGGAATGCAACTAGTTTTTCTTTTATTCCTCGATTTTTTAATCACATTTAGGCGACGAAAGTCACCGAAACATTTTTGAGAATGCTTATCGAAAAATTTAAACCAAAAACTGCAAAGACAGATTTTATATAATAATAAAAATAAGGGAATTAAATAATCAAGAGGAATTTTCGTTGCGTTCCAACGATGCGAACTTCATTGCCATATATTCTTTCTGCATTTTGCTATAATTATAATACTTCCTACCGAACCTCAATTGCACCTACCCGAGCTTTTTCTCATTCCTCGATTTTTTAAGCACATTTAGGCTTCGAAAGTCACGGCAACATTTTGGAGAATGATCATTAAAAAATTGTAAGCACAAACTGCAAAATAAGATTTTATATTATAATAAAAATAAGGAAATTAAAAAATCAAGAGGAATTTTGGTTGCGTTTCAACGATGCGAACTTCAACACCATTCTTCATGCATTTTGATATAATTACAAGACTTCCTACTGATCCTCAATTGCGCCAACTTGAGCTTTTTCTTATTCCTCGATTTTTTAAGCACATTTAGGCGACGAAAATCACCGAAACATTTTTGAGTATGCTTATTGAAAAATTGAAACCAGAACATGCAAAAAAAGATTTTATATTATAGTCAAAATAACGAAAGGAAAAAATCAAGAGGAATTGTCGTTGCCTTATTGCCTATTCGTTCTTATTCCCGGAATTTTTAAGCACATTTAGGCGATCAAAGTCAAGGAAAAAATTCGGAGAATGCATATTCAAAAATGGTAACCAAAAGTGCAAAAAAGATTTTATATTATAATAAAAATAAGGGAATGAAAAAATCAAGAGGAATTTTCGTTGCGTTCCAACTATGCGAACTTCAACACCATTCTTCACCGGCTCTCAACCCGAGCTTTTTCTTATTCCCTGAATTTTTAAGCACATTTAGGCGACGAAAGTCATCGAAATATTTTTGACAATGCTTATTGAAAAATTGTAACCAAAAAATGCAAAAAATTAGTTTATTTTGTAGTAAAAATAAAGAAATGATAAATTCAAGAGGAATTTTCGTTGCGTTCCAACGATGCGAACTTCAACACCATTCTTTATGCATTTTGCTATAATTATAATACTTCCTACCGAGCTTCAATTGCGCCAACCTGACAAGATAAACCCGAAATGCATTCGCAACAACAGGAAGACTCGGCTATACTTCTTCGAACAATTTATTCGATCCAAAGATCCTCGAGAATTCGTTGCAAATAAACGAAGAGTAAGAAATTAATAAGAGAGGGGAGGGCCGGAAGTGCGCGACAGCTGATACGGTAAATCGAACCGTGCCCGACCAAAAGAGCATCTGCACTACTGGCAGGATTCTTGTATCTTTTTTTCACCTGCTCGCGAGAGCCAGTCTCGCGGGGCCGCGCTAATAAATTAATCGAGTGACACGTTAACGGCGTGAGCACACGTTATAATCACGAAGACGTCGGGAGGGATCTTTCGCCTCGAGGCGGAAAGTAAATTCAGTCGATTAGAGAGAGGACACGGCTGACATTTTCAATTAACCAATAATCCGTTCACTGAAGAATTGCTTGCCCGTACACCGCGTATCGGGAAATTCTTCTATCCATTTGTTAATTCGATCCAATTACCACTACCAATAATTACGTGATCATTTATATTAAAAACAACTTACACGAGAAAACGATAATAATAAAAGTATATAATCATAACAATAATCAGTAAAATTAATCCTAATAATAATAATAATAATAATAATAATAGCTGCCTAATAATACACTGACACATACAAACGAATTCGTAGCCGACTGTGTTTGTATGTGAAAAGTTTATATGCAGCAATTAGTCGTAAGTTCACTCCCAATTACAGTCTTTGTTATTTTTTACGAGCACTCTATGTTGCTAACGTACAAACTCGTAAACTTGTAAGCTAACAGTATCAACTAATGAGTAAAATCAATGAAAGAATAAAAAGTAGAAAATAATGTATATGTAAAAAAAATATTTAAAAAAACAAGCCCTTATTTAATGTACTATAAAGGAAAAAAATATTTTTTCTTACCTATAAGTCACTATAATCGAGCCACCTATAAGTAACTATAAATAAAACCTTGGACCACCCAAAATTGAGACATTATAATCTTTAATTTTCATAAATGCGTTAACATATAACTGTATTTAATTTGCTGTAAAACAACCTTAGATTTCTTGAATGAAAATCCTGAAACTGAGTATAAAAGTGAGATAATAATTTTTTCTCTAGTTACTATTGTGCCAAATTCAATACGGTTAATGGAGCTGAATTGATCAAATTTATTAAACATTTAAATAGTTGGCTACATATAGGTGACGTGATAAAGAAAATTATTTTCCACTTTTTAGTGCATTAAATAAAGACTTGTTTTTTTTCATATTCTTTTACATATAAATCTTTTGTTTCCGAGCACGAGTGATTACCGTCAAGGGCGTTTTTCAAACAGCAGTCTGTACAAACCATTGTATCTACCACATTTATAAATATTTTTCAATACAAAAATTCTAAAAGATACTTAAAACCGTACTCTTTAACGTGAAAAAACAATAATTCGAATATCCGCACACGTTTTTCCAGAAAAAATCACGAAAATTTCTCTTTTTTCCGGCCGCAAGCTAGATGTGACTCGTTCATACTTTTACATTTACTAGAAAGTAAACATTTTACTATTATTATTACACTCGTCTATTTTATGTTCAAAAGTACGCAAAATGCATAGACACATTGTTCATTCACAAGCCCAATCTCATACAGATTCTCGTCGTGAAAATTTTATTATAATTACATAGTGATTGATCGTACAGAATATTTCCACGGAGCACCTGCTTCGCATACCAAGCAGAGAGAATCTTCCTGTCACAAAGAATTGTCAATGTATCGAACATTCGTCCGTAGACTCGCCCGGGTGACATCAATTTTTTTTTCTTCGTGTTTTTTTTTATACTCTTTTGCTCGATCGGTTCTCGCTCTCGTCTCATTTGAATACAATGCGCTGGGACGCGTCGCATCGCTAATTGCGAAATCCCGAGGACGAGAGAAGCTCACGCGAGACAGTGTGACTGCTGTTCTCCAGAGAGGGAGAGAGAGGGAGAGAGAGAGAGAGAGAGAGAGAGAGAGAGAGAGAGATCGGCAGAAATTTGAATGCTGGTACGAGTGTCGGCAAAATGTAAATTTCACGCGAAAAGACCGTACATATATTTATTCGTGAAATTATTTTCAATGCTTGTAGTTTATGGCGTTCTGCATAATGCCTCAACCGACCTGGATCCATTTTTTAAAACTGCTCTTTTTTTCGTATCCCTCAATTTCAGGCTGCAGATGCGACGCTCTAGGCTCGACTTCAATGGCGTGTCATATCGTGAGTGGACAGTGCCCATGCAAGCCGAATGTAACGGGCCGAGAATGCAGCCAGTGTGAGGTACAGAACTATTTTAATTATTCGCTGCTATAGAATTAATATTAACCTACTTTTTTTTCAATGACAACATTTTTTGATTATTATTTCGTAAATAATTTAGTTAATTATAATTTTGGTTGATACCTCAAGTTTTTTCAGTCATTTTTTCATACACACAGAAAAAGAAATCGTTGAATGGGCAAAATGCATTTTGTTGTCTCGAAATTTTGTTGTTTTAACAGTTGCTCAGACATGCTGAATAAGCTACAGTTCACACCACTAAAACTATCAGTTAGATTAACAAATCGTTTGTTATGCTAATCAAAAATCAAGTTGAACGTATTTAAAGACACATTTTGTTAAACCAACTGAATTTTGGTTGGATGAACGAATTTTTTTTTTCAGTGCAGATTTAATGCAATTCTGATTTTAGCGAAATTCATTGTTCGTATAGTTATCACAAAAGTTCAGAGACGGGGTTGTAATGAGTCGTTTTTTCGAACTAAGGTCGGGCATTGGGGAATCGCGACAGGTGCAGGATGTGCGCCTTGCGGATGCGACGCGACAGGTTCGGTAAATTCTTCCTGTCATCACGAGACTGGACAGTGCGACTGTCAACCCGGCGTAGGTGGAACGAGATGCAACGTTTGCTTGCCTGGTTATTACGGGTTCTCGGAGAAAGGCTGTCAGTGTAAGTTACCAGCTCACTGTGACATCGAAAACAATGAGAAATTGAAACAAGTAAAGGGAGATATACACCTAGGAGCAGGAAAAAAAATATCATTTTTGTGAATTTGTTCAAGGAAAACTATTTGAAATTTCCGATTGGGCCTTTAATTGTCTAAAAGTATATACATTCAAAAATATGTATAATTTTCTTTATTTAAAAATATAAAAAATATACAGGGATATTGTATGATCCTTGGAGCGTCGTAAAAAAATCTGCGTATACGGTACCCACTGGCGTTTCTTCAAAAATCATCTGAAAAAAAAACCAAAAAGATTATTAAATTAGATACTACAATCTAGTACTTGTCATAGCCGATTTTGAAAATATCGATTTATGACAAAATGGCGGACGTTTGACCATAGTCATTTTTGGGCAAAAAATTAGTTATTATTTTGCCTATAAAACAAAAACTAAGTAGCGGAAAAAAAATCCTATGACAAGTACTAGATAATGGTGTATAGAATAACCATAAAAAACCTCAAGGCAATCGGTTCATTGGTTTTCGAGAAATGTTGGGTACCGATTTGAAAAATGTGGTTTTGAGAAAAAAGCGTTTGAAAATTTGGGAATGAATAAATCATGAAATTTGTCAACTTATATGGAATCATCGATACCAGGCCTATAGTGTAGGTCTTCTACGGTCGACGGAATGTTCATAGCTTCAAAATCGATTTTTTTGACCATCTAGGTGTATATCTCCGCTTAAGGCACACATTTGTTAGAAAAATTAAAACATTCGAGAAATCGATCTTATTGGGAATTACCAAAAGTTCTTCGCATCAACAAGGATTTTCTTACTGTTCCTTTTTTGCTTTTCAATCGACATTATCGATCTACCCAATACGAATGCGTTTCTAATTGTCTAGTAATTTTATTGGATGTGGCAATATTTTAATCAAATGAAATTTCCTTCACTACACGACGGAAGTGAACTTAGGGCGGTAGGCTACTGTGGCGATCCGAAAATAAGGGTTATTTATAAAAATCAATTTTGAAGGAATATGTAAGATGATAACAAAAATCGTTTGGACATTTATTTGTATGTACATTACGTTGACGCAGTGGGTCATTTTGACCCGGACGAATTTGAAATCAAATGCTCACTTCCCCAAACATTTTTTACAACCATTCACTTTTATGCTTTCCGAATTTTTATTATGTAGGCATATTAAGAAATGTTTAACATGTATTTCTGATTGTTTTCAATAAAAACCAACCGAAAGGTTCCGTAAAATGGGGTTACTTTGAACAGATTTTGGAAGTTTGTAGGTAACTTTTATTAATATCGTAAATTCCTACTTTTTTGCTCCAATGGAACAATGTGTCCTTTGGCTATCAAATGTATAAGAAAGTCAAGGCCCACCACCACGCACAATTCTTTTTTTTCAATGTCAAAGTAACATCGAGTATGGAGTTTCTTTGACAAGGCATTCAAATGCAACTTATGTCCAAGATTAAGGGTTACTTTGGCATCATTTTTTATAAGAAAAAAATAATATTTGATGCATTCTACATGGAATTAAATGAAAAAAAAAAGATTTTTTATAATCAAATTGTCATCTTTATTAAGGAAACAATTTACATAAAAATATCAAGTACCTACTATTATAGGCACTTTGTCACTCTCATCATTATCATTGAGATCAAAATCGACTTGAGCAACATTCTAATAAACTTGAACAAGTTTTAACACATTCAAATGCGCACTCATTTAAAGCGTATTTTGGCGCTCTGCTAAAGTAGCCCCAAAAACTGTCAAAGTTACCCTTAATGTCAATTTAATCCCGTTTTACGGTTGTTAATGGTAAGTGGATGAAGTACCATCCAGGTTTAAAATAATGCAGTGTGTGAAAATCGTGGCCAAATATAAGTGTGTCAACGAAAGGTTAACAAAGTTGTGTACCAAATTTTATTTAAAAAATATAGATGATTAAAGAAGTAATAAACAATCTCGTAAAGGACCATTGAACGTGAGGGGCTCAACGGTGTACTTGATGTTGGCCACTCGGTTGAACTGTAACAAAAAGAACGAGTTTTTTTTCTTAAAATAGATAATACTGGCTCAGACTTGACCGAGCTTTTGTTGTTATCGTGTTCCGATAGCAATTTTTTTTCTCGATTTTTTCGAGAAAAATGTTATCATTATTGTTAATAACTAATGAAAAAAAGACATTGAGAATAAAAACGTCGGTCAAGACTAAACTACTATTACATATACTGAACAAGTGTACGAAATATCAAGTCAATCCGTCGATTTGAAGTCGAGAAATCGGGTACACGGTTTTGAAAAATATAGCTTCGAGAAAAACGCGCTCAAAGTTTTACCAGAAATTCCATCGTCGTAATCATAAGTTTACCTTCAGGGGTTATGTGGGTTTCGAAGCCAAAAAAAAACATATTTTCTCTATTAAAAAAAATATAATATATAAATTATTTTATTCAAAATGTCAAGCACATAAAAAAGCTACATTTCAACAACATTTTACAAATAATTCATCCATAAATTTGGGAAATTCAGCCGGTGGGACCTGGTTTCCGGAGAACCCTAAAAAAAGTGTCCCCGTGGTGGTCAAGATAATTCATCATAGCTTTATCCGAAATTAAAAAACCAAATGTTTTCTGTTAGTAGATAAGTATAGCTCGTGATTGAAAGAAGGATTTTAAAAAAATAGAAATTTGAATTTTGTGGCAGAGTTGTATGCGAAATAGTTCAATTTTTGGAACAATTTACACTACGTATAGCCTTGTAAAATTAGTTGTAATCGAAACAAAAAAACCTTCGTTCAATTCCTAGTCAATGATATTTTCAAGAAGTGTGCATAATTTAAATAAGATCGGTGCATTAGTTTTTGAGAAATCGTGTCCACCAACTTCAAAAATAATGTTTTGAGAAAAATTCCATATACCTGCGTCGCTCCCGGCCGGTCTTCCCCAACGAGGGGAATTCCCAAACGCTCTCTCTCGTAGACTTTTACTCCGATTGACTTAAAACTTTGAGAGAATATTATAGACATATTGTACTATTAAATAAGAAAATATAAAAAAATAGATTTTTTGAAATTTTCAAACCCAAGTAACCCCTTCAATGTGCGATTCCTGCACCACATGTTGAACCTTCCTATTCAATTTGAGTTGCCTCGAGCAACGAACGAGCGTTCGTCATTTTCACAGTAGCCCAACCCCTTAATGTTCCAAGCAGAGAGAGGTGTAAATTTTTCGACCTTTATCTGAAAAAAAAATTCAATTTACACGTAGCACGTTCGAGTGAAAAAAATCCTCGCTGATCAGGCGCCAAAGTACGAGGCCCAGACGAACATGTATTTTGCTACCCGCTTTGTAAAATGCCTCGTAAAATAATACTAAGATTTTTTCATTAAGGGGCTATACCAGTGTGAACCCTGAATATTTGGGTGTTTTTCGGGAATTTTTTGGAAGCAAAGTACTCAATTAAATGTTTCGGGAAATTAAGAATATATTTGGCTATATTTGACCTATATTACATAATTTTTAAAAATAAAAATATTGAGATCCAAGCGACGTATGCGCTGCCTTCGGAGGCGCCAAACAAAAAAGTTCCTCCACTGCTGACATGATTCCGGCCGATTGAGTAACTGAAACCGAAAAAGGAAAAAATGTCGTTAAACTGGAAGGTATTTCCTGTGCAATGACGTAGGATTTTCGAAAAATATCAAAATCTAACAAAATGGCGTAGTTATGAAAAAACGTCTGTTTTCTTGCCTATAAAATGGTCGTTTTTTTCAATGCCAAATCGTCAATTTTTATCCAAACAAAAACATCCTACGTCATTGTAGAGTAAATATATTCAAGAGTACTCAGTTCAAATTTCAAGTCAATAGGATAATTGCTCTTTGAGTTACAATGTCAGCAAATTTGAAAAATCTCATTTCGAGAAAAACGCGTTTAAAGATTCAACTATCGATTTTTTCAACATAAAATGATTAGAGATACGGCCTTGACATTTTTACAGGATATTCTTGATAGTATAAACTGTCGAAAAAGACAAAAAAAAATAGATTTTTTAAAAGTGTCACACTGGTATAGCCCTTTAATGGCTCAATTTATAAAACGACGATTTTTTTTACGGCAGTGTGCGAGACTTGCGAGAAAGCGGGCCACGTGTGCGACCCCGACACAGGTCGTTGCGTGTGTCCGGGGCTGAGTTTCGGCGAGCACTGCGATCGGTGCAGGCCTGGCTCTTACGATCTCATACCGGGTTTGGGTTGCAAGGCTTGCTCCTGTACGCCAGGATCGACGAGATCGCAGTGCGACGCGAACGGGCAATGCCCTTGCCGGGACGGCTTCACCGGACTCAGGTGCGATCGTTGTACACCCGGTTACTACGGATATCCTCGTTGCAGACCGTGCAACTGCAATCACGGTGGTACGATCGAATGCGAGAACGGCCTCTGCGAGTGCCGGCCCGATGGACAGTGCCCTTGCAAGGTAATGCATTTTTTAAATCCGGTCCTTTGGCCAAAATGAACAAATCGAAACTGGAATATCTATCGACAAGAAGCGAATGAAAAATCACGTGAACTAGAAACCTGCACATTGCTTCCTTCTCATCGTTACTTCGGTCGCAAAGTGCATCATAGGAGTGAGTCACTTTTTCACCAATGGCTTGCCTCAATGTACGCTTTTTAAGGGGCTACATCTACCTAGAGGCAAATATATATATATATATATATATATATATATATATATATATATATATATATATATATATATATATATATATAGAGAGAGAGAGAGAGAGAGAGAGAGAGAGAGAGAGAGAGAGAGACTTGAAAAAAAAATTTAACAGAAAAAAAAGAAAAACCGAGCCGCTGGCAGATGATGAAATGTTTTCGCGACGTTTAGCGGTGGATATTCCAGCTTAAGGTATCATAACAGTGTAACGAGTAAAAAAATAGCTGATTTTCGCGATTTTTTTTCAATGTTTGAAATACGCTAATCAGTGTGAAATTTTTATGTCAAATTAAAGCACTTATAAAGAACAGAAAAAACATTTTCAAACGTTTATTTTTATTCTTTTCACATTTTTTAACGGTCGAAAATGTATTTGAAAAAAGGAGTTCGTCGTACACGGTTGTGGCCGTAAATATTACCTAAAAAAAAATTTGTTAAAAGATTCTTAACCCTTCCATGAAGCATTGGGTCATTTTGACCCGGACGAATTTGAAATAAAATGTACACTTTTCTAAAATAGAAAGTTTTCAATGATTTTTCACAATTCAATTTTATACTTTCTGAATTTTAATTATGCAGATATATTAAGAAATGTTTCAAGTGTATCCCGGATTTTTTTCAATAAAAACCGAAGGGTTGTTAAGGGCAGGTGGATGAAGTACTATCCGGGTCAAATTGACCCAGTGTGTCGAAGCCGTAGCCAAATATAAGCCTGTCAAGGTAGGGTTAATCAGTATGAAAGCCGCTATTTTGCTATGGAGGTTTTTGTTAATCAAAATTGACAAAATGGAGGCGGTTCGAAAAAAAATATCGAATTTAGCCTATTTTTTCGACAGTTTTTCGTTAAAATAATTAAGATTTTAAAAAAAGCTTTCATCGCAAGATAAAGAATGCTGTGTCAAAAATTGAGACGGATAGCTTGAAAACTCTTCCTTGAGAGTGTGTACACAGTTTTGAAAAACGACATTTCGAGAAAAACGAGTTTAAAGTTTCGCGTGCGGAATTTTTATATAGATTGTCTATTTACGATCAATCAGTGATACCAGGTCCATGTTTATGGCCGTCTATACTATCGGATAATGCAAAAAAATCGATTTTTTGAATATTTCACACTGTAATGATCCCTTAATTGAAGTATGGTGCTGCTACCGCTCGCCCAGCCGACTGTTAGAGGCTGTAGCTCATTCAATTTTAGGAATATTTCAATGAAATTTTCACGGACTATAGCTAAAACATAATACTATGGAATAAAAATATTTTTGGAAAATGCAATTTTTCACCCACCCAGGTAGATGTAGCCCGTTAAGGATGTATGGCAACTAAGTTATTTACTACTGTTCGAATTTAAACTCACTGATATTGTAAAGGAAAATATCGAGAACTTTTTGAGATTAAAAAAACAAAATTTGCCCACATGAATGCTGAGATAAACGAATTCAAAGTTGGGTCATTTAACACGGGGAACATAGGACTGTACGTCCAAAATTCCCTTTACATTGGCAAAAAAGGTATTTCCGGAGTACTCTTTTGTAAAAAAAACTTTTGTGCGGTATCGCTGTAATATGCATGATACGTTAAAAAAAAATCGACATGTGCCCATATATTTTGCGAGATATTGCGAGTTAAATGGGACCGTTTTCGTATTTCTTTAGCTCGTATGTCGTAACCACGACAACGTCAGGGAAAACGTACATCAAATCAGCAACTAAATTTGCAGTTAAAAATTGAAAATTCTTCTTTCTGTACCGCATGTTTTACTTTGAGCTGTGGTAAATCTCCTTTTTAGCTTCAATGAATACTACAATTATTTTATTTAGTCTTTAAATGCGATTTTTGCAAATTGCATAATCAGTTCTGTAACGACTCTGCAGTAGCTGCTATACATCCTTAAATTCGAATTATTTTTCTTCCGAACCACCCCTTGATAATAATGAATTCTTCTATTCGTGTAACCAAAAATCTCCAGATCTCTCGAAATTTAAGAATGGTACAGCATTCACCAAATTTTCTGAAAATTGAGCACTGTTTCGAAATCCGAAACTTCCGAGGGCTTCTAATCAAATTCACCATGGAACAGCCACGAATGACACACAATTTGTGTGAAAAAATGCAATATTTTTTTTACACGCATTCTATTCATCGATTAGGACAAGTTTGATATTATGGAATTGATTGGCTCGTACAGGAAAACGCCATAGGTCGCCAGTGCGATAGTTGCAGAGAGGGAACATTCGGTCTGTCGGCGGAAAATCCCAAAGGTTGTACCGAGTGTTTCTGCTTTGGTAGATCGACACTTTGCCAGCAGGCCGGACTAAGCTGGGGACAGAGACGTTTGTCCAATTCTCGAGTATTGCAAATTAACGAGACGCTGAAGGATATCGTCGTAAGTGCCGAAAAAGCTTTTCTTCTCTCTTCGTCAGAGGTGTCCAAAAAAAACTGTATTAAAATAAAAGTTTACAGAAGAAAAATGCACAATAAAAAATAATACTTCCGATTTTGCAATCGTTATCGATAAATCATTAATTTTTATCATCTCTGATTACGTACTCTGCGATTATCTCGTATGGAAACAAAAGTATATTCATGTAAAATATGACGTTTGTAAAAATTAGCTCACCAAATTTGGATTTCCGATGGTCCTGCCATCCGTCAATGGTGGTCTCAACGTGACGAATGGTCTTTCGATCATACCCGGAAGTCTCGGTGACGTAGTCCTACCATCGAATCTCCACTACAGTTATCCCCTGTATTGGCAATTGCCCGAATCATTTCTCGGTGACAAAGTAAGCAGGGATCGCTAAAAATCGTCTTGTGACGTTTATTCTTCGTATCCGCGGGGTCGATTCGCATAATTGATTTTTTTTCAGGTCGTGTCGTACGGCGGCTTCCTACGTTTCAAGACAACTTCCGTCGGTGGTGTTCCGTTGCGATCCAGTTTCCGGTATCCCGTCGTTCAGATTCAGGGCAACGACAAACTTATTCTGGAACATTATCAGCATTCGCCAGTCGATGACACTCATTTTAAAATACGGTAAATCAATTCATTATCTTTTGATTTTCTCATCGTTTCGTCATGTCCGTCAAATGAACGACTCGCGAAAATTCCACTTGGCGAGCACTTTCGAGTGAAATTATTGCACTTAGTGTAAAATATTTTTCGAAATTAGCATAAAGGTTTTTTATTTGACGAGGTTTTCCATCGGACACTTTTTCCCGTTTGAAAAATTGTGCATGTCAAATGCATCGATATTCGACACGTACAACTTTGTGGACTTTCGGAAAACGAAGCTTTCTTATTTTCTCGCTATCATACTTTTGAGAAAATTAAGACCTTATATTCCTCTGGATGCCTGGAAAACGGGTTTTTTTTGGAATTTTGGAAAAATACTAATAAAGTTATCAAAATGAGGTTTGGAGGGTTTACTTTACATATCTGTAGGTACTCAAATAATTTGTTTTTCACAAAAATACAAAAAGGCGGCCCAGTGGCCAGTAGAAAGAGAACGCCTTGTTTTGAAGCCCTCCAGGGGTGGACTCGTTGAGGACACATAGAACAAAAAAAATTCTTCGTAATCTACATCAGTTTTGCTAGTAAAGTACACAAGATTATTACAAAATATCAATTTTTGGAAATTTGGCACCATTTTGTAAAAAAACTTTGTATTTTTCACTAAAAAAAGGCCTACATTTGTTTCTAAAAACCGTCATTGTAAGTCTATCGTAGAAATCACGTGTACTTCGCGAGAAAATCCATCTAAGCAGCTACAGTTGAAATTTGAAATCAATTGCAGGAGCTGCCAGTCCGCCTGATTTTGAAAACATTGTTTTACCAAAATGCGTTTACAGTTTTGAAACCATTTTTCTTCGGACCGTATCATTCTTAGGGTGTTTAATCATCATTCAAGTCAATAAAAAAAACGAGAGATTTTTTATCAAAGCACGGAAAAAAAGAAATAGTACAAAATACAGGGGCTACACAGTTCGCATTGGACTCGAGCGATTGCACAGCGATATTACCTGAAACACAGTGCTCAAAATACAGTGTGCTCAAAGTAAATTATTACAGTTCCTATACTGTCCTCTTTGGACTCGAACCGCTCTACTGTATATTTTACTGGAACACACAGTCCAAAATACAGTGTAGTCAAAAGTAAATTTTGACAGTTCAACACTGTAATATAAATTTAACAAAACTTGTAATTTGACAGTCGGTTAATCTGTATTATGTACAATGAATGCGCCAGTTATATCGACAGAGTTTATGTAGGTGTTTTAACAGTGAAGTCCTCTGTTCTAGAAACTGGTTAGCAACAGATATAGTTTCAGTTTTGAACCGTTGCTTTTTACAGTGTGAACACGGGAAACGTTCTTGTTTTAATACTGTAATTCAAACTTGATGAACCCCGTAATTTAATAAGGCCACAAATCGTATATTATAGAAAATTAGGGGTAAAAATAACATTAGATAGCGCTGAAAGAACAATTGAAGCGCTGAAAGAACTGCCAGTTCTTTGTGTCCTGGTCGCGCCACGCTCGAGACAGGTCCTAACCAGTGAATACCGTTTACAACGTCACACTGTAAATTTGATTATAAACATAAAATTAACAAAGTTCGGCGAAACCTTCGCTTACAATGTATATTGTAAGTAATGTAATATATACACACACACACGCACGCGCGCGCGCGCACACACACACACACACACACACACACACACACACACACACACACACACACACACGCACACGCACGCACGCACGCACGCGCGCACACACACACACACACACACACATATATATATATATATCAAGAATATACTGAACTGAGACACACAAAAAAACGTTTATCCATAAAAGAAGTTTGAGAAAACTGTGTAGAAAATATTAAAAAATCAGTCACATACACAGGAACGTACCTTTTTGTAAATAATTCTCTCTTTTTTATAATTTCTGGAATTATGTCGCACAAATTTCAACATTCGCATCCTATCGACCACGCACTACTAACTGGCAATCCTTTGTGTCCTGGCCACGTGCCTCACCCCACGCGCGAGACAAGTCCTAATTACACAAGAACGTACCTTTTTTTAAATTCTCTCTTTCTTTATAATTTCTTGAATTCTGTCGCACAAATTTCGATGTCCGCGTCCCATCAACCACGCACTACTAACTGGCAATCCTTTGTGTCCTGGCCTCGTGCCTCATGTGCGTACAGCATAAAAAACAGTGATCGCATTTAAATTTTACAGTTGAATATTTTTACTGAAATCACTGATGTATTCACAATATCAAACTGTAAATAAACCAGTCTAACTGTAGAAATCTCAGAGTGCACAGATAACGTCATGAACTGTCGAAAGAAGAGTAAAACTACCGTGCCACACTGTGAAATTGAATGAATCACTCTGTACTCAATACAGTGTACACTGAAACCCTTGCAGTTTGCGTGCAGTATAAAAAGCAGTGATCTCATGTAAATTTTGCAGTTAAATATTTTTACTGAAATCACTGATTTATTCACAATACCAAACTGTAAATAAATCTGTGTAACTGTAAAAATCTCAGAGTGCACAGATTACGTGACGAACTGTCGAAAGAAGAGTAAAACTACCGTGCCACACTGTACAATTTAATGAATCACTCTGTACTCAATACAGTGTACACTGTAACCCTTGCAGTTTGCGTACAGTATAAAAATCAGTGATCTCATGTAAATTTTACAGTTGAATATTTTTACTGAAGACACTGATGTATTCACAATACCGAACTGTAAATAATCCAGTGTAACTGTAAAAATCTCAGTGTGTACAGGAAAATTCGTCATTTTTGTAGGACAGGATTTACATTACTTTGTTTTACTGTAAAATGAAATATGGCACCCTGTTTTTCGTGCGGTTTATACTGTGATTTTCGCTGTTTCTTTTTTTCCGTGAGGGACATAAGGCCTTAAACGAACCGAATGACCTCGGTAGGTCAAGGAAAAACAGTATGCAATTAATAATAAGTCAATAAATATAAAAGATCAGTTAATTATTATAGAAATCATAATATTGATGATTAATAATTGATAATAGTTCGTAATTAATAATAACATCATAAACATCAATCCATTATTAGAACATTAATGCTTTTAATACACAAGATTATTACAAATATCGATTTTTGAAAACGTGGCATCATTTTGATAAAAGATCGCATTTTCCACTAAACAAACGGCCTACATTTGTTTATAAAAACCGTAATTGTTAATCGATCGTAAAAGTCGCGTGTACTTCACAAGGAAATCTATATAAGGAGCTACAGTTGAAATTTGAAGTCAATCTAGGAGTTGCGAGTCCGCCCGATTTTGAAAACACATTTTCAAAAAAAACGCGTTTACAGTTTCAAAACCATTTTTTTCGGACCGTATCATTCTTGGGAAGTTTAGACATCATTCGAGCCAATAAAAAAACGATAGATTTTTTATATAAAGGTATTTTTTTTATGAAAGATAGAACAAGAAAAAACACTATGTAATTAATATCAATTCAATAGATATAAATGATTAGCCAACTATTATAGAAATTATAATATTGATGATTAATTATTGATAATAGTTCGTAATTAACAATAACATCATTAACATCAATCCATTATTAGAACAATAATGCTTTTAATAATCCATCAACAATAATCGTATGCAATTACCGATACTGTTATTAATATTAACAATTGATTGATTATTATACGATATTAATATTTCCAGACTTCACGAGTCACTGTGGCAAATACAGAACAGACCGGATTACAAAGTATCGCGAGAGGTGTTGATGGTAGCACTGCAGAACATCCAGCGCGTATTCCTAAAAGCTTCCGATAACTCGAACATCCAAGGAGCAACGTGAGTACCATTTTACATTCGCCATAACCGGCGAAATGAGCGGCTCACCTTCGCAGCACGTCTTCCTTTTCTGTCATTCGCTGTCTTTCCACTCTCTCGCATTTACTGTCTCTTTACAAGCTTTTATTTAACTTGCTTCGTTCGGATCTATGTCCTCCGGTTATAAATTTGAAGTGCATTTTTTAAGCACTTGCTGGCATCCGATTGGTCTGATGATGGAGGTGGGAGGTGGGCAATGCAACTCATTTAGCATATACTAGGATAGTCGAGTTTGCGCTCATTTGTTTTGATATCATGAGCACAATTCATTACACATGATGACGAGAGTCTGATGATGGAGGTGGGCGGTGGACACTGGAACTCCATAATGGCATATGCTAGGACAGTCGAGTTTGTGCTCATTTGTTTTGTTATCATGAGCACTTTTCATTACACGTGATAACGAGAGTCTGATAATGATGGTGGGAGGTGGGAACTGAAATTTCCTAATAACAAATGGTAGGACAATCAAGTTTGGGCTCATGAACTTTGTTGACTTGAGCACTATTTATAGTTACACTCTTATAAAGTTCCTCGCGAAACCTTTCTAACCTAAGGCAAGGTTTTTTATTGCGCCGATGTTTGAATGTCATGGGGGTCGGGCATGGCAAATAAATAAACAAAATCTAATACTGAAAAGTATAAAATAAACGTAAAAAATATTTTTGTAAATATTAGGCAGTGGGGCTCCTGCTAGAATCAGGCCACTTTTTGTTTCAATGGTTTAATATATATATGGGGCATTCCATACCAATTCGACCTGCGTCTGACCCTCGACCCCTCAAATCTGGTTCCCGATTTTTCCTATCATTACTCTCACTCTATCAAGCAATTACAATTTTTGTCAGATTTTTCAAAATAAATTTGAGCGCGTCATGAATTTTTGAATTTTTTTTGAACACCTCGATGGCCGTAATCGAAAAATCTGAAAAAATTCCCAAAAATACAGTGTCCGATATGAAAAATGTTGGTGTAAAATTCATAATGTCTGGGCTTTTGCTTCAACCCGTTTTTTAGCTTTTTGAGCAAAAAAAAACGAAAATAATAAGAAGCAGAGGTCAATTTACTGTAGACTGTTTCTCGAAATTTTGTATGCATAATACCAGATGTTCAAAAAATTTCTCCGATTTTTCTGAAGTGTATTTTGTAATTTTCGATTTTTTTTTTCATCATGGTTGACAAAAACCCTAATTAGGGGTTGAAGCAAAAGCCCAGACATTATGAATTTTAAACCAACTTTTTTATATCTGACACTGTATTTTTGGGAATTTTTTCAGATTTTTCGATTACGGACATCGAGGTGTTCGAAAAAAAATTCAAAAATTCGTGACGCGCTCAAATTTATTTTGAAAAATCTGAAAAAATTGTAATTGCTTGATAGAGTGAGAGTAATGATAGGAAAAATCGGGAATCAGATTTGAGGGGTCGAGGGTCAGACCCAGGTCGAATTGGTATGGAATGCCCCATATATAAAACAAACCCAAACAAAAAATATATAAAATATAAATATATAAATATACAAAAAAGATGGAGATATAATGTAGAATATGGAGCATGTATTAAGGGGGAAGGACCCTGTACAGATGGAAGTTTAAAAAAAATTATAAATAAAATTAAGAGAAAGCAAGGAAGAAAGCAGAGGAGTGGATGGAAGGAATGGATGATTTGGCAGTAAAGGGGGAAATCATAAATATGCTGGGAGGAAAAATTCAAATAGGGATATGCGAGTATTTTAGAGAAATGGAGGAATTATGTAGAAAGATGAGTAAGGAGCATGGCGAAGGAGAGATCGACGAAGGGGACGAATAAATGAAGAAAGGGAGAATGTGAAAATAATGCGGAATGTAGGAATGTAGGGAGTAGATAATAAGTGAAAAGTGCGTTTGTGAAATTGTCATATTTTTGTAAAAAGCTTTGCGAAAAAGTTATGCAAATAAAACTCGATACTACTACTACTAATAAATAAAATTAAAACAATAAAATAAAATAAAAAAATATACAAACAAAAAATTAAAAAACACATAAAACAAACCCAAACAAAAAAGTTAGAAAAAAATAGCCTGGTTCTAGCAGGAGCCCCACTTCCGAATATTTACCAATCTTTTTAATAACAAGCTTTTATTTATCAAATATTGAACTAAAAAGTAAAAAATAATAGTTAGTGTATGAAGTTAAATAGTAAAGCTACAGAAGAACCGCATCATGGTAAGTATGATTTTTGGAAAATTTCCCAAAATTACGCAATAACTCGTTCATAATGTTCAAACAGACAATAATTGGTAACCAAAATTCTTCTTATGTTAATGCTATTTAAAAAAATAGCATTAAATTAAGAGGTAAACGAGTCACCTAATTTCGGGAAATTTTCCAAAAATCATACTTACCATGATAACTCGAAATCCTTAGACTTTGGACTAAGGTAACCTAGGTTAGATATGTTCCTAACGAGGTGATTACCCCCTTAAGGCTTTGCATCAACCTTCCTAACACAGTGTTATTTTTTACTTTTTAGTTCAATAGTTTATAAATAAAGGCTTTAAAAAGATATTTCACGTTTATTTTTTGAATCGTCAACTGCAAGAAGTAAATTCTATTGCAGCTTGCTCGAAGCTTCGCTCGACGCGGCTGTTCTCACTCCCACGCGATCGCCGCCCCTCGCGAGCGAAGTGGAAATTTGCCAATGTCCGAGCGAGTACAACAGCACTTCTTGTCAGGATCCGAGCATCGGTTATTACAGATGGTACAGCAATACAACCGCGACGTCGACCATAGTTATCGATCTCGTTGGCAAAGCGAGACGCTGCCAGTGCAACGGTAGATCGGAAGTCTGCGACAGGGAGACCGGACATTGCCTGGTAAGATAACTCCAAACACGATGACGGTACTATTCGAGAGTATTTCCACGCACCCTACAGGTATACGATGTCAGCCATATCTTCCTTTACTTTAGAAGTGTCGAGAAAACAGCGCCGGTCCCTACTGCGAAATTTGCGCCGACAGTTTTCACGGTCATCCAGACTTTGGGGGCTGCAAACCGTGTCCTTGCCCGCACGCCGACAAAAGATTTTCCAGCACTTGCCTGGTCCGGGTGGAACAAGAGCCGGTCTGTCATTGCAAACATGGTTGGTGAACAAAAAAAACTGGTTTTATCCACGATCTTTTTCATCTCCGGGAAAACAATTTTTATTTATTTTTTGATGATTATTATCGTGATGATCTTTGATTGATTACAAATTAATTATGCGTGCATGTACACCAACGGGTTCGGATCTTGCGACAAGAAGATCAGTAATTGTATTTTACTAATTATTTAAGCTGAGGGGTTAGGCTACTGTAACGACAGAAAATCAGGGGTGGTTGAAGCAATTCATTTTGAAGGAATAAGTAAAATGATTGGAAAATCGTTTAGACATTTATTTGTACGTACATCGACAAATTCGTGTACCAAATTTCATTTTTTGCAAAATGAAATTTGAACAAAAAACTGAAATTCTCATTTCATTATATTGAAAAATAAAATTTGAAAAAAACTGAAATTTTCATTTAATTTTTTTGAATAATAAAATTTGAAAAAAAAAAACTGGCATTTTGATTTCAGTTTTTTATAACCTCTTTAATTATTAATAATTAAAGAGGTTATGAAAAACTTCGTGAAGGACATTCGAACGTGAGAAGCTCAACGGTGTACTTGATTTTGGCCACCCTGTTGATCTGAAACAAAAATAAACGAGTTTTTTTCTTCTCTTTTTTATCTGCTCGCCTTTTGTCACTCCCATTTTTTCCCTAGACAGATTTCTTTTTTCTTTGAAAAGATAATATTGACTAAGACTCGACCGAGCTTTTTTATCGTGTTTCAATGACCAAAAAACAAAAATAATTTTTTTTTTTCGATTTTTCGAGAAAAAAAATGACATTGTTATTGTTAATAAATAATGGACAAAAAATGTTAAAAAGAAAAACGTCGGTCAAGATTAAACTACTATTGCACTGAATAAGTGTCCCAAATTTCAAGTCAATCCGTTCATTAGATGACGAGAAATCGTGCACACCATTTTGAAAAACGAAGTGGCGAGAAAAAAGTGTTTGAACTTTCACCAGCAGTTCTATCGTTGTAATAATAAATTTACGTTAAATCTGCGATTCCTGCACGATATGTTGAACCCTCGTCTTCAATTTAAGTTGCCACAAGTGTTAACCGAGAGTTTTTTAATTTTCACAGTAGCCTAACCCCTTAAATTCGTTTGGGCGATGCAACGTAGAAACATTCCGTACTAGTAACGATTTCAAAAATGATTTTTTTATTTTTCGTTATTACATTTATTTATTATTCTATATTATTTAACGAGCAATAGCTTCCAAACTCATTTGGGGGACGACATAGCCTGGCTTGACTTTAACGAGCTGCAATCCTACCAACATGAAAAGAAACTCCCTCAGCCATCTGCCATGACGTCTTCCAATCTTCACGATTTTGACTCTCAGTCGATCTTTAGAAATAAAATCGCAAAATGAAATGAAACTTATGTCCGCGCCCTCCTACCAAACACAGCTTTTCAGATACTCAATGGAATTTACAAATTAAAGAAAAAAAACATTCCAGGTTACGCCGGTGCGAAATGTGAACGATGTGCCTACGGTTACTACGGATTCCCCGGTATGCCAGGGGGCAGCTGTACGCCCTGCAATTGCAACGCTGCAGGTAGCGCGAGTGACGAGTGTGACGAAGAGACAGGGCAGTGTAATTGCAGGCCCGGTTCAACCGGAAGAGATTGTTCCGAGTGTACGGCGCCTCGACATGTTTTCATCAACGACGTTTGCACTGGTGAGTTTCCCAAAAATGTTTTAGATATTTGCCTCAGACGATGTTGATCATTTTTTTTTCGAGACGATACAGATAATATTTTTTACACGATTAGATAACTTTTCTCAATACAGCATGCGTACTCGTCAATTGAGAAGCAGGTGAACAAAACCTTGTCCTAAGTCAATTTTCAGGGTTCCGTACCCAAACGGCAAAACGATGCCCTATTCACTCCACTCTCTGTCCGTCCGTATGTCACGGGTCTCTAGCTCGTAAACCGAATGAGTTACAGACCCGAAATTTTGATATTTTTCGTAAAATGTTGACCCAAAACCGAATATTAAATTAGCAATTCAATCAAATCATTTTTCATGGGGGTCCTATACACGAAAACGGAGCAGAAAAAAATTCTTACCCTGGCATGTGGGGTGTCATTGTATAAAGCTCATTGAGTAGAGTACAAGTATATTTTTTTTCTTTTTTATCTTCAAAAATAAAGAAATGGAGAGCCGTCAAGGTTGCCAGTTTTGGACCATTTTTGTTACGGGGTCTATCTCAAAAACTAAACTAGTTAGGAATTTGGAATTTCTGTATATTATGTACCATATACTGTATTTAAACAACAAATACTGAAAACGCCGATTCATAATGTAATATATATAATAATTTATTGTATACATAATACAATAAATTTATAATGAAAATGTGTAAAACGATTGTTATCTAAATATTTGCAATACCAAATGACTTATTTTTGGAGTCGGTGCCAGCCAAGAACGAAAGATTGTCGTCACGGAAGAATCGAGATTGCAAATTTAAAGAAGACTGTAGATCGTATATTTCATTTTTCTACGCCTCCTCTTTTTCTACGAAGAATATGACAATATTGGCAATTGGTCGGTACCGACTCCAAAAATAAGTAATTTGATATTGTAAATATTTAAATAACAATAATTTTATATATTTTCATTATTAGCATACAGCAGGAGTATACAAAGCTTTCTTCAACTATCATCACCCCATACGCTTTCGGTTTGACACTTTAGTTCTTCAGTACAGTTTAGTACTACCTAAAAACTAAGACAGAAAAAAAGCATTACCTAATTTAATATCTAGTTTCAAGAAAAAGTTAATTGGTCATATGTACGGAACTCTATTGGAGCGAGGCCCGACCCGCACTTGTTTTTCTTTTTTTTTTCGTGCCTAAAAACTGCGATTCCCTTAAGGCGTGAGGCCACATTAACGGGCCACAGTATACATCGAAAAAATATATATATTTTTTCTAACAGCTTGATATTCATACTAAATAGATGTGTAATTAATTTTATGAATTGATCATTTTTTCATACGAAAAAAAAATTGTTAAATTCGCACATGATTTTATACCCGTTACTGTGGCCCAACCCCTTAAAAAGGCAATATTTAACAAATTTTGGGGTGTTTAGAGCCGGATTTCATTCAAAATATATCGTCAGCTAATAAAGATGTGTATGAAAAAGGAAACAACAATTGACATAGTGTGGACAAGTTCGGTTTTGTTCGCCTGGTCCTCAATGCAGTATTCCGTAACAATAGTGACGGGGCAGAGTTGCAAATTAACTTTTCGAACCACAGTATGCAGCGACAATTGTACGAAAATCTTGCTGGACGATCTGGCGCTACTGTCCGAAGAGTTGGCGGTCGAAACGACTCACATCGCGAACGGATATATTCCGCCGCCCTGGGAAGAATTGTCATACGTGGATGGCAATGCGACCAGTCTATTTGACGAACTGAACCGCGAGACGAAGCTGAAGGAACGGATGAATAACATACCATGGTCCGAGTATCATCGCCTCATGAAGAATTCCGAAAATTTACTCAAAGACGTGAGTTTTTGTGCTCAAACACTTATACTGCAAAGCTTCGCGAAATCATATCAACGAAGACATCGTGTTTTTTTTTCGTAGATGATCGAAGTGACGAACCGAGCCTGGAACACCAGGTCGAGGACGGACGATTTCAAAAACAATATCTTCAGCTCTCACGTCGAACTGAAGAATCTAAAAGATTTGTTGCAAGGTATTGAATCTTGATTTCGGCCCTGCGAACTATCGTTGTTATTCGGCATTTGTTTATCCGTTGGTCGATCAAACTTTTAGCTACTACGAATCAGCTCCGGCAGTACGGCGACGATGGAGACAAAATCGGCGTTGCCAAAGCACTCGAAGAAGCACAAATGCTCTTGAGTGTCATCAAAAGTATAGATCTTACACCAAAGACGAAAAATTGTCAAACCTACATAGAGTGAGTATTTTTATGAGAAGAACTGTCAGGCAATGGAGAAATTTGTACTCTCATTATTGGGATGTTCAATGAATCCTCGCTGTTTTCTCGTGAAAATTAATGCTTTATTTTTAACAATCATTTTTAATGCTTACAAATGTTTCGAAACCGTTGTGTGATCAGCTCCTGATGATTCTGCAAGCCATTTACGCGATTTTTTTTCGATGGTTAAAATACGCTAATCAGTCTGATTTTTTTATGTCAAATCAAAGCACTCGTGGAGAGCAGAAAATCAATTTTTAAGGCGAGATATACATTTAGACAGGAAAAAAGAGGCAATATTGAGGGATTTTTTAAACGGAGAAGTAATTATTCTACAATTATCAAACTTTATCTATACTTTAATAGTATATTTAAGTATACGGAACAATTTTTGAAAATTAATTCATCATCAAAATGGCGGAGTTGAGGCAGAGTGTTACAGCAAGGTCGCCGCAGGAGTTGCGAATCGGCGCGCAGTCTAGCTTCCCGTAGACTTCGATTTGCAAAAAAGTTCAAACATTTTTTCAGTTGGAACATGTATGGTTTCTATGTGACGGTAATTAAAATGAAGAAAATGCAAATTTAAGAAAATGACACGCACTTACAACAAAAAATCAACATTTCACGCAACATTTCTGTAAAATGTGGATTAAAAAAGTAGTTTTTTTTACAATTTTTCAAAAACAATTCCCGTCAAGCAGAAGGTACCAATATTATCAACATTTCTACCAAGTTTCAACTCAATCGGCTTAATAGTTTTTGAGTAATCCTGCACGCCAATTTCGATAATATATATTCGCGTTTGAAGTTCACGCCCGCTCCGAATCCGAGCGGTGAGGCGCAGCGGCGACGGGCTGTAACGTTTAAAGTTTTTCGAATTTCGCTTTGAAGCTTTGGGAAAATATTCTACGTGTATTTTTCTACCGTTTGAAGAAAAAAAAGAAAACGATTTTTTTTATCGTTGTAAATGTATATTCCGCCTTAAGGAGAGGGTAGGGGTTTCAGCGTGAAAAAAAAAACACTTTTTTGCGATTTTTTTCATCTATATGGATAGAGTCAATTTATTGAAACCTTTTGTACATTGTTAAGTGTCATTTCAAGAACATTCCGTGAAATTTTTACGCGAAAATATCCACAAACAGGCCGGTGACAAAGCTTTTCCAAAAACGCCTTTGGAAAAACACGATTTGCGGTGTTCACTGTGTCTCAGCTAGAAATTATCTGAAATCAAGTACCATTAAAATTTAGTCAAAGTATCATCAAATCCTCCCCCCAACGGTCTTTGATAATTTTTTTTAATTTCTAAATTTTTGGTGGTCACGTAAAGTGAAAAGTGCTATTTTTCACGAAAAATTCCGCCATTTTGGGGGTGGAAAACCCCCTCATTGTGAAAAAAATCTCAAACTCACCGTTGGGGGAAGGTATTTTATATGTAGAAAGTGTGTACCAAGTTTGAAATAAATCGGTCATGTAGTTTTCAAATGGCAGCAAACACGGACTTTGAAAAAGTGGTTTCGAGAAAAACGCGGCACCGGCTTGTTTGTGGATATTTTCGCGTACAATTTTCACGGAATGTTCTTGAAATGACACTTAACAATGTACAAAAGGTTTCAATAAGTTTATTCTATCCATATAGATGAAAAAAATTCGCAAAAAAGTGTTTTTTTCACGCTAAAACCCCTACCCTCCCCTTAAACGTTTGTTTTTATTTTTTTAACGGTTAAGAATGTCATTTTCTACAAAATTTGTAAAAAGATTATTAATCAGTATAAAAACCGCTATCTTGCTATGTTTGAAAAAAAAGGTTTGAAAAAAAAGTATCGAATTTAGCCTATTTTTTCGAAAGTTTTTCGTTAAAAGAAATATTTTTAAAAAAGCTTCCATAGCAAGATAAAAAATGGCGTGAAGAATGTTGTGTCATAATTTGAGACGGATAGCTCAAAAACTCTTCCTTCGCGAGTGTACACCGTTTTGAAAAACGACATTTCGAGATAAACGCGTTTAAAGTTTCGAGTGCGGAATTTTCATATAAATTGTCTAGTTACGTTTACGTAAGTACATGAACAGCATGTTCATAACCGTATATACTATCGGATAATGCACAAAAAAATCGAATTTTGGGCAATTTTACACAGTGATGATCTTTTAAACTACGCGCACGCGGTTCTGGTAACGCCATCTGTTGGGAAACAGCGAGAACTTATTCAACGTCCCAATATATTATAGTTCAAACATAACCTTCGTTTTGCTTACATTTCCATGCAAAATCAACGACAACGATGAATCAATGATGTTGCAGTGAAGCTGAAGAGTTCATCGAATGGTTGAGCTCGCGTTTCGACGCTACCGAGCCGCTCGCGAGTTTGCGAAACAGGACGGAAAGTTATTCCTCGAGGCTCGAAAATCTCAATACTTATATCGAGGACACAATGGAGGCGCTTTATTCCTACGACGTTCTGTACAACGAGATAAACATGACATACGAGGAAGCGGATTTTCGGTACGGCAAAGTAAATGTACTCAACGTCGAGGTACTAGAGTCCATCAACGAGGGGAAAAAATTGAACGACGAAGCGAGAGGCTTCGTCGTTGATAGTCAAAACAATTTTCAGGTATTAGCTTCTCACCAGGCAATCTGTGACTAACTTATAGAGAACGTGTATACATATTTTTTGTCTCCATTTTGATACTCTATATTTACAGGATATTGTATTTTTCATAAATTCAGTTTGAGACGTTTCGCAAATTAAATGTCATTGAAGAACACGTTGTTTTATATGTGGGATTAATTATCTGCCATATCGGGAATGTATTTTTATATCTGCTTGACAGGATCTGCCGGAACTGGAAAACAAATTGGGCTTCTGGACGGAGAAGCTCAACGTTAAAGAGGAAATTCTCTACAGACTGAATTACGAATATGAGGACAAATATGTAATAAGAGCTGTTGAGCATGCCCAAAATCTCTCGGATTATGTGGACAAATACGTATCGTGAGTATCCTTTTCGTCAACTTAAGGCGTTACCCCCACTTGTAGCGCAAAAAAAGGCCTTTTTCATGAATTTTTTTAAAGAAAACTACAAAACTTTTTTAATCGATCAATATACCATCTTAAAGAACACATCTTGAAGAACTTTCAGTAATTTTTTTATTGAAAAATATTACATTGTTTAGTGGCAAATGGCCGTCAATGAAATAATGTTTTTATATACACGGTTGGCGGTGACCAACATTGCGGCGAAGTGGATCATCTGAAAAAAAATGCGGATGGATTTAGTCAAATATAAGTATAAACTAGTCTTTAATCGAAGGATTTTAAAAAATATTCATTTTTCACAAAATGGCGGACAGTCAAAGTTAATGGTTCGATTTTAACGAAAAAAAACGGCCGTTTTTTGGCTATAAAACGGCCATTTTTTTTCGAAAAAAAAATCGAACGATTAAAGACTACATTTTTATGTATTAAATAAGCCTGCAAAATTTCAAGAAGATCGGTTCATTAATGTTCGAGTAATCTTGGTCACCGACTTCAGAAATGCCATTTTGAGAAAAACGCGTTTAAAGTTTCAATTTCAGTTTACACGAAGAAAAATTTTTTTTTTGTAAACTTACATAGAGTAATCTATTCCGGGCATAAAAAAACTGCACTTCAAATTGCACTTCAAAAAAATGCAATTAAAAAAAATCGATTTTTTCAAAATCGCAAGTGGCGGTAACCCCTTAAAAAGTACCAAACTCTATCAGAGATCGTTAAAAAAATCTATTTCTTAGGTGTCCAACGTATTGTTTTTTTAAGCGAAATAAATATTATCGCCATTGGGTAGAATTAAGGGGTTAGGCTACTATGACGACCCAAAAATCAGGCATATTTAAAAATAATAATTTCGAAGGGCTAAAAGGAGAAAAATCGTTTGTACATTTCTTTGTATGTACATTAAGGGGTCTTCTCACTTTAGACGCTAATAAAGGCTATTTTCATCAATTTTTTTGATAGGTTTGTATTATAGATGTTGATTTAAATGTTTTTACACTTAATAAATACACTTTCAAAATACATTTAAAAAAACATTTTTATGTATTTATGTAACCCAAACAAACTTTAAACGCGTTTTTCTCGAAACAACGTTTTTCGACGTCTTGTTGATAAAATCTTGGAAATTACTGAACCGATCCTTATGAAATTTTAACCACATATTCTTTACAACTACAGCTATAGCGCATATTTCAAAATTCGATATTTACTTTTTTGCCAAAAATGGTGAAAAACACGTTTTTTTCGAAAAATATCCGCCATTCTGTTATTTTTGCATATATCAAAAATCGTATTATGTTCGCTATAGCCATTAACATACTGAATCTAAAATCGTTTGATTTTTTTGTTTCTGATGATCCATCTCCGAGATTTCATCACCAGCGCAGACCTACATTTTTTGGGACATTTTTTCAACTACCCTTTTCATCTATAAATAGTGACTTAAATAAGTAAATAATTTTTTGAAATGTATTTCGGAAGTGTATCTATTAAGTGTAACTTTTATATCAATACCTATAATATAAATCTATTTAAAAAATCATGAAAATAGCCTTTTTAGCGTCTAAAGTGAGAAGTGTACCAAACTTCATTTGAAAATATAAATAATTGATGAAGTTATAAACAATCTCGTGAAGAGCCTTTGAACGCGTGGGATTCGACGGTACACTTGATTTTGGCCAGCCGGTTGATATGAAACAAACAAAAAAAACAGTTTTTTCTCCAAACAGATAATATTGGCTAAGACTTGCGATCGAGCTTTTTTGTTATCGTGTTTCAATGCCCGAAAAAAAATGTATGCATTTTTTCACCTTTTAACGGAGAAATGACCTAATTATTGTTAATAACTAATGAAAAAAAATGTTAAGAAGAAAAACGTCGGTCAAGACTAAACTACTATTACACTGAATAAGTGTACCATATTCCAAGTCAATCCGTTCATTAGATGTCGAGAAATCGTGTACACCGTTTTGAAAAACATAGTTTCGAGAAAAACTTGTAATCATAAGTTTACCTTCAATTTGAGTTGCCTCAAGCAACGAACGAGAGTTTTGAAATTTTCACAGTCGTCTTTAGCAGCAAGTTCAGTTTCATGTGTATAACAAACACACATAGACATTT
The DNA here is from genome assembly GCA_944452715.1 of Ophion slaviceki. Lineage (NCBI taxonomy): Eukaryota > Metazoa > Arthropoda > Insecta > Hymenoptera > Ichneumonidae > Ophion > Ophion slaviceki. Next base: position 18,101,010 of record OX101788.1, on the reverse strand, counting down.
GTAATAATGATTTGCAATCTGCGATGTACGTATTGCAGATTATTCGCCCAAAGTCGCGATGAAGCTGCGAATCCTTTGAAGGCAAGTCAAGCCTACAAAAATATCGTAGATGGTTTGGCGACCGCGACGATGGCAGCCAAAGAAGCGAAGGATGCTTCCTGGGAAGCTTACTACAAGGTGGGAGTCTGAAGGATTGATATGCATAACAGGCATCCCTGATACAGCACAACTTCACGATAATCGTTTATTATATAACAAATGTTATTTCCCCACCTGCAGGTCTTTCCCGATGGACCTAATTCGAAATCGTTGCTGGACACCGCAGTTGAACTTTCCGCAAAGTCTACCGAGCAGTGGAAGCGAGCGAAAGCGAACGATATTCCAGTTTCGATAGCAACGGGACAGTTGGAGGATCAGAAGCAGGCCGTACTGGATTTGAAAGATTCTCTCAACAGCACTGGGATCAAAGACAATCAGATAAACGTTAAACTACGAGAACTTCAGAGCAACAGTAAAATACGTGAGTGCGAAATTAGTTTCCACTGAATATATATATATATATATATATATATATATATATATATATATATATATATTATTTCTGCAATTGTTATTTTCTAATAAACGTGATAAATTTCGTTCAACAGTTCAGGCAGATTTGGCAAAGACGCAGGAAGATACTGACGAAGTTGTCGAATCGATAAATCAATCCCGAAAACTCATCGACGACTACAAGGAAGGTATAGCCAGTGTTTTGAAACCCCAATTGCAGGAATTGAAACGAGAGGGCGACTCGAAGATCAGCCTTGCGAGTGAAAAGTGTAAGTTTCAATTTCAATCGACTTTATCACTACCAAGGAAAGATTGCGAGATCGATCTCTCCGATTTCGATGAAATTTGGCAGGCTTGTAGAATGGGTAAAAATATGCAATACGTATTTTTTTATATCTGCGGAACCCGACTTTTAAGGGGTGAAACGCACCCTCGAAAATAGGGGTGTTTTTCGTATTTCGTCGATAACGTTATCGTTCTCATCTCCAATGTATAGTACACGAAAAAATAAACATTGTTGCAATTTGAAATTTTTTCATATCTCGTACCGTTAAGGGGCCAGACCACTTTGGAGCTACGAAAAAAGGCGATTTTCGCGATTTTTTTTTGAGGATTTTATAAAAGATATGAATATAAAAGTTGTTGGGCTTGATAAATAAAGTCTTGAAATATATTAAAGAAAAATTTAATTCATTTTTATTCATTTTTAAGTACAAAAACTATAGTTTAACGTGACGCCTCAAAAATAGGTGGGCTAGGTAGCTCCAGCACAACTCGGCAACGACTTGTCTGAAACAAAAACGTCAAAGTCCATTAGATTCAGTATGACACCAGCTACAAAATGACCCTCGGATATAAAGTTTTATCAAAAAATAAAAAAATGGCAGATGAAAAACGAAAAAAGTAAAAAAACGCGTTTTTTCGCAGCTTTTCGCAAAAACAAAGAGTAAAAATGAAAGTTTTAAAACCATCGAGGGTCATCTTCTGCGAATCATGTTTACAATATGTGGTTCAAATTTCAAGAGAGTCGGTTTATTAGTTTTAGAGATACGATGGAGCTAGATTTTGAAAACGTTGTTTCGAGAAAAACGCGTTTGAAGTTTATACTATGAAAAACTCTTACCTAAACTCAATCGGCAATTCCTGCACCGTACAAAATCCCTTCTGATTGCTCATCATCGTCGATTTCTTCAAGGCTTGCTTGCTTTCGATTTTTTTGAAATTTTCAAAGTGGACTGGCCCCTTAAAAAATTATGCACGAAAAACGAAAAAACACCCCAATTTTCGAGGGTGCGTTTCAACCCTTAAAAATCGGGTTCCGCAGATTTAAAAAAAATACCTGTCGTCTATTTTTACTCATTCTACAAGCATGCCAAATTTCATCGACGTTGGAGAGATCGACCTCGCAACCTTTCCTTGTGGATAAACGTTCTGAACTCTTATTGATAAAGGGTTCATTACTTTTAAAAACATAAATTAGTGGTGAACGGATTATTCATAGCCTATAGATATAAATTCACCAGTTGCTTCGCGATTTTTCAGTGACGGAGGCCCAAAGTAATATAAAGAGAGCGGATGCGAAATTGATCAGTCTCGCAACAGCGTCGGCCATGCGGCAAGTCGAATTCGACAGGTGGAACGATACACTGGCAGCTAAGCTTCAGAAACTCAAAGACAAAATCGCGGAAGCGAGGAATAGTGCCGAAGGTGTAAGTAAATTATCTCCAATGGCAAACTAGCATTGGAAATACAAAACCATTTATTTCCCAAACTGGACGAAATTTCGATCAACGATCATTACGGGGTTATACACAGTCAGGAGGCCCAAAAAATCGATTTTTCAAGATTTTTTCTTGAAACGACCTTTAAATATATTAACGTAAATTTTTTTACACATATTATAGTAACTTTTAACTGTATTTTAACATGTTTATTCGTAAAAATAATTATTTTGAAATAAAGCTGATGTCCGGGAGCACCTCTAAAAAAAAGGCGTCTTGCGGTGAGCACGATATCTCTGGACTGGATAATCTCAAATAGAAAAACCAAAAATATTTCGTTAATATAATGGATTATCTTGTAATTGATTGAAGGAATAAGCAAAATAATAATGTTTGACAAAATGGCGGCTTCTGAAGAAAAATCGATTTTTAACAAAAATGTAGGACTTAAATTGTTTGTAAAATAGAAAATATTTATCGGTGAGAAAAAACCTTCGATTAATTACTAAAAAATATACTTGAAAAGATTGTGTTAAAATTTGAGACTGATCGGTTCAGCCGTTTCCGAGAAATCGTGCTCACCGACTTTAAAAACACAGTTTTGAGAAAAACGCGTTTGAAGTTTCAAATGCACTTTCGAACGCTCTGACATGTCATTAGAAAATGTGCGTGTAACTTCGAGAATATTCGCCGGATTGACAAGAAATTTTCTGTGTGTGTACTTAAATATATGTACATTACGAAAATTAAAATAAATAAAAAATCGATTTTTCGAAAATATTAACTGTATATAACCCCTTAAAGCGTTCAGCTACTGTGACGACCCAAAAAACAGGATTATTGAAAAAACTAATTTCGAAGGAATAAGTAAGATTGATAAATCGGTTGGCCATTTATTTGTGTGTACATTAACAAAGTTGTGTACCAGATTTAATTTCAAAATATTAATAATTAAAGAAGTTTTAAAGAATTTCGTCAAGGACCTCTGAACGTGAGGGGATCAACGGTGTACTTGATTTTGGCCACCTGGTTGATCTGAGCAAAAAAAACGGGTTCTTTCTCAAAATACATAATATTGGCTAAGACTTGACCGAGCTTTTTTTCGTTATCGTGTTTCAATCAACAGGAAAAAAATTATTAATTTTTTCCCGATTTTTAGAGGAAAAATGAGATTATTGTTAATAACTAATGAAAAAAAGATATTAAGAAGAAAAACGTCGGTCACGACCAAACTGCTATTACGCTGAATAAGTGTACCAAATTTCAAGTCAATGCGTTCATTAGATGTCGAGAAATCGTGTACACCGTTTTAAAAAACGCGTTCAAAGTTAGACTAGCATTTCTATCGTTGTAATCATACCTTTAACCTTCAATCTGTGATTTCTGCACCATATTTCGGACGTTCCTCTTCATTTTGAATTGCCTCAAGCGACGAACGAGCGTTCGACATTTTCACAGTAACCCCTTAAAGACTGTAAAACGAGAAGGAACTTTTGAATTTTCAAGCATTATTTTCTACGTAATGCAAACGATACTGTAACTACTTTTTAAGAGGTGAGATGCAGTCAGAGGCGTGAAAAAACGAGCATTTGCAATATTTTTTTCATAGTAATGAAGTTTGTTTTACAAAAGTGGTTACACAGACTTTTTATGTTATATTTCAACTTGACTTGTACAAATTTTGATAGAAAAATATTGATTATTTATAAAAATATCGCCATCTTTGTCGGACCCCCTTCGGCATGTAGTGCTTTGCAGTGACCATCATAAAATTTTACTGGATCATCTGAAATAAAAAAACCAAAAAAAAATCATCAGTTTAATAACAAATCTAGTCCTTAATCGAAGCTTTTTTTTAAATTAACAAAATGGCGGCTTCCGACCAAAAAATCGCTGGTTTATTGTTAAAAAAATAGAAATTGTTAAAAAAAATTAAAATCCTTCGATTAAAGACTAGTTTTTAATGCTATCAGTAAGCACACCAAATTTCATCAAAATCCATCTAGTGATTTTTGAATTATAGTGGTCACCGACTTGAAAAACATAGTTTCGAGAAAAACGCGTTTTTAGTTTTTCGATGTGGATACGGTATTATATGTTCGTAAAATGTTGAGCTTGATGGATGAAGCTAAACTTTGGTTATGTATTTTGATCCGCTGAATCCGAATGTCACAATTTGTTGCCGAAAAGTCGATCATCCAATTGTTTATAGCCAATTGTTAAAACAATTTTCCAAAACATTAAAGTTTTTCGGGATGAATTATTATTTTTTAAACATTTTGGGCAATTTTGAAACGAAAGTATTCTTTATAAAATTTTGCTAAAGTTCAAAGTTTTTGAGTAATTCATTTTTGAAAAATTCTGAAAGAATTTTCGAATTTTAGGGATTCTGAAAGAATTTTCAAATTTTCAGGGAATATTTTCAAAACATCATATTCCAAGAAAATGTAAAAAAAATCGATTTTTTTTAAATTCTGACTGCACCTCACCCCTTAAAATGCTGAAAACTTTCATACCGTAAACTTACGAGAAAACCCCAGTGCAGAAGGACAGGAAGTATTTTTTATACTTGTATAATTTATAAAATGGCGCATCATTTATGCACAGATACGAATCTCTCTAAAATCAGCCGAGGGCAAAAAGTGTGTACGTTCGTACAGACCAACGACGCTTCAACCTTCGATGACGACGACCATCGTGATGACGCTAGCAATATCGGGTTCACGGCGAAACGGAGCTCTGTTTTATTTGCCGAGCAGTCTGAACGTAACGATTCACCGCATTATATTTCACGTACGATATGTCAAGGAAAAAATTGAAAAATTCTGATGAAAAATTGTTCTCCAGGATGATTTCATGGCACTGGAGATGGTCGAAGGAAAAATCCGGTTTCTGTGGAACGTGGGCGGTGGCACAGGCACACTGACACATCCGGAAGAAATCGAGGCTGGTGATCCACAAGCTGACGACTCTTGGTATCGAATCGAAGCTGAAAGGTGAAAAATGCACACATCGCGTATTCCAACCCATTCCTTTTATAATTCCCTCACGAATAAGCGGGCGATACAAATCCTCACGATATTTACCTTTCACAGGACGAGGCACAGAGGAAAATTGAGCATTAGGAAGCAGAGTTCGACTTCCGGTCGTTATCTTCCGGTGATAAATTCGACGAATGCCGAATTTGGACGTTTCGACGTGACGAGCACGGATCGCGTGTGGCTGGGGGGTATTCCGGAGTCCCAACGACGTCCATCCGAATTGAGAGCAGGCAATGGGCTACCCGGTTGTATACATCAGGTTCTACTTGACGGTAAACCCCTCGGACTCTGGAATTTCATTTCGTCGGCACCGGACAACGCTTGTCAAGCTTGCGTCGAAGGGTAATTCTTCAAGTCTACCCAAATATTGGGATGTTGTATAAGTTCTCGCTGTTTTTTCGTGAAAATTAATCACAGTCGGGTCGCACAAACGGCCCGAAAAATAGCTGATTTTCTCGTTTTTTTTTTTCGATGGTTAAAATACGCCAATCAGTCTGATTTTTTAAGGCGTTACCCCCACTTGTAGCGCAAAAAAAGGCCTTTTTCATGAATTTTTTAAAAGAAAACTACAAAACTTTTTTAATCGATCAATATACCATCTTAAAGAACACATCTTGAAGAACTTTCAGTAATTTTTTTATTGAAAAATATTACATTGTTTAGTGGCAAATGGCCGTCAATGAAATAATGTTTTTATATACACGGTTTGCGGTGACCAACATTGCGGCGAAGTGGATCATCTGAAAAAAAATGCGGATGGATTTAGTCAAATATAAGTATAAACTAGTCTTTAATCGAAGGATTTTAAAAAATATTCATTTTTCACAAAATGGCGGACAGTCAAAGTTAATGGTTCGATTTTAACGAAAAAAAAAACGGCCGTTTTTTGGCTATAAAACGGCCTTTTTTTTCGAAAAAAAATCGAACGATTAAAGACTACATTTTTATGTATTAAATAAGCCTGCAAAATTTCAAGAAGATCGGTTCATTAGTGTTCGAGTAATCTTGGTCACCGACTTCAGAAATGCCATTCTGAGAAAAACGCGTTTAAAGTTTCAATTTCAGTTTACACGAAGAAAATATTTTTTTTTGTAAACTTACATAGTCATCTATTCCGGGCATCAAAAAAAACTGCACTTCAAATTGCACTTCAAAAAAATGCAATAAAAAAAATCGATTTTTTCAAAATCGCAAGTGGGGGTAACCCCTTAAATGTTGAATCAAAGCACTCATGAAGAACAGAAAATAAATTTTTAAGCGTTTATTTTTAATTTTTTTACATTTTTTTAACGTTTGAAAATGGCTTCGAAAGAAAAGGAGTCCGCACGATGTACACGGTTGTGGCTGTAAATATTATCTGGAACGAAATTTGTAAAAAGATTATTAATCAGTATGGAAGCCGCTAGTTTGCTATGGAGGTTGTTTTTTTATAAAAATTGACAAAATGGCGAAAAAAATGTATCGAATTTAGCCTATTTCTTCGACAGTTTTCGTAAAAAAAAAATAAGAAGATTTAAAAAAAGGCTTCCATAGCAAGATAAAGAATGTTGAATGAATTTTCTTATAAATTGTCCACTTACGTTTATGTAAGTATATGAACAGCATTTTTTAACCGTCTGTACTATCGGGCAAAGCAAAAAAAGATCGTTTTTTTGAAAATTGTACACTGTAATGATCCCTCAAACTACGCGCAGGCAGCTCTGGTAACGTCATCTGTTGGAAAACAGCGAGAACTTATTTAACGTCCTTATATAAATGATAAAAGTATAATGATGGAAAAATGAATACTATTGTCGTTTTTTCGTCTCACTACAGGGTGGAAGACGTAAGGGACGATATAGCGTACAACTTCAATGGCGAAGGATACGCTGTGAGAACCAGAGTTTCCTCGGGACCTTACAACAAGTACACTTTCGGGGTCTCCATAAATTTCCGCACCTTCGATGAGAATGCTCTGCTGTTTTTAGCCATCAATCCGAATAACGTGAGTCAACAATTTCATCAGTCGTAGCATTGTCATCCATTGGTTGCCCAATTGCCTCCATAAATGACACTGTGCCTTTATCGCGAACTGACAGCATCAGCACATAATGATATTCCTACGTGAGGGACGAGTGATTCTCCACATTGGTTACGGTGGAAACGTCAGCATGGAAATGTCTTCGACGTACAAGTACAACACCGGAAATTGGACGAAAGTAGATGCTTTCCGGCAGTATCAGCTTCGCAAGAACATCGAGAAGTGCAGTTTGAGCGTCGGCGGTGAAAACGACAAAAGAATCGGTGCTCCAACGCCGCAACCGAAAAAGGAAGATATTCCTGATCTCGAAGCAGCGAAGTATTACATTGGCGGTTTGCCGCCGAGTTTTCGAGCTACGAATTTGCATCTTCCTACTCAGGTCTCGTTTCTCGGTTGTATGTCAAACGTCGTTGTCCAAGAGGGCTACGATCCTATGGCTGAACAGTATTATGGTGTTGAACCAACCTGCGGTAGCAAAGTACGAATTTGCGAAGTATTATTGTCGTAATGTTACAAGACTTTTGATCTACTTAGCACAAAAAGGCGCTCAGAGAAGCAAAATCGTAATGATTCGATTCAATTTTTGACATTCCAGGCTCCAAAGATCGTGGGATTCTACGGCGACGGATATCTCGAGTATCACTCGTTTAGTCTCAGAAAAATTTCCTCGACGATCAGCTTCTCCTTCCGTACGATGCAGGAAGAGGCTGTACTTCTCTTGTCCACTTTTCATGGACAGGAGGAGCGCTTGAATAATATTCAAAACCGAGGATCGGATAACAGCGTAAGTCTTAGTGAGAAGTAAATGTAGACTCGGTTCATTGCCGTTTAAGGTATTCCTTTCACGAACTCGAATAATCAAAGTCCATTAGATTCAGTATGACACCAGCTACAAAATGACCCTCGGATATAAAGTTTTATTAAAAAATTAAAAAACGGCTGATGAAAAACGAAAAAAGTAAAAAAACGCGTTTTTTCGCAGTTTTTCGCAAAAAAAAGAGTAAAAATCAAAATTTTTAAACCATCGAGGGTCATCTTGTTGCGTATCATGTTTACGATATGTGGTTCAAATTTCAAGAGAATCGGTTTATCAGTTTTAGAGATACGATGGAGCTAGATTTTGAAAACGTTTCGAGAAAAACGCGTTTCAAGTTTATACTATGAAAAACTCTTACCTAAACTCAATCGGCAATTCCTGCACCGTACAAAATCCCTTCTGATTGCTCATCATCGTCGGTTTCTTCGAGTCTTGCTTGCTTTCGATTTTTTGAAATTTCAAAAGTGGACTGGCCCCTTAAAGAGAAAAAAAATGAAATCGATTTTTTTATCGTTGTAAATGTATATTCCGCCTTAAGCGATTTTTTAACAGTCTCAGTTGACCCAGTGGGTTGGTCTGATGGTTAGCGTGCTGGCCGGCGGATCGGGAGGTGCGGGTTCGAATCCCAGTCGTGTGTACACTAACGTCGTGAAATGTTTTTCTTCGACATTTTCGCGGCAAGGGGAAACTAGTTCCGTGACTGACAAGGGGACAGTACGGCAGTCGGATTTTTGTAATTTTTCGTACTCATGGTACGTGAAGTTCAGAGCTCGAATATTAATATCCCAAAGCAGTTCGACGCCATATTCAGAAATTTTCGAGAAAATTGACTTTGAAGTTTTCGAGCGCACTCTTATCCCACAAAGATGCAACGATAGTCGAACCGAGCTCGTGGCGTACCCGGTAGCGCTCGAGTCTAGTAATCGCGGGGTCGCTGGTTCGAGTCTCACTTCGAATTTTTTTTTTTTTTCATTTTTTTTTAATTCGCATACCTCCGTCATTTAAATATCCCGATAAATGTTTGTTGTATATAATCACATATTATTATATATAATTAATATAATATATCTATATATGTTTATATATGGACAAAATCCATATATAGTTATTTATGTACAAAATTCATTACAGTTATACATAATTATATATTTTCTCATATATGATCATATATTATTTATATATAACAATAGGTGATTATTTATAAAAAAATAAATAAATAATCCCGGGATAAAAATCATAAAATCTATGCTAATTCACATATATGTAATTATAATTGTCAATGATAAATGCAAGTCTTATTTTTGATTATCTCTTGCTTGAAATTGCGAATAGGCGACGTAAAAATATCCAGTAATAATATTTACATAAACTCCCTTGTAGATTAATAGGAATATAAATAGAAGAATAAATGTTGAAAATATTCCTATTAATCTACAAGGGAGTTTATGTAAATATTATTACTGGATATTTTTACGTCGCCTATTCGCAATTTCAAGCAAGAGATAATCAAAAATAAGACTTGCATTTATCATTGACAATTATAATTACATATATGTGAATTAGCATAGATTTTATGATTTTTATCCCGGGATTATTTATTTATTTTTTTATAAATAATCACCTATTGTTATATATAAATAATATATGATCATATATGAGAAAATATATAATTATGTATAACTGTAATGAATTTTGTACATAAATAACTATATATGGATTTTGTCCATATATAAACATATATAGATATATTATATTAATTATATATAATAATATGTGATTATATACAACAAAAATTTATCGGGATATTTAAATGACGGAGGTATGCGAATTAAAAAAAAATGAAAAAAAAAAAAAAAAAATTCGAAGTGAGACTCGAACCAGCGACCCCGCGATTACTAGACTCGAGCGCTACCGGGTATGCCACGAGCCCGGTTCGAATATCGTTGCATCTTTGTGGGATAAGGGTGCGCTCGAAAACTTCAAAGTCAATTTTCTCGAAAATTTCTGAATATGGCGTCGAACTGCTTTGGGATATTAATATTCGAGCTCTGAACTTTACGTACCATGAGTACGAAAAATTACAAAAATCCGACTGCCGTACTGTCCCCTTGTGAGAAGCGAATTTGGGACCGGTGTATCGGTATAGTAGGTTTTCCGCAATTTCCCTATGCCCATGACAAATATGCATGGTGAATACGATGAAGAGGAGGAAGTCGGTTGCGGCCGCAAGGTGGGGGAATGATATCGGGAAAGCACAAGGTAGAGCGCCGGACATAGAATAATAGAGTGGAGCCTTGTAAAATGCCGAAAAGCTGTGCAAGTAAAACTTCAAAAGAAACAGCTCAATTGGCCAAAAAAATGGACTAATTGGAAATAATTAATTTTCATTCCATTCCAACGATACAAACTTCAACGTCATATAACTTTACATCACCAAAAAAAAATCACTAAAAACATACTCCTAAACTGGTTTTCCGCCTTAAGCGTCACTGTAATTTACCAATGATTCAGACGGGCCCTTACGCTCGCACAAAATACGGCTCTCCGCTCACGGAGTACCTTAAATTCAATTGAATGTTCCCCTGTCAATTGGTCAGTGCTGCTACATGAATTCACTTCACTATTCTTCAGTCTTTCGACTATTGTTAGCCTACCTTTATTTTCCAGAAGGACAGCTACTATTCCGTTGCCGTGGTCGATGGTCACGTCCAAGTGCGCGTGAATTCCGGCAAAGGCGAATTGATCCTTCAGTCGAACAATACGTACAACGACGGAAAGTATCACTCGGTGACGATATCCAAGCGTCGAAAAGAAGTTGAGCTCCGAGTCGACGACGCTTATCAGGGCGGAGGTCGTTTGCCGACTGGAGTGGCTGTCAGGGCGCCCGAATCCAACGGAGGATTGTTCTTCGGTGGACTGCCAGCTCTGATAAACAACACGAAAATGATAGCCACCGGAGTTCCATTGTACGGTGCAATCAAAGATGCGATATTCAACGATGAGTAAGTTATTGCCTTTTTTTGCACTCACCCTTCCGATGTTTTTACCACGTGTTCATTTCGTACATTGATACGCGACCTATCAGTTGTGCCTTCGATGAGTATACGTTGCTATACTTGCAGAATTTTGAAATTCGACGAAGCGACGTCTTTCGATCATGCGCTGATCGGCCGAGCTGGGCCAAGCATGGGCAAAGATCCACCGACTTATACGCCTTCGGCTTCGCTTTCTCGCGGCATGTCGACCCAACCGGAAGGCTGTCAGAAAGTCCCGTACTATTCGCTGGAACCCGGAGCCTTGAAGTTCGGCGACAAGCCTCACAGTCACACCCAATTGTATTTGAATTTCAAAAAATTCTGGGAGAAGAAGTACGTCATAGAGTTCGATTTTAGAACTTACTATCCCAACGGATTACTCTTCATCACTCCCGTAAGATTTTACTTCGATCATCTTCGTTTCAATTGTACAAATCGGAATATTATTCCGGATAAATCTCGAGTTTTCGAAATATCGCGATTTGTTCGGTCGTGTTGAGTTTTCGCATTTACGGATATTCAGAAGAGAGACTTTAATGAATTCGAAATTTCAGGGAATAAGATTGAAGCATTATCTGATGGTGATAATAAGAGACGGTCAACTCTTGTTGATGGTTAAGAGCAAACAGAAAAAGGAAATGTTATTCAAAACGCCGTTTAACGATGGGAATTGGCATCACGTGGTGATAACTCACGACGAAAGAAAGCTCACGCTAGTCGTCGACACTCAGACGCCGAAGACGATAAAGGTACCGAGGAAAATTGGACTTGCCTCGATGATGTACATCGGCGGTTTGCCGGAGAGCGGCACACCTTTGCCCGATCAAGTCGTCGTCAAGCTCGAGACCCTCAAGGGCTGCATAAGAGGCCTCAGGGTCAATGGAAACATTTACGATATGGTTGGCTCGACCAGCAGAGCCTACAACGTCGGACAATGCTTTCCGAGCGTCGAAAGCGGCGCGTATTTCCAGGACGAAGCTTTCGCGATATACAGTAAGTGTGATTAATGAAGGATGGAAGACCGAGCTGTGCTGGGAATTCGATTTTAAGGCGTTACCCCCACTTGTAGCGCAAAAAAGGCCTTTTTCATGATTTTTTTTAAAGACAACTACAAAACTTTTTTAATCGATCAATATACCATCCTAAAGAACACATCTTGAAGAACTTTCAGTAATGTTTTTATTGAAAAATATTACATTGTTTAGTGGCAAATGGCCGTCAATGAAATAATGTTTTTATATACACGGTTTGCGGTGACCAACATTGCGGCGAAGTGGATCATCTGAAAAACAATGCGGATGGATTTAGTCAAATATAAGTATAAACTAGTCTTTAATCGAAGGATTTAAAAAAAATATTCATTTTTCACAAAATGGCGGACAGTCAAAGTTAATGGGTCGATTTTAACGAAAAAAATGGCCGTTTTTTGGCTATAAAACGGCCATTTTTTTCGAAAAAAAAATCGAACGATTAAAGACTACATTTTTATGTTAATACATAAAAATGTAGTCTATGTATTAACATAAAAATGTAGTCTTAAAAACCGATCTTCTTGAAATTTTGCAGGCTACATAAAAATGTAGCCTGCAAAATTTCAAGAAGATCGGTTCATTAGTGTTCGAGTAATCTTGGTCACCGACTTCAGAAATGCCATTTTGAGAAAAACGCGTTTAAAGTTTCAATTTCAGTTTACACGAAGAAAAAAACCGATCTTCTTGAAATTTTGCAGGCTACATAAAAATGTAGCCTGCAAAATTTCAAGAAGATCGGTTCATTAGTGTTCGAGTAATCTTGGTCACCGACTTCAGAAATGCCATTTTGAGAAAAACGCGTTTAAAGTTTCAATTTCAGTTTACACGAAGAAAATATTTTTTTTTTGTAAACTTACATAGAGTCATCTATTCCGGGCCCATACAGAAGTATGGGCCCGGATACTTATACTTCAAAAAAATGCAATAAAACAAATCGATTTTTTCAAAATCGCAAGTGGGAGTAACCCCTTAATTCCAATTTCGTCACAGTGATTCAGCTTGAGGTTTTATATAGCTTTGGATGGTCGGAAAACAAGGCTTTTTGGGTGTTTAAAAAAATACCAATAAAGCAATTAAGGGGTTAGGCCACTCTAGAAGCCGACAAAATATTCTTTTTGGGATTTTTTTTTTTCAGAAAAACTACAAAATAAATCGAGATTAGAAAAACGGGTGTTCATCATACATATCAGTGACTGTATACAATCATTTTTTTGAAGCGATTAATTTCAAAATGGCGGCTGTGCAGCGTTTATCTCAAAACTGCATTTTTTAAGTTGGTCGGAAACATAACTCAGACAATTTGCAACCGATTCACTTGAAATTCTAAAGATATCTTGAAAAATACATTGTCTATGGAAGTACCCAGGATTTTTTTTTATACTGCATAGTTCATTTGTTATTAACAATTATCTGACGATTTTTTTAGGCAAATTTTTCACTTTCCAAAAATTTTTCTAAAAAATCGTCAGATAATTGTTAATAAGAAATTAACTATGCAATATAAAAGAAAAAATTCTACGTACTTCCATAGACAATGTTTTTTTCAAGATGTATTCAACATTTCAAGTGAATCGGTTGAAAATTGTCTGAGTTATGTTTCCGGCCAACTTAAAAAATGCAGTTTTGAGATAAACGCTGCACAGCCGCCATTTTGAAATCAATCGCTTCAAAAAAATTATTGTATACAGTCACTGATATGTATGATAAATATCCTTTTTTGTAATCTCGATTTTTTTGTAGTTTTTCTGAAAAAAAAAAAATCCGCAAAACGCCGATTTTTTGGGCCTCTAGAGTGGCCTTAAAACAATGTTTGGAGGGTTTATTCTACATATCCTCAGGTACTCGAATTTCGCGAATCGTGTGAAGTTTCCCAGCAAACCTCATGTAGATTACGAGAAAAAATATATATTTTTTTTAATTGTAGGTGCTCATGTGCATCTCCAAAGAGACGTTCTTTTTCTACAGGTCACTGAGCAGCAAATTTGTAAATGCGTGCCATTTTCTCAAATTTGCATTTTCTTCATTTTAATTACGGTCACATAGAAACTATACATGTTCCAACTGAAAAAATGTTTGAACTTTTTTGAAAATCAAAGTCTACGGGAAGCTAGACTGCACGCCGATTCGCAACTCCCGCGGTGACCTTGCTGTAACACTCTGCCAGAGCTTCACCATTTGGATGATGAATTAATTTGAAAAAAATTGTTTCGTATACTTAAGGAGAGATATACAGCTAGGAGCCGGAAAAAAGGTCATTTTTGTGAATTTTTCAAGGAAAACTATTTGAAATTTCGGATTGGAGTTTTAATTATCTAAAAGTATATACATTCAAAAATATGTTTAATTTTCTTTACTTTAAAATATCAAAAATATACAAGGATATTGTATGATCCTTGGAGCGTCGTAAGAAAATCTGCGTTTACGGGACCCACTGGCGTTTCTTCAAAAATCATCTGAAAAAAAAACCAAAAAGATTATTTAATTAGATACTATAATCTAGTACTTGTCATAGCCGATTTTGAAAATATCGATTTATGACAAAATGGCGGACGTTTGAATATAAATAGTGATTTTCGGGCCAAAAATTAGTTATTATTTTGCCTATAAAACAAAAACTGAGTAACGGACAAAAAATCCTATGACAAGTACTAGATAATGGTGTATAGAATAACCACAAAAAACCTCAAGGCAATCGGTTCATTGGTTTTCGAGAAATTTTGGGCACCGATTTGAAAAACATGGTTTTGAGAAAAACGCGTTTGAAAATTTGGGAATGAATAAATCATGAAATTTGTCAACTTACATGGAATCATCGATACCAGGCCCATAGTGTAGGTCTTCTACGGTCGAAGGAATGTTCATAGCTTCTAAATCCTCGACCTCGACCATCTAGGTGTATATTTCCCCTTAAATATACTATTAACGTATACCTAAAGTTTGATAATTGTAGAATAGTTATTTCTTAGTTTAAAAAATTCCTCAATATTGCTTATTTTTTTCCTGTCTAAATGTACGTCCTGCCTTAAGCCAATAAAAACGAACGATATTTATTTTTTCAAGGTATATAAGGCCTCAATGATTTTTGCATCAATTTTCAATATTAATAACGAAATTGAATATTTGTTTCGATTGAATTGAACTTCGCGATTGATTGCCTTCTCTCAACCTCATTTCAGAAAAGGACTTCGAGCTTGGAGCGATACTGGAGCTCCAACTCGAATTCCGCACGTCCGAACTCTCCGGTGTTCTCCTGTCGATAACAGCGCCGGGTGGTACGCCGTCGTTATCCCTAGAATTGAATAACGGCAAGATCATAATGTCGGGTGACCTCGGTGACGATAATC
Organism: Ophion slaviceki; assembly: GCA_944452715.1. Lineage (NCBI taxonomy): Eukaryota > Metazoa > Arthropoda > Insecta > Hymenoptera > Ichneumonidae > Ophion > Ophion slaviceki. The sequence goes on along the minus strand of OX101788.1, from coordinate 18,085,449 downwards.
CACTCTACGTGGAACAACATTTTCCTAGTCCTTACGCGATGTGCGACAATCGTTGGCACAGAATTCAAGCGGTTTACAACGACGAAGAGCTGGCTCTCAAGGTCGACGAGTTGGATCAAAAATACGGTCTACCGGCTAACGTTAACGAGCATTTCATGGCTTCCGTCGCGTCGAGTCCTTTGTACATCGGTGGCTTACCAGGTGATTGCCGTCGTCCTCCACTTTTGACCCTCCGTTTCAATTTACCGCCTCGTCGAAACGATCCTCAACAATAATCGCATTTCATTTCGTATTCAGCATCAGCACCAAAAGGAACGCTGATAACGCGAGATCACTTCAACGGTTGCATAAGAAACGTGATGATCGGTGGAGAGAGACGAGACTGGACCGACATGGCGGAACTTCACAACATTCATCTGAGTTCGTGTCCGGTTCAATGAAAAGTGCAAAAACGAAAAGAAAACAAATAAACGGGCAAATCATAAAAAAAGAAAAAAAACAACAAAAATACGACTGAAATTATCGTCATATTTTTTGTGAATACAATCGAAACGAGTTCTCAAAGTTCTCGCGAACAATTCGCCAATGTGTTCGAAGATATTTTTTTTCTTCTTTTTTTTTCGAGTACCTTTTTATACCGTGAGTGCGGTGACTTGACCACCGGGCCTCAAATAGTGTGCCATAGGTGATATGGAGATTGAAGCAATCCGTTGAATCTTAAAACCTTAAAGACTTAACGAAGCCAAAAGATGCTAAACAGTAAACGAAATTTTCTGAAAAAAAAAATATATTGCTGTAAGGTAAATACTTTCACTTCGGAGAGATGGACCGGACGATTGTCAACGAGTCACTGGCAATTAATAGAAAAATTCTCATCACACAGATTAAATCGCGGAGAGGTCCTTAATTTTTAAGTAGAAAGTTCACTGCCATATAGTTTAATTTACAATTTTTCATCGCGAGTCCCCATCAGACGCCATTGTACATCAGTATTTAACACGCTATTATTTATTATTACTACTACTATATCATATATATATAGCTATATATATACGCGAGAGCGAGATTTATAAATGAGCCTCAAGCAACTCAAAACTATATGTTTTGTACTTTTATAGTATAAGAAATAGACGATTAGAAAGAAAAAAAAACATTTCGTTTTGGCGACATTTGAAAATCCGAAAGGATTCTTATCACGACCAAGTTAATAATCACGTAAATGTTTTTCAAAAACGCCATTCTTAATTACGGAATTTTTTTTCAAACATCTGTCTTGTAAAAAGTGTCCTGGGCTCACGGAGACCACGGTATTTCTGGTATCTGTTATCCATACAAATATTTGTAATATTTATATCGCCTAAACCGAGGTAATATTGAAAATTGTAATATAACTATATATATATATATATATATATATATATATATATATATATATTAGGGACGAGAGCAGGAAAGAATTCAATAAACAAGGCAACATGAATTTTTTGTGTTAAGGAAGAGAAGAATATAAGACGAATAAAATGGAAACGAAAGATTTATTGTAATAATTTACCCGAAAATAATTCCTCAAGTTGAAAGAATCTCCAACCAGACGTTGTTTTTTTTCGATAATGGGTTTATTATTTTCTCATTTTGCTTTCTTTTTATTAATGATGACATTGGCTGCAAGATGCTAACAATAAAATACGACCCAAATTCTTACTTCGTGTACTTAATAAATATATCATCGAGTAGTATCGCATATACATACATACACACACACATGTATATGAATGTGTGTGTGGGGAGTGGGCGCGCGCGCGTGTATGTATGTATATATATACGTGTGTGGATGTATATAAAAACATAATATTTACAGACATGGATAACTTGGAAAAACCATTACTCGCAGAGTCGTTCCTTCTTTTCATAATGATAGAAACGAAGGGTTATTACGTAAAGGGCTATCGGTTGTTTTTTTTTTTGCTTTTTCTTCCTCTGTCGTATCCTTAATTATCATTAGTAAGCGCGATTAACGGCAGCGTGCACACTCACACATATACACCCGGCGCACTTAACTCATCGATCCCGTTTTCGAACGCTTATCTGTCCTTGCGATCAGCCTGCCATACCTCAATTTTTCGCAAACATCTCCCTCGGATAATCCGTTTAATATTTATGCTTCCTAGACAGCCGCACACTAAACGATATTTTTCATACCTTGAAAAATATAAATATCAAGCACATATCGATCACTGTTGTCCAGTTCAGTGGCTTCGTACCTTAACGTCATTATTACTCGACTCTTTTCTCGCTCGTTCGTCGACAATCGGCTTCGTTGAATCTTAATATTAGTGACTATATTTCTGTTTTTCTCATCTCCACTATCATCGACCAAGTCATGGTTGGTTTCTGGGGAGCTCGTGACTCGCTTCCATCTTGAGTCAGTTTTTTTCGTTTCTTAATCTTCTTTGTTTATGGCGTTTATCGCATAATCAATATTGTCATGTCGGACTGTTTTGCTGTTCTTGTTGCTCGTTAATGTTTATTCCCCTTGATTGACTCGTTGACCGAAACGTCGCCAGTCTTTGTTTTTTGGTTGAAAATACGCGATACGTTTGCACTCTTCTGTACGAGGGGGGGGGGGGGGGGGGGGGGGCGGGCCGAGTTATTGAATTCTTACGGAATATTTTGGCTTTTTTCTTCCTTCTCTTTATTCGTCATTCGAAGCGCTCGCGTCGCAACCGTTTACGCGCACACAATGCGACAGACATCTATACATTGTTGCGAAACAATCGAAAAAATATGTGTGCCGAAACCGCGCATGAGACATGATAAATCGATATGTCGAACAATATTATTCAAAGAATCATCGGAAGATCTTCGCTGCTCTTGCACAGGGGCCCGAATAACGATCGCTTCTTTTGTCTTCCTCGTTACGTGTTCCGATTGAAAACTCGCTTCGTTTAGGCCCTCTGACGCTAACCTGCGCGTACATTCTTACGTATTATTGCCGATCTCATTCGCCGTTCCTACGAGAATCATCGAATTTGACAAATTACAAATTTTGTCGATCGGTTTGCTTTTTCTCATTGCTTTTCTTATCGGCATGAACAGTTTGATTTCGTGCGAGCTTCAAACGTTTATGGCACTGGTAATATTTCGTTTTTCTTCTCAATTCGCTATTCTCATACAGAGAGAAGTACTATTAACATTTCCTAGTGAAATTATTGTCGATCTGCAACAAAAAAAAAATGATTTTGGCGCGGACTCTTGCGCCATTCGTACTGTATTTCGTTTGGGTGAAATGAAAAGTGATAAATACACAAGGTGCACTAAAGTTCAGGGCAAAAAATTGAAAAATAATTGCGTATCGTTATCGACGATTGTTTGTACGCTACGGATATTTTTCTACCTTAATGATACATACTAGTAGTCTAATGTCTTGCTACGATCAATTTGTAGAAACGATTTAAAAAGTTTAATCCCAGTTTTTGTCCACTTTTACAGATCAATGTGTTAATTTGAAAAAGTCTGTATCAAGCAACGATTGGAAGTTTCGCTCGAAATCATACCGAAAATGTCCGATGAGAAAAACTCCTTGTGGAGGGAAAATTCTTTCTAGGACGTTTCGTTGCTGTATGAGATTGGATAAATAACTATCGACTCGAGAGTGCCGCAAACGTTATCCTCCCGATACAAACCGCGCTCGCATAATTTACACTTTGACTCGTTTCTTATTTAACGTGTCGGACACGCGATAACAATTTCGATTGATCTACGAGGTTGAGACTCGAGAGAGACACGAAAATTTCGCTAACTCACTGAAGAACAATTATCTCCGTATCGAATACAAACGAAGCACGCAACGCGCAAGATTGAACATGTAACAAAGGATGCAGAGATTCATTCGTTTTTTTTTTCTCGTTTTTGCTATCTTCGATACAAAATAAAAAGAAATAAAAAAATTGAATAATTTCGCCCAGATTGACTGTAAGGCTGATTTGGTATTTCTTTTTTCTCGTTTACTGTGATCAACTTATTTATTTACAAAACTATCTTTGTCCATGAACTGCTCATACACAATCTCAACAAGCGAATTACAAATAACACTAGTCGAAAAAAAAACACGATCTGTCAACAGTCGTGAATGTTGGATGCGGTTAGGGTGGAAGTAATGGGGGGGGGGGGGGGGCAACGTTGTGTCGTGACAATGCCAATGTTCCGTCGTGCCGAGAAATTCACACACGACATATTTCTTTTTTTCGTTCGCACAATCGATCTACATTACGGTATCGCGCGAACACGCGATGCGCAATGAACTTTGCGTTCGAGACTTCGTTTTTTTTTCTCTCTTGTTTCGCATAATACAATTCTTTACGCTCGTACCTGACTCGCGTGACGAATTTTCGTATTGGCATGACTTTGGGGGTGTACATATGGAGCGAAATATTGTCTTCTTTATTATTCACGAAAGTCCTATATCGTCCGGAACTCCATTCGATTGTTTTGCTCTCCGAGCATTGAGAAATATTTCAAATCATAGCGAGAACCTTGCTACTTTATTCTTTTTTATCCCTCGACGCATGCTACAAAATCTATAATATTGCTTGTATTAAACCAGCGCGCGAGAAAAGTCGTCGTATCTTACACGCGACTCGCTTCACGACACGTACCAATTTCAAAACGCCACTGGAACTTAAAGAAAAAGAAATCAACATTTCGCTCCATCCTAGTTCACGTATAGTTGGAAGTAAGTTTTGCAGATTTGGTCGGGGAATGACGAAACGGGAATATTCAGCTAAATCGTCGACAAAGAATTCCTATCGTAGATACTGGTAATCTTATGATTAATTCAATCGACGCTGCTCGGCTGTAATTTGCGTGTAAAAAGGCGAAAGGAAACTTGAACGAAAAAGTTATATGTAAAAGGAAGAAAAAAAAAGACGCGTCGAAATTGTTCACGAGTACTCTTCCCTCGCATGCTCGAAGAGAGATAATGATTCTCGCGAAACACGCAGCGGTGGCCCGTGCTCCGAGCATCGATCGGACTTGTCCTTACAAAATTGACTAAGAACGCAAAAACACGTTTCCGCATTAATTTAATATGGGCCTGTATTAAAATAGTAACTATGAACAACAGAGGGCATTATTATTAGCGTTAATTGTTAGGAGGAGAATGATGACAATGGTGTAAAACTATATGACGAGGGCCATGTCCTTCTTGTTTGGTAGATTCGTCTTTTTGCCTTGCCAAAGGCTGTTGTGTATCGTAAAGGCATCTATGGTTACAGTCAGATGCTTCGTATGTATTTGCGAAAAGCATTTATTCCCGGAATTGTATCTGAAAATAAATCAATGTGTATTTTCATTTTATTCTCTAAAGCCTCGGAGGTTTGCAAGGTCAATTTTTTTCCGGTCACGATGACATTTTACGAATGATCGGATAATATCGATGTTCGGCGGTTAGACTCACTTGAAGAACTTGTCGAACATGTCGTCGCCGACCTGTTTGGGTCCAGTGCCATAGAGTTTCGAAACCCCGTCCCTCTCGGGACAGTAGGAGTAGAGAGCACGAAATTGACAGCCAGCGTCCCTGAACAATATGAGAAAGTGTTTACTCTCGGATTTCGATATTTCATCGAGCACCCTTTGCTTCGCTTCTCGATTGACCGTGCCGGGAAATACGCAGTACTCGATCGCGTTGAACATAATGCTTCGGTTCGACTTCGTCGTTGGTTGCTTGAAAAGACGCGGACCTAGACAAGATTGAAAAGAAAATATAAATGTCAACATTGATGATAAAATATATATATATATTTTTTCATTGTTCCAATTAAGTTTTATTTACATAATTTTGGAGTCATTGCTCCAAGAGTCTCTATACAATTATGGGATAGGATGCTTGTTTTTTACATGTTTGTTGCAACTTTAGTCTTTCCCTTTCGGCTGTATATTTTGTCTTTTTGTTTTTCGCCATCTTTTTTATAACAAATGGTGGATTCGAATGAGGCATTTTTTTTCTTACCGTTATAATCCATCATTGAATTCGGGGTACTGCAGATGTCGCTACTTCCATCGTCGTAGCCTCTGCCCTTGGTCATGAGACCTGGAGGTAGCGAGCCGTGGCCCGAGGGTGACGTCAAAAGTCTCATGCTGCTGAGACCAGGGCTGGCTGCTCTCCTCGGAGGTGTGTTCCTACCCAGACCGCTGTCGGTGTCTGTACGAACAAGAAAAACGAGAGTAACCTCTTGTCATCAATGTATGTGACGTTAACTCATGGCATTAAGCTTCGTTGCACGTTAAACAAGGTCGACTAAGAATCTTAAGAGGAAAAAAGCCCCGAGAAAGAAATCTTAAAGACGTTCCTACGCCTTTGAGACAAGACTATACCTGGCAATGAGTACGAATTGATGTTACACCAGTTATTGACGATTATACGTGTTAAAATCTTAGTTTTTTATCAAATTCAATCGTACGGCTCGAAAGGTTGAGTTTAAGAAGGGAGATTTAGGCGAGGAAAAAATATGCCGATTTTCTTGATTTTTTTTTTATTAAAAGGAAAGATTTTTTCACCATTTTTGAAACTTGAAAGAGACGTCACTTAAGTGTGAGCCGTAGATTTTGTTGAAACTCATATATGTGATAAAGCATTGAAAACTATTAGACACGTATTTTTGTTTGTCTGAAAAAAAAAACAAAAACCAAAATTCTTTTAATGTAAAACGATCCACTATAGAATAAATTAACAAAAAAGAATAAGGGGTGACACGACTTTCTTTGAGGGGTCGTTTCCCCCCTTGAGGCGGAATATACAATTACAACGATCAAAAATTGTTTTTTTTTCTTTAAACGATAGAACTATATATGTAAAATATTTTTCAAAAGTTTCAAAGCGAAATTCGAAAAACTTTAAACGTTACAGCCCGTTAACGCTGTGCCTCACCGCTCGGATTCGAGGCGCGCGTGAACGTCAAACGCGTTTTTCTCAAAACTGCATCATCGAAATTGGCGTGCAGGATTACTCAAAAACTCTTAAGCCGATTGAGTTGAAACTTGGTAGAAATATTGATAATATTCGTACCTTCTACTTGACGAGAATTGGTTTTGAAAAATTGGAAAAAAAAAACTACTATTTTAATCCACATTTTACAGAAATGTTGCGTGAAATGTTGATTTTTTTTTTGTAAATGCGTGCCATTTTCTTAAATTTGCATTTTCTTCATTTTAATTACCGTCACATAGAAACTATACATGTTCTAACTGAAAAAATCTTTGAATTTTTTTTGCAAATCGAAGTCTACGGGAAGCTAGACTGCACGCCGATTCGCAACTCCCGCGGCGACGTTGCTGTAACACTCTGCCACAGCTCCGTCATTTTGATGATGAATTAATTAAAAAAAATTGTTTTGTATACTTAAATATACTATTAAAGTATACCTAAAGTTTGATAATTGTAAAATAATTATTTCTTAGTTTAAAAAATGGCTCAATATGGTTTATTTTTTCCTGTCTAAATGTATTTCGCGCCTTAAAAACGTTTTCCGCAGATAAAAAACAAATACGGGTCTAATAGTTTTCCATGCTTTATCACATATATGAGTATCAACAAAATTGAAGGCAGACAATTGAGTGATGTTCCTTGTTAGGGTGTGTTTTATTACTACTTTTGGGTGTTACGTGGTATTTTTTTGTTAATCTTTAAAAATGGCGGAGGTATGGGCAGGGTCTTCTAAACTGCATTTTTCGAAACTGGCGTAACGCATAGCTAAAAAAAACTAATAGACCGATTCTGATGAAATTTGGTATAAATATTTTTAACCTTATTATTTAAAACGTGGCCCTCAATGCTATTGAAAAAAGTACTTTTTATTGAAAAATGTAGCCATTTTTGTCAACAAATTTAATCGTTTTGTTTCAAAGCGTACCATTTCATCGATTTTCAACATTTCTCACTTTTTCTTGGTTCATATTCTGCGTATGAGTGTTAATGAAAGAAAAATCCTCATTGGTTTTTTTTTCAGATTAATCCCGCAGACGCTACGTGTCACGCCGCCTGACAACATCCGCCGCAACCCGTTTAGAAGACCGTGCCAGCCAAAAGTAGTAATGAAACGTACCCTAAGTCTCAAAAATGGTTAAGAAATCTTTCCTTTAAAAAAATCATGAAAATCAGCAATTTTTCCTTGCCTTAAGATATTTCTGCCCTCAAGTGGCACTGCGCCAAGGCAAATTGATCGTCTCTATAGCTAGATAAAAAAATCTTCCACTCAGAATGGAAGTAATATCGTCGAAAGGATAAAGAGACTGAATAATCACATTCATTTCCAATTGAACAGCATCTGATTTTAAAGATCAAAATATAAAAAACATTGGCCCCATGGCGAAAGTTTCCGATTATTTCACGGCTCTCCATATACTGTTTTTTGCGAAGCCTTTCAATTTCACACCTTCGAAATGAGTTTACTCATCGCGATTTTTGAATGACCCAATTGTCTCTTAGGTCAGGCATAAATGATTTGTATGCAATGCTAGTATTTACTAATCTCGCGCAGACTAATACGATGCTAGCATGACACGTCCAGTCAATTAGAGTTATTGAAACTATAGATATACACGAGTATATGACTATAAATGTAGATAATGCATATATTAAAACGATTGTGAGCAAAACTGCAAGTTACTCACACCGTCGATAAAATCATAATTCAGGTAAAACGTACACGACCCATTCACGTTATTTTCCTTCCTTAAAGTATATTCACCAAAACTCTTTCTGACAAGTTAAGTTTTAGTATAAATTCCGTAACATGTTAATTTGTAATTTGTTATAATCATTGTACAACATGAATTTGTCGTATTTACTCTATCACCTGTAAACATGAATGTACAAGGGTAAACGTTACAATGGCTAAGAATAATTAATCGTAAAACACAAATGGAAGGACAAATATTGATGACGCGAGGACACACCTATAGACGGTGAGTTAGAGCAAAAAATGGATTAATCGGTGAAAATAAAGAGAACGAGAAAAACGTATTAAAGTTAATGAACCGGAACCACCAACGTTAAATCTGAAATACACTTAAAAATACAAGGAGCCACAACCAGTGCTGTAACAACGAGAAGCCCAGCAAGCCGCGTCTCAACCCTTAACTATTATACCAAGTGAATTATGTCTTACGAATAACTAATTGCTAATAAGTCTCATCGTTGATGATTTTACAAAAGTGATTGCGACTGAAAGTGAAACTTTTTTCCCGTCCATAAATGTGTGTCAAAGTTTTACGATATTAAAGCGAATTTTAATTGTAATTTCTGAAATTTCACCGATCAATTTAATTTGCAGCGCAATACAGTCGCGAAAAGTTAAAGGTTATTATTTAAAAGACACAATCAATCTCGAAATTTGGTTCTGAAATAATAATTGAACAAAAACTATGCTTGCAAAAAGGCAAATGGAAAAAATTTCAATTTCACTCGTCGCTTTTGCAGTCTTAAGTGTAATGTGCGGAATTGGTGTTGAAATGCGTGGGATTTTGATTGAATCGCTTCCACCTGTGCTCGTCAGACCTGTGATCATGCGGCTACGTGTAATCTATCGACATAAAATTGCCTAAACGAAAGTCTGTGCGGTGTAATTGGAATCAAACAAAATGGCAATGGACAAGAAACAGTTGTTTGTTTGTTTTTTTGGCACGTCGAGTAACATATACATGTGGGAATTTGTAATCGGGTAATATATAAATTGATATGTCCAAGTCACTTGGTGCTTCTTACCACACAAATTCATCAACGAATTAGACTTTCTTCCCTTAAAGTTTTGGTAAGTCGAGTATTTAGGCCTGCCTCTAACCTGTTGCTGAGGCTCCTGTGCATCTGTAATATAATGCAACGTTTCCGTTGTTACACTCGCACGCGCATTTACACGGGGCGATTAGTTTCTTTTTTTTTCATCAGACATAAAAATAATCTTTTTTTCGTTCGGTTTTTTTTTCTCGCAGGATGCTTCTCGCTCGTGCACCAACATGACGTACGAGCCTGGGACGAATTTTCAGATCTCAAAACTACCAGCCATTGTCCACAGATACACGTCAAGGTAAAGAATAAACAAAGACACTTATAGCCGGTGCAGCTTGGTGCGGTACAACGTTGCGGTATCAACTGAAATTTCAAATCTACTGGAAGGCGCGCTACTTGAAATCGAAAGAGAACAAAAATATAATGATAATTAATTGAAGTAGGTTGTTGCCAGCGAGGTTTTGCATAATATTGCTTACGAAAATTACGAGATATGGGCAAAGCTTGAAGGAAAAAAATGATTAATCATTTTACGATTATCGACGTAATTTATAATTTGCGAAAAAAATGGAAAAGTTTGCGTCTTACACGTGATTTTTCGGAATTCCTGTACACAATGAATACACTCGTCCTTTCAGGAAAAAGAAAGGTCGTTAAATGTTTCTGTTCGATAATTGAGGGGTTCGATGATTAAGGCTACTGTGATAATGACAAACGCGCGTTCGTCGCTTCAGGCAATTCAAATTGAAGAGGAAGATCCAATATGCTGCAGGAATCGCAGATTGAAGGTAAACTTGTGATTACAACGATAGAAATGCTAGTAAAACTTTAAGGGGTTAGGCCACTCTAGAGGCCGAAAAATAGGCTTTTTGGAGATTTTTTTTCAGAAAAACTACAAAATAAATCGAGATTACAAAATGGGTGTTTATCATACATATCAGTGACTGTATAAATCATTTTTTTGAAGCGATTAATTTCAAAATGGCGGCTGTGCAGCGTTTATCTCGAAACTTCATTTTTTTAGTGGGCCCGAAAAATAACTCAGACAATTTTCAACCGATTCACTTGAAATGTTGAATATATCTTGAAAAAATACATTGTCTATGGAACTACGTAGGATTATTTTTTATATTGCATAGTTCATTTGTTATTAACAATTATCTGACGATTTTTTAGGCCAATTTTTGGAGAGGAAGAAATTGGCCTAAAAAATTGTCACATAATTGTAAATTAACAAATAAATTATGCAACATAAAAAAAACCTACGTACTTCCATAGACAATGTATTTTTCAAGATATATTCAACATTTCAAGTGAATCGGTTGAAAATTGTCTGAGTTATGTTTCCGGCCAACTTAAAAAATGCAGTTTTGAGATAAACGCTGCACAGCCGCCATTTTGAAATAAATCGCTTCAAAAAAATTATTGTATACAGTCACTGATATGTATGATAAAAACCCTTTTTTGTAATCACGATTTATTTTATAGTTTTTATGAAAAAAGTCCCCAAAGAGCCTATTTTTTCGGCCTCTAGAGTGCCCTAAGGCCTTGAACGCGTTTTTCTCGAAACTGTTTTTTTTTCAAAACGGTGTACACGATTTCTCGACATCTAATGAACGAATTGACTTGAAATTTGTTACACTTGTTCAGTGTCATAGTAGTTTAGTCTTGACCGACGTTTTTCTTCTTAACATTTTTTTTTTCATTACTTATTAATAATAATGTCATTCTTCCTCGGAAAAACGAAGAAGAAAAATTCGAAAATTTTTATTTTGACGTATGGACCACGCTAACACAAAAAAGCTCGGTCAAGTCTTGGCCAATATTATATATTTTAAGAAAAAAACTCGTTTTTTGATTTTAGATTAACCGGATCGCCAAAATCAAGTACACCGTTGAGCCCCTCACGTTGAAAGGTCCTTCGCGAGATTATTCACAACTTCTTCATTCATTGATATTTTTAGATGAATATTGGTAAACAACTTTGTTAATGTACATATATATAAATGTCGAAATGATTTTTCAAACTTACTTATTCCTCCGAAATTAATTTTTTTTAACTATCCCTGATTTCAAGGATGTCACAGTAGCCTAACCCCTTTATAATACAAGTGATTTTTTAAATGCAATTCGGAGGAACTAGTGTCTTTCAACGCTGTGCACCGGTACTCAATAACCGATTTCGCACAATTTCTCGATTACAAAAGGATTTTCGCTTCGAACTATTGCCCATACCTGATTACGCATACGTACTAAAGAAAACAATCATATGTGTTCTTGGTCTTATTTATCGTGTACGGTCAAAGGAGTTTGCGGCGTAAAGGCGCGGCCGGCCCAACATCAGCAACGATCTTTTCCTGTAATTCACGCGTCTACTTTGCGATATCGGCATTCAACTGCATTCAGCGTTAATTATTGAACAAACGTCAAGAATTTTTCGTAACATCGAACCCACCTCTTGACGTTTTGCAGGAACCGCGCCGTCCCAGCTGCGTAGAGCTTCTGCATGGCGATGAACCTCTACCGTCGTCCGGCGAGTCTACGGAAGATACTAAAATAAGGGTAACACTATTAACGTCTCATCGAAACTAATCGGATTTAAACAAATAAATATCTCCGTTTCTCCTACGTCATAAGTAATGTCTACGATAAATTACATAAAATGCTAATTAAGACTTGAAAAATAAATAAACATGCTACATGAAAATAAAAGTGCATCACACGCAATCCTATAACTCAAACAAGGTAGTTAGAAGAAGAAAAAACTGTAAAATTGTTATTTGTAGAAAAAAAAAGTTCTATCGCGAAGTTGGAATGTTTTCAGTCTTTTTCGCTTCACTCGGAGACTTCAGACTACTTCGTAACGTAATAATTACGAAATGGAGAGATTTTGCGACATGATCAACGTGTCCCTGAAAGACGAGGGGCACTTCACGCTCGAGAGTTGTAAAAAAATAACGATATATATTCAGCTCCCACGCAAAAGTAATCGAGAAAATGAGAGACCAGTCGTCCTTCCTGGTGACGCAGAGAAAAAAAATTAATCCGCATATACCTCTAGGCAAAATTAGTGTCGTATATCAAACGTTTGTTTTCATTTTGAAGAAAAAAAAATGCATGCGGCCCAACTTTTGCTATTAGGACGCGAATGTTCGCCAGCGAAAATGTCGAAGCTCTCCATGAAACAATGGCCTGACGTTGGGAGGGAAATGTTTGACCGAAAAATCGAAACACCGCGTCTCCGTTATTTGTGAGTGAAAGAGTGCGTGTGTTGTGCGTACCCCTTAGGCTGCCACCCCTAAAGAGGGTGCCGTGTCTCCGATCTTCGAGCTGGGCGGAAGTTAGACTGTCCTGCGAGCCTCGAAAGTAGTCTCGCCTCATCGTCGTTGAGCTCAGCGACGCTACAGTAAGTGTGTTAGTGCAAGAACAACGTAAAACTGAAGAAAACAAAGGAGGTACAACGTAGCTCGTATTTTCTACCCTACTCTAGTCAAAACGCCAAACGTAATAATATTCTAAATTGTATTTTTTATTACAGCTAATGGCAAAAGAAGAATATCACTCCAGTCTCGAGGGCCGGTAATAATATATTTATTGTTATGCAGCATCTCATTTCATGCGCGGAATATTTTGATGTTATCACTGGCAAGTTGTTGAATTAAGGCGGGATATACATTTACAACGATCAAAAAATCGATTTCTTTTTTCTTTAAACGATAGAACTATATATCTAGAATATTTTCCCGAAGTTTCAAAGCGAAATTCGAAACAAATTCAAACGTTACAGCCCGTCAACGCTGTGTCTCACCGCTTGGATTCAGAGCGGGCGTGAACTTCAAATGCGTTTTTCTCAAAACTGTATTATCGAAATTGGCGTGCAGGATTACTCAAAAACTATTAAGCCGATTGAGTTGAAATTTGGTAGAAATATTGATAATATTGGTACCTTCTACTTGACGGGAATTGTTTTTGAAAAATTGAAGAAAAAAACTACTTTTTTAATCCACATTTTACAGAAATGTTGCGTGAAATGTTGATTTTTTTTGTAAATGCGTGCCATTTTCTTATATTTGCATTTTCTTCATTTTAATTACCGTCACATAGAAACTATACATGCTCTGACTGAAAGAATGTTTGAACTTTTTTGCAAATCAAAGTCTACGGGAAGCTTGACTGCACGCCGATTCGCAACTCCCCCGGCAACCTTTCTTTGACACTCTGCCACAGCTCCGCCATTTTGATGATGAATTAGTTTTTAAAAATTGTTTCGTATCCTTAAATATACTATTAAAATATACCTAAAGTTTGATAATTGTAGAATAATTATTACTTGGTTTAAAAAATTCCTCAATATTGCTTTTTTTCTGTCTAAATGTATATCCCCCCTTAATGGGCTACACCTACCTAGGTGGGTCGAAAACTTGCATTTTCCAAAAATATTTTTATCCGATAGTATCACCTTTTAGATATATTCCCTGAAAATTCCATTAAAATATTCCTAAAAGTGAATGAGCTACAGCTTCTAACAGTCGGCCGGGCGAGCAGTATCATACATCAAACTTTAAACGCGTTCTTCCCGAAACACTGTCGTCAAAGTTGGTGGACGTAATATCTCGAAAGGCACTTCAAAGATTGTTTCCAAATTTACAGGAGATACGTTGAGAAACATTTAAGGGTCGTTGACGATCTCACTTTTTGAAATTCGAACTTCATTTTTGAATAGTTAAGTAAAAAATGATGACTTTTTAAAATAGATTTTGTATGCTTGAGTTTCAATTCGTCGCCACGTTGTTAAAAAAAAATGATTTAAAAAATCGACGATCGTCAACGACTCGTATTTATTGTTAACTTGAATAACCCGTTTGGTTTTTGAATTTCGGATGAACCGTTCAAGCTGGAGAGTGGCCACTGCCAAACGTCGCGAAAAAATTTTCATCTGCCGGCGGCCATGTTTTTGTTGTTTTTCTGTATTTTCCAGTGAGTTTGCTTCAAAGGCTCTCAAAATATATTTTAAAAAACGCGTTTCTTCTTTACCAACTGTTTGTCAAAAAAAATCGGAATTTGGCCATTTTTTCGGGCCCCCAGCAGGTAGATGTAGTTGCTTAAAAAGGTTTACGATTTTCTACCAACGCCTTGTAAGCCCGGAAGATTTCTTAAATGACCAAAATTTAAATAAAATTTAATAAAATCCACCGCCAAACCGCCAAAAATTTCATCATCTGCTGGCGGCCATGTTTTTGTTGTTTTTCTTTATTTTTCAGTAATTT
This sequence comes from Ophion slaviceki, assembly GCA_944452715.1. NCBI lineage: Eukaryota > Metazoa > Arthropoda > Insecta > Hymenoptera > Ichneumonidae > Ophion > Ophion slaviceki. Next base: position 18,070,401 of record OX101788.1, on the reverse strand, counting down.
TTATTTAAAGGCTCTCAAAATATGTACCTTTGTGTTAGAAAAAAAAACGCGTTTCTTTTTCACCAACCGTTTACCAGACATTTTTTTTGAAATATGGCCATTTTTTCGGCCCTTTAGGTAGATGTAGCCGCTTACAAATGTTCACGATTTTCTACCAACGCCTTGTCAGCCCGGGAGATTTTTTTTGAATGAATAAAATTTCATTTTATCATATCCAGAAATCACTTCGTCGCGTTTATTCTTCTCGCTTATCTATAAAATTCATGAGAACTAGCTCGGGTGTGAAAATCTAGAGCTTCTGTGAGGTTCGAGTGTGGTGAGGTACAATCAACAATTATATTCTTTCCACGTAGTGGAAAAAAAAATTACAATTTTGAAAAACAAAGCGTACAACGAAACGCTCGATTCGCCATGCAAAAATTAAATGCAGTTACGACACTTACGATTGAAAACCAAACAATAAATTGCTATAGAGATCACACCAGCATGTTAAAAAAATCTGTTGCGACCGTTGACGTATCTTGGAAATTATTCTGTTCTCCCATTATCGTTATTGTTAAATAAGTGCACGAAACTTTTATTCTCAATTTCCAAGATATATAAATATATATATATCGAAATAAAATTCTGGTGATGTGAATCCTTGGTCGTGTTACCTGTACTGAGATTCGAGGAAGAGCCCTTCTTCCCTCGACAGGGTGTGAGAACTCCGGAGTCCAAATCCCCTGATGCGTCCCCGTGAATCGTCTTGGGACGCGGACGACTCGATGTATTCTTATTACGTAGCTTTGTGGGTTTTATGGCATTGAGCATTTCTTTGTCGATAACCTTACCCTGAAAAGGAAATCGAATGTAAAACAATTCTGATAACATCGAGGTAATTCAATCAGTATTCATGGATATTAAATCAAGGATTTACTGGCGCTGACGCCAAAGCGGTGAGAAGATAATTAATAGTTTCGAGGCCATCCACTCATTAGAGAGTGGCTTTTTTTAAGGCGTTAGGTTACTGTGAAAATGTCTAAAAATCGATAGTTGCGTGTGGCGACTCAAATCGAAGAGGAAGGTCCAACATATGGTGCAGGAATCGCAGATTGAAGGTAAACTTATAATTGCAACGATAAAACTGCTGGTAAAACTTTGGCTGTACTTCCGAATAGCTGTTACCTCCGATTTGGCTGAAATTTTGCACAGATGTTCCATTTAAGGGGCTATACCAGTGTGACACTTTTAAAAAATCGTTTTTTTTTGCCTTTTTCGACAGTTTAAACTTTCAAGAATATCATTATCATTTATATCGTTTATATCAATATCATTTTATCTTGCAAAAAACCATAGTTAAATCTTTAAACGCGTCTTTCTCGGAATGAGATTTTTCAAATTTGCTGACATTGTAACTCAAAGAGCAAGTATCCGATTGACTTGAAATTTGAACTGAGTACTCTTGAATATATTTACTCTACAATGACGTAGGATATTTTTGATTGGATGAAAATTGACGATTTGTCATTGAAAAAAACGACCATTTTATAGGCAAGAAAACAGACTTTTTTCATAACTACGCTGTTTCGTTAGATTTTGATATTTATCGAAAATCCTACGTCATTGTACAGGAAATACCTTCCAGTTTAACGACATTTTTTCCTTTTTCGGTTTCAGCTACTCAATCGGCCGGAATCATGTCAGCAGTGGAGAACCTTTTTTTTGGCGCCTCCGCAGGCAGCGCATAAGTCGCTGGGATCTCAATATTTTTCTATGAAAAAATTATGTAATATAGGTCAAATATAGCCAAACATATTTTTAATTTTCCGAAACATTTCATTGAGTACTTTTCTTCCAAAAAATTCCCGAAAATGACCCAAATGTTCAGCGTTCACACTGGTATAGCCCCTTAATATATAAAGTCATCTCCCAAAGGGATTTTTGGCGCATTCCAATAGTTTACGAGATACCGAATTTGCGTGGGTTTTTTGTTTGTTTGTTTGGGTTACCCCTGCAGTATAGATATATTTGCAAGGGTAAGCGCCAGTGGAGTCGGAGGAGTGGGGATATCGATCGTCCGTAGCGAGCGACATAGATATACCCGTGCGGGCTAAAAAATAAACTTTGAAATTTGATTTCTCGTGAACTATTGGAAAGTGCCAAAAATCCCTTTGGGCGATGTCTTTATATATTAAATGGAACATCTGTGCTAAATTACAGCCAAATCGGGTGTAACAGCTTTTCGGAATTTTATCCAAAACTTTAAACGCGTTTTTCTCGAAACTATGCCAATGGCTGGAATTTTACACTTATTCACTGTAATAGTAGTTTAGTCTTGACCGACATTTTTCTTCTGAACATTTATTTATTAGTTATTAACAATAATGTCATTTTTACTCGAAAAATCGAGAGAAAAAATTCAAATTTTTGTTCTCACAATGATTGAAGGACGATAACAGAAAAACGCTCGGCCAAGTCTTAGCCCAAATTGTCTATTTTGAGAAAAAACTTTTTTTTGTTTTGTTCATAACTTTTTTAATCATTAATATTTTTAAATGAAATTCGGCACACAACTTCGTCAATGTACATACAAATAAATGTACAAACGATTTTTCAATCATCTTGCCGATTCATTGAAAATTAGTTTATTCAAATAAAACCGATTTTCGAATCGTCGTAGTAGCCTGGGCCCTCATTTCACTGCAATAATGTTCGAATATCTCTATTTCAGTATCCAAAAAATCGAAATACGGTAAATTATCGTTTTACGTGTGCACATAGTCACTCGATTCTATATTTTTTCAGAAAGAAAAATTGACAGTGGAACATGTAAAATTAGTCTCAACGCGCTGAATCTTCCTTACCTCCCGTTCAGCTTCTTCAATAGCTTTTTTCAATTTGTGCTGTTCCAAAATGGCAGCTCTTCTCCTCCTCTCCTCCTCCTTCTTCCGCGCTCTGTTCTCTTCCTTGAGTTTCTCTTGTTCCCGCCTCGTCTGTGCCTCAAGTTCTTTTCTCTCCTTCAGCTCCTCCTGCTGTTGTCTTCTTTGCAGCGACAGAAGCATTATCCTCTCTTTCCTTCGTTCCATTTCGTCGAGGGAATTCTGTGGGCACGAAGAAAGTACATTTTACTCGTTCGTATGGTGATCATCCGAGATCGCGGACTGTCGAGGAGGTTGGAGCGGTCCAGTTGAGTCGAATGACGGTTTATGAACTTTTTTCTTCAATGAACCTCAAAAAATTGCATGCGAGGTATAGGTTTATCCTGTAGATGCTAATTTCCATAAAATATATAATTGAAGGGCAAAGTTATGCATTTTTATATTTTTACTACATAAATAAGAAAAAAACTTTGTGTTTCTACCAACTTGAAAAAGTATAACATTATCGATGATTATTATGAAAAAAAAAACTGCGTCAGCGAATGTTTTATACAACTCAGAATGAAATTTTGAGTAATTTATAATTATGTCACGAGATTATTTATTATTTCGATTAATTAATATCAAGCGTTGCCGAAATACAGCAACTTCTCGGACATTGAGGTTGGCAGCAATGTTCTTCATTCTCCAGCCAAGATTCGTAATTTTTCATCAAACCTCGGTGGTTCAATATTGAATATATTTGGTTTACGATGGGCAAGATGGGTTTTTTTTTCCAAATGTTTACAAAGGATTACTTTGCGTTAAACCGTTGGTAGAAATGGTTTATCTTGGTGCTAAATAGCCAAAAAAATTACATAGCCGGTAGCATGAGGCCCATCTGACCGCACGTAAAATTACATGCATCGAGGGATCATCACAGTGTAAAATTTTCAAAGAATCCATTATTTTTTTTTGCATTATCCGATAGTATAGACGGTTACAAGCTTGGACCTGGCATCGCCAATTGATCGTAGACAATTTATATGAAAATTCCGCACTCGAAACGTTAAACGCGTTTTTCTCGAAATGTCGTTTTTCAACACGGTCTACATTCTCAAAGAGAGAATTTTCAAACTATTCGTCTAAAATTTTGACACATTCTTCACGCCATTCTTCATCTTGCTATGGAAGCTTTTTTTAATCTTCATGTTGATTTAACGAATAACTGCCGAAAAATAGGCTAAATTTGATACATTTTTTTCAAACCACCGCCATTTTGTCAATATTCAGATAATATTCATGTCAGATAATATTTACGGCCACGACCGTGTACACCATAAGGACTCCTTTTTTCGAAGACATTTTCGACCGTTAAAAAATGTAAAATAAAAAAAAATAAACGTTTAAAAATGTAGTTTAAATGTAAATGAGTGCTTTGATTTGACAAAGAAAAATCAGACCGATTAGCGTATTTAACAATCGAAAAAAAATCTCGAAAATCCGCTATTTTTCGACCCGTTACACTGTGATGATCCCTCAAGGGGAGGTACCCGAGTAAACGGCGAGAAAAACAGGTAAACTTCGGGAATTTTTATCTCAAAAACTAATGTTTCGATTGAATTCGGGTTTTTCTCATTGGAAAATATGTACATTGAGGTACGTTTAGGAATTTTTTAAAATAAATTCGTTGAGTGGAAGCGATTCAAACGCGATTATCTCGAAACATAGTTTTCAAAGTCGGTGCCAGATGTATCTCGAAAACGGCTTGTCCGATTTTGTCCAAATTTGGATACAATATTCTTCGATAGTTTTTCCCGTTCGCCACGTAGGGGTTTTTCATTTGATTGAACCATTGCTTTTTTATGCAATGCGTATGCAAACCAAAATCGTCGGAAATAGCGAACGAAAAACGAATGTTAAATTAAAACGGTCGCAATGCCGTCAAAAATGAAAATTTCAAAAAAATCCTACGTGGCGAACTAGAAAAACTATCGAAGAATATTGTATCCAAATTTGGACAAAATCGGACAAGCCGTTTTCGAGATACATCTGGCACCGACTTTGAAAACTATGTTTCGAGATAATGGCGTTTGAATCGCTTCCAGTCAACGAATTAATTTGAAAAAAACTCTAAACATACCTCAATGTACATATTTTCCAATAAAAAAACCCGGATCCAATCGAAACATTGGTTTTTGAGATAAAAATTCCCGAAGTTTACCTGTTTTTCTCGCCGTTTACTCAGGTACCTCCCCTTGAACTATTTTTTATCTCTGGTGTTTTGTGGCGAAAAAAAATTGAAAAAGTTCGTAGACACCCAGTACAGTCTAATAACATATACGTGTAAAAAAAAATAATTGGACTGCGGCTAACGCTCCAACCTCCTTAAGAAAAAGAGACGTCGTTCAACCTACAGGATCAGGATTGGCCAACTGGGTTCCGATAACGAGACCGACACCCGACGATTGTCTACCCTCGGTACTGCTGTCGCGTTCCCTCTGTCTCTCGCGATCAATTTCGCGTTGCAATTCGCGATCTCTCGCCTCTTGCCTCTGCTGCTGTCGTTCCTCCGCTTGGCGGATATTCTCCTTCTCGAATTCCCGTTGCGCCTCCAATTGGCGCTGGCGTTCCGTCAAATTGCTCGCCGGAGACTCGGGTCGTACGGAAAAGTCTTCTTGCTCGATGAAGGACGCGACGCTGCGTTCCTTCTTCGGCGAGGCCCTTTTCACCCGTAGCGTCGGTTTTGGTTTCTTTGGGCCGTTGTTGTCGAAGGAGATGTAAAAGCCCTTTTCACCCGCGTCCGTTGGGTCCAGAGGCGTTACTTCCGGTGTGGCTGATGGCGAGGGCGACGCTTCGCGGAACGAGGTGTGAGGTTGGAAGGAATTTCGCGATATCGACGGCCTCGTTGGCGAGGGTATTCTGTACGTTTGACTGCCCGACGTTATATGCAACGCCCGCAATCCGTGTGGGAGATCGTCGTCGTTTCCTGTCGAATCGTTCATCGTAACTTTGTCATTCGTTTTTTTTTTAAATAGTCTTTTGTCAGCTTATTTCGCGACCACCGTAGAATTTCGACGAAAACTGGCATTCTCGTGAAACTTTGTGAGAATCGAAGCGAGACTCACCGATGAAGGATATATTTTGTGGCTCCATATCGTCGACCGAAGGCGCCGGCACGGGGGTGTGAAGAGTGGCGTTTATCTGCCTCTTTTCCGTTGGACTCTCGCATGTTATCGGGATGTGATGAATGGTTGGCTTTTTCGTTTCGGGACTCTCATTCATCAACTGACTTATTCGATGAACCTGAAATACCAAAGACAAAAATCACTACATCAATTCGCAAATGAAGCGAAGATAAATTTGAATCTTTGGATTCACCATTTTTCGGATAAACATTCTGACAACGACGGTACAAAATTCGCATCGACTTCCTGGCTAAGAGAAACGCGAGGAATTTTGACTGTCGAAATTCCGAAGATTCGCGAATTAGGAATAACAAGTAACGCGACGTCCTTTCACGTTTTACGAAAAATAAATACAACATCATCGACTCGTTGCACGAGAATTTTACACACCGAGAGACAGAGAGACGAACCTTTTCGCTGTAACTTCGCGTACTGGCGATCGTTTTTGTGTAGAATAAATACATCCTATTTAAATTGACGAACGAAGCTTAGATGTCGAACGAAGTAGGTCGTAAAAATGACTGTGGGTGTTTTCTTATTCAACGAGAGAATTCACCGGTGTGGGAAGACGCTGCCTTGTTGGGTGTCAACACGGAGCGTCTCAAATGGTAAATTACGTCACCAACTGGTTTTTTTTTTCTCTCGCCATGACGCTAAAGAGTCGAGCTCCTACTGGTGGTCAAGTCTGGCTGATACAGACAGATTTATAAAATTTATGACGTGTCTCGATCCGAGGCTTCCACAGTGTTCACCTTTGCCCATTAGCCGCGTCGAGTATTTCGCCGTTATCGCAGTTTTAGTATTGTACGCGAAGCGGGACGAGTGAGAATGAAAGAAAGACAAGCGAGAGACGACTTTTTTTTACCAGAGTTTAACGCTGTTCCGTTCGTTTTAACTCGGAATGTTATTAATAATTTGGAAATATCCGTATATCGTGATTTCGAAGGTAAATGAGACGTTGGATACTTATTTGCCCTTGATCATCTTGCGGTTGCGTGAAGATCAAATGTTTTCACTCAATACACGCAAAGCCCATATCGACAATAATCATTCTTGTCGCAAAATGTTCAGGCTATTATCATTTTAAAAAAATTTATATTGTTTGAGGTCGTAGATTTCTGCTAAAGATAGGAAAAATCATTTCAGTGATTTTCACAAAATGTTCACGTTCGCGTATTTTTCTGTATTAAAAATACTTTATAAAGTCGTCGCTGAGCATCTATTTTGTTTAATGGGCTGAAATTATGGCGCTGAAGTTTGCATCGTTGGAATGCAACGGACGTACTTTTTTATTTTCGTTTTTCTTTAAATTATTATAATTTTAAAAATTTACATTGTTTGAGGTCATAGATTTCTGCTAAAGATAGGAAAAATCATTTCAGTGATTTTCGTACTCTAAGTCAGTGAAAGAAAATGTGAGCAATTAAGGGAGAAGATACCTTCAGGCGAGGAAAAAATTTGCTGATTTTCATGATTTTTTTTTTTCAAAGGCAAGACTACTTCTCCATTGTTGATACTTAGGGTATGTTTTATTACTACTTTTGGCTGTCACATAGTATTTTTTCATTCATTGATCTTTTAAAATGGCGGGGGTATGGCACGGTCTTCTAAACTGCGTTTTCAAAACTGTTATGACGTATAGCTAAAAAACTAATCGACCGATTCTGATGAAATTCAGTATACATCTTTCTAACCTTACTGTCTAAAACATGATCCAAATGTACTTGAAAATTAAAAGAAAAAGGTATTTTTATTGCCAAATGGAGCCATTTTTTTCGAAAAATTCTATCTTTATGTTTCAAAACGTGCCATTTCATCGATTTTTAACATTCCTCACTTTTTCTTGGTTAATTTTCTGCATATGACTGTTACTAAAAGAAAAATTTTCGTTATTTTTTTTCAGATTAAGGGGACGGTAGGGGTTTGCACTTTTGAAAAATCGATTCTTTTTCAAGAATATAATCCCAAAATTTCAAGTCAATCAGAGCAAAACTCTCGAAGTTATTGACTATTTAGTCCCGCTCCTCTAACGCTGTAGCGCCGACAGCTAAAACTTCAAACGCGTTTTTCTCGAAACCACTTTTTCAAAGTCCGTGTTCACTGCCATTTGAAAACTACATGATCGATTTAGTTCAAACTTGGTACACACTTTCTACATATAAAACACCTCCCCCCAACGGTTAGTTTGAGATTTTTTTTTACATTGAGGGGGTTTTCCACCCCCAAAATGGCGGAATTTTTAGTGAAAAATCGCACTTTTCACTTTACATGACCACCAAAAATTCAGAAATGAAAAAAAAATTATCAAAGACCGTTGGGGAAGGATTTGATAATACTTTGACTACATTTTAATGGTACTTGATTTCAGATAATTTCTAGCTGAGATACAGTGAACACCGCAAATCATGTTTTTCCAAAGGCGTTCTGGGAAAAGCTTTGTCACCGGCCTGTTTGTGGATATTTTCGCGTACAAATTTCACGGAATGTTCTTGAAATGACACTTAACAATGTACAAAAGGTTTCAATAAATTTACTCTATCCATATAGATGAAGAAAATTCGCCAAAAAGTGTTTTTTTTTTCACGCTGAAACCCCTACCCTCCCCGTAAAAAAACCACGTAACAGCCAAAAGTAGTAATAAAATATACCCTAAGTCTCAAAAAAGGCCAAGGAATCCATGGTGTTGAAGTTTGCATCGTTGGAATGCAACGAAAAATCTTGTTTATTTTTTCATTTCTTTATTTTTAGTACTATCCAAACTCTTCTTTCGCAGTTCTAAGTTAGATATACCTAATATAGGTTTAGGAAAATATTTCAGTGATGTTTGTAGCCTAAATGTGGCGAACAAAAATGAGGCAATTTAGAAAAAAACCGTTGCATTTCAACGATGCGAACTTCAACACCACAGAAATCTTCCCTTTGAAAAAAAAAAATCACGAAAATTGTGAATTTCTTGCTCGCCTGAGGGTATCTCCCCAAGAAAAGTTATCTTCCGTCGCATTCCAACGATGCAAACGTCAACGTCATCCAAAATTTCCAAGTCGCCAGTTCTAATGTTCGTGCGATGGGGAACCGCCTGACTCTGGTCTCGTCTCCAATTGTTATTTGCCCAATGGATGAAGGATCAACGCAGGCACAGCACTCGGCAAAAAAGACAACTACTCACGGCATTGCGATGCTGTGGACTAGCGGACGATGGAGGTGTCTGACTGAAGAGCGTCGACGACGAGGGATAATTAGGAACCGGATGATGCATCTGTGTATTACAGAGACTGTGATCGCCACCGTTAAGATACCTCTGTTCCTGCGGATTCTCGTGGAGAACGAAGCCTTTTTGCTGACTCGGATGAACGCCCCAGGTTCTCGCGTCTTGATACAGTCGGAGATCTTGCTGATAAACTGAGCAAGTCCCATTCGCGCGATAAGACAACCGAACTTGTGAGGGATTCCACGTTCGCCGAAAAGTTTGCAGTTTCCTCGCGCCAACTTTTAACTTTCTCTCTTACCTTGAGGCTGAGGACTGTAACGAGAGTCCATGGGAGATTGTTGGTAGCCCACAGCGGCCATTTCGTTGGCTAAATTCTGCGCCGGTGGCGGTCGACCCCACGTTCTTCGTGGCATCTGTTGGGGCTGATCGTGCAAATAAAATTGCGCCTGCGGTGGTTCCTGTATCCTCGGCGCTGGCACCGGATTCATTGCCGACATGCCGAAACTCTGAGTGCCAGCGAAAAGCGTTTTGTTATTGGCGGCGTTAATGAGAGAAACAAAAAGAAGAAAAAAAACATCGAATTGAGAAAAAAACCTGTGCTGTTAGTGATTCGGGGTGAAAAAATAATCCGTTCTCAACGGGTGAGTGAAGGAAGAAATAAAAAAGGGTGTTCACGATCATTCGTACCTGAAGATGTTGTTGACTGAGACTCTGCAGTTGTTGCAGTTGCTGATGGATTTGTTGCTGATGTTGCGTCATAAGATGCTGCTGTTGAATTTGAGTCTGCTGACTCGCGAGACGTTGAATGTCCGCCTGTATCTCACTGAGACTGCTGTTCATCCTGATCCAACACACATATCATAATTTTCTTTCGTTAATTGCAAACCTATTGATTTATCGTCATTTCCTGCGGATTTTCTTGAGGCCTTAGGCCACAGTAACGGGTATAAAATCATGTGCGACTTTAACACGATTAATTACACATCTATTTAGTATGAATATCAAGCTGTTAGAAAATATATATATATATTTTTTTCGATGTACAAAATGACCGACTACTCGAAACTTCTCGAAACAGACTTTTCCAATTGGCGTGACAAATAACTTCAACAATTTTCACTCGATTTACTTCGAATTCAAAAGTTATGTTCCTCATTGCATTTCGCAGAGAAGTGCGTACGGAATTTCTGATTAATCGAAAACTTTTCATTTTATGAGCAATTTATGAGCAGTTATAACGAAATTTTTCACTGAAAATTCATTTCTTAAGTTCAAATACCTACAACTTTTGAATAAAACAATATTTTTTAAATTCCGTAACGTACTTCTCTAGGTATTCTAATGTACATTGACGAGAATTTTTGTTTTTTGTTCTAGGTAAAAAATTGTGGATGCTAAATGTCACGCCGCGGAGCGCCTAAAAAAAAGATAACAAAAGCAAATATTAGTAGTCTAAATATAGTAAATATATATATATTGTCTAACAGCTTGATATTCATACTAAATAGATGGGTAATTAATTTTGTGAGTGAATCACTTTTTCATACGAAAAAAAGTGTTAGATTCGGACATGACTTTATACCCGTTACTGTGGCCTAAGGCCTTAACCCTTTGACTGCACACTGGGTCATTTTGACCCCATTTTTTTCCAACTGACTGTATCGCAAAACGGGGTAATTTATTCGGCCGCAGTGCGGCGCTCGAATGATCCCCCACTCCTGCTCTATAGGTGGACACTCGGCCCCCATCCTACAGCCCGCCCGTGTACTCTGTACAGCTGTCGAAAAAGGACCTGGGGTCGATTCGACCCCGTTTATGCAGTAGTCCAGTGAAAGTATTTGTTTTTTTTGTGAAATTTGGTGTATCACTACATGTAAGTGAGTTACAATAGAAAATGCTCATAGATATTTTTCATTTTGCGCTACTATATCAAATTATGTATTTGGAATGCTGATCATAAATTTAAAAGCAAGTGTCCGTTATGCAGAAGGACTATGTGCAACGAGCACCAAATGTACTTATGCGTCGATTGCGGTAAATGTGAATAATAATAAGTCATTGAAGTGAAAAAATGCGGAAAATATGTTTTCAACAATTAATCTGCCGAAGGAGTCCATTTTTCCAATTTTCACTACCCAAAAATGCTCGAATTCAAACCTCCGAATAAATGTACTTTTTGGAAAGACGATCGACATTGTCTGTTTTTACGTATGTAGGAACCTTCCTCTTTAAAAACCTCAAAGGGCGTTTTTTTATATTTTGAACCAAAAATTATCATCTTTTTCGTGCAAGTACGTATTATTTAACCCTTGACAGTCACACTGGGTCCACGGGACCCAAACAAATTATTTTGATGGCGTACAACTTTTTTTTCCAATAAAACATACATTTTTTTAATATGCGTAAGCGTTTCATTATTTCCTTCTAAATCGCACCTGCGTTGGGTGAAATGAATATACTTTTTGAAAAGTTCACAAAAACCGCTATGTCTATTTCAAAGTACATTGTTTCCAGATTATAAAACCATTTTTTTATTTATTTTTTGTCAATAATTAGTTACAGCAATTTTTGTAAAAAAAAGTCACTTTTAACGTTTTTTTTTGCATAATTTTTTTTGCATATTTAAATTTTATTTTTTGATTTCTAACCAATATCCTTGTATTAAACAAGGTTCAAATTATACCTCACTATTTTTTTCGTATCGCTCAATGCATTATTTCATTATTTATAACCATTTTAAAACGCCTGGGTCCCATGGACCCAGTATGACTATAACGTGATTCTAGCTGAGTGTAACTACTAAGGGTTAACGCATCTCCCACTTTGAACGAATGTTTGGGCACTCAATTTCTGTTTTTCTTCAAAAATAAATGTAGGGCCATAAAATAAGGACCATTGACTACAAAAAACGTCTCTACAAAAAGAATGCAACGATCCGAAAAACGTCTGGGGTCAAATCGACCCCAAATGCAGTCAGAGGTTCGTGGCGGAAGTGTGCAGTCGAAGAGTTAATTATATTCGTGTCTCATTGCCTATCGCGATTTTAATTTCAGTCTCGTGGATTTGGCATTGCACAGCCATCTCCCAAATGATCGTGAGGAAATTCCACTTTGGTCGATACGAGTAGAAAACAATTTAAAAAAATATTTGCTCACTGCGATATTGACTGTTGATACTGATCGAGATCCATGTTCTCGATATCGGGTGTGCGTCTCGTCTCGATGAAAGGTGCACCGCCATCGTGCTCGAGCCATTTGTGTTCAACGTCCCGCACATTTTCACTGGTTGCCTGAATACGACGAAAGATAATCGTACTTTTAGACAATGTTACGGTGAAAGTGAACAGAAAATTGTAGTCGCGAGGGTTATGTGTCTTCGATACGTCGGAGGGATTGTTTTTTTTTTAATCATTTCTATTCCATCAACGAATTTTACTCGTGTTTAATTCGTCGATTCTTCAAGTTGACGAGAAGTTTCGATTCTCGTACGAGGCGTTCTTGTATCGTCGCTTTCGACCTTATTTTCGTAATTTCTCGAATTTCCCGAATACTCGGCCAAGCCCTCGGAATTTTTAAAGATTTGTTTTCCATACTGCGATCCGATATTGTCGTTTCTGGTCAATTTCGATCTCTGCTTAACGTCAAAATTGCCCCTGCCTGTGACATTATTCTCGCGTATATCACTGCGCAAATCTTCCTCGCTACCGAACAACGAGACGTAATTCGAAGCCTGAGAATCGATCGACTCGTCCACCGATTCGGTGGAATCGTTGGAATCGACTTTACTCCGAGCAGGAACCGCGGAGCGATAAACGAATTCGACGGAATTTACACTTTCTTGATTTTCCATACCTCCCACTTGACTTGTATCGTCGACACTGTATCGATTTGGTATCAACGATGAAAACATGAAATACAATTTATCCACGACTCGACCAAACATCTTACAATTTCAGATAAAAAATTACTCAATCGAATTTTGGATGGAAAAAAAACGTTATTTGACTGCTCGATTTCTATCGTTTTCTCGTAATTTTTTTGTTTCTCATAGCCGCTCCGATCGGAAATCCAGACGAAAAAAATGGCTCGTCGAGGATGCACGTTCAACGACAAAAATAACAATAACCTGATCGACGCGATTGACGATCAAATTCGTCGAGCGATTCCACAATAAATCGCTCATAATCCGACGAACTGATACAAATATCTCAACATCCCGGGATCGAGTCTAAAACAACACTCCTCATCTCTCTCAGCTCCACATGTTATATTTGTTTGATCAATATCGCAACTTATGTAACTGTGAAAGTCACCAAGGTCTCTCTTCCGTATATTGTATGTATATTTGATGTACGGTGCTCGATGCAGAGTGAGAGAATAGAAATAAAGATTGTGGAAAAAGCGACGGGGCGTTGTTGGTTCGAGTGAATATCGAGACGGAAAATCAATTGAGCCGTGAGTGTTTCGAAGATACGACGGTTAATGAGTGAATTCAAAGAGTGACCATCACCGCTTAAAAACAAAAACGAACGATTAGATAAATACAATTTTTAAAAAACATACACGTTCCAAGCTGATTAAGAGGGAAAAAAGTTTGCTATTTACTGTCATAGTGTACGAAACAGTACTCGAAAAAAAGCACTCTTCTAAACTATCGTAGTAACGAAGGGATAAATATGACGTTGAAGTTTGCATCGTTGGAATGCAACTAAATGATTTTCCTTTGGTTTCGAGAATTTCCTTTGGCAGATTGAAGCTACGAAAATCACGAAAACATTTTTTAGGCTTCTCATTTAGCAATTTACGATAAATCTGCAAAATATGATTTTGGATAATAATAAACATATGAAATTTAATAAGAATTTTCGTTGCCTTCCAACGATGGAAACTTCAGCTCCATTAAATATCGGGATTTGAGAAAAGGGGAGGTTTTTTTTGCGTGTATTTCGAAGCCATTCGTGAAAGCCATGTTATTGCCGATCTCCGCGTAAAGAATCTCAGCGTAATAATATATGAGGAGCAGGCGAAGAAAACCAAAAAAAAAATTCCTGTTCTTCAAGCGAATCTTTATTAGCTCCCGAACTATTTTCAATGAAATCCAGCTCTAAACACCTCAAAATTAGTTAAAAACTGTATTTTCGCTTGAAAAGGCAGTTTTGAGCAAGGAAAATTGACGTAATAAAGAAAAGTCCGGTTTTGTTCGGTTGCTCCTCACATGTCTCGTAAAAATATATGTGTTTACAATTTTCTAGCAATTGGAACATCGAAAGGAGAGATATGTATATGTGTGTTTTTTTTTTCTTCTTTTTGAATATGCATACCTTGAGCGAGAAGGGACGCTGCGGTTTTTCTTGAGAATTTTGTTGTATTACCGGGGGTGCCTCGTCTACGCTTGACGGGGTCAATCCAGAAGATCCGGAGTTTATCGGGTTGGGGGGGCCATGCTCGACAGGGCTGTCCCCCCCGGATGCCGATGAGGCAGGAGATTTAACCTTACCCTGTAACCAGCCCAACCAGCGTGCCCTGTTAAGGTACGTGAGCAGTCCTCCACCGTGTTTCACCATACAACCCCTCGGGCCATTTGGACAGAGACTCCGCCTCGCCACGCTTTCGCTTGTCGTTTTTTTAATATTTTTTATGTGCTTTCTTTCCTTTCGCATGATATTCGATGGCAACTGTCTCTTTCGTACAAGCAGCAGTCTCAACTAAAATAGGCCGGAACAATAGGCTAACTGAACCGACACCGGTGTGCTGGTCTAGTGGTCGGCGTGCTTGCCTCTAAACCAAAACATCGGGAGGTCGCCGGTCCGAGTCCCAGCCTCGTAGTCTCGGAGAAAAATAAATACGGGCGTGACGTATTGCTCCAGTTCATATATGTGTCTCGTGTGTGGATATGGATCTGTAGTCCGCGATTTATTTCTCGACGAAACGCAACTAGCTCCGAAACTGGGAAACGAACCTGGCACTGCATTGGCATAGATTTTTCGCAGTTTTCCTATGCACGGGGAACTCAGAATTTAAGAATTAAAAAAAAACAACTAACTCAACTGGCTTTTTTGGCACGATAATAAGAGTCGAAGAGTCGCAGAGTTGAACGCGATGACACATTTGGAAAAATGCGCAACTTCTTTATTTTGTACTTTGCGAACCCGAACGTGCTGTGTTTTTTCTTCGAAGCACGAAGATAGTGGGACATCCAAACATTGCGATTACTGTACATGCAAATTTGCAACGAGGTGATGTTTAATTTTTTTATATCAATAGTCTGGAAAAAAGATCGAACAAAACATGGATAGTATCCATGATCTAGTATTTCTAGAATACTTTCCCTTATAATTTCGAGAATATTTTTCCTTTAGAATTTCTAGAATAATGTATTTGCATTGATTTTTTTTCTAGAATTTCTAGATTTTTCTAGAACTTCTGGAATCGTTTTACAGTATTTCTAGAATAATTTTTAACAAAGATTTTTTAGAATTTCTAGAACTTCTAGAATATTTTTTTTTAGAATTTTTAGAAAACTTTTTCTCGATCTAGAAATGTAGACACAAATCATAGAATATCGAGAATAAATTTTGTCGAATTTGTAAAAAAAACTTGTTCTAGATCTAAAAATTTAGACATTTTTTTAGAATATCTAGCATAATTTATAGTATTTCTAGAATACTTTGCCGTTAGAATTTCTATAATATTTTTTTAGCATTTCTAGATTATTTAGAACTTCTAGAATTTTTATATAGAATTTCGAGATTTTTACAGAATTTCTAGAATCATTTTTAACACTTCTAGAATTTCTAACGGAATTTCTAAAATAATTTTTCTAGATCTAGAAATCGAGAAAAAATTCTCCACATATAGGGAACAATTGGTACTTGCGAAATATTGAAAATTTGTGAACAACTCGTTTATAAATGTTCAATAGAATATTCCCAATAGTTCGACGACGTTAATTACACGTATAGATCGCATTTTTCGCGAAACGTTCCAAATGTTCTCATCGAATTCATTGTCAAATTGTAACTGTACACCCTACGCATTCTTACAGGGTAACACTAGTCAACAGGGTCGAAAAAAAAGGATTTTTTAGCTTCGAATCATACCTAAACGTTGCTGTTTCAACTAATAAATTTACGGTGTGAAGTGCAAACTAATGTATCGTAAAAGATTGAAGAATTTCTTTGCGAGACAACGTTTTTCGAATTAGCTTGTTACATAACTTGAACAATTTTTCACCGATTTATTTCGAATTTTCACAGTGACTTCTGAACTAAATTTGCTATTAAAAAATCTAGGAATTTTTTTATTCTCGAAAACTCTTCTCGTTGTAAAAAATTGTTGAGGATTTTTTTCCACGTATGAAACTTTCTTCAAATGCTCGCCGTGTCTATGAAAAATAATCTTTTTTAAATCCCTTGCGTATATCTCTAGCGATTATCATGCGGATTGAAAAAAAATGGGTTCTTTGTTCAAGGTCGAAATTTGTGACCCTTATGCTTCAAGCTCCGAGCACATACCGCAAAAAACACTTGGGCCTGCAAGGTTCCTGCACTTAAAAGAAATGGTTTCATACACTTTGAGACATGTGCAATAGAGTTCCTAAAATCAATTTCGGATATACTTTTCTAAGCACAACAAATTCTTAGAGTCGTATCTATTTGTCGGGTTTCTAGACTAGTGTTCCTCCTCAATGAAAAAAAAGACAAGTATAACGAAAGTCGTGCTGCAGCTACGATAATAAGGATCTAAGTAAAGTTTCGAGCCTAGATTGTCTCTGGTGCACTTGGTAGCGGGCATTGTATCACGTATATCAAAGAAAATGCATGCATCCAACACCTTTCTCAGGGTATGGAAAATCCACGAGACATACGATCGACCGTTTTTCTGCGTCCCGTTGCAAAAAAAAAGTGGAATGTACATCAATTATCGCGATTTACAACGCACGGGCAAACATAAAACGAGACGCCTGATATTTATAGCTGTTCGATAGCGCGAGAGTGGTAAACAAAACGAGTGCAACGTACAAACACAATGAGTTAGGCCACTTCCACCTGAGAAGGAGAGAACACGAAATTTTACAATTATATGATCGATGATACGGCAGAGGTACATTTTTTTCACGTGCATTCTTGTTGAAAAAGTAGTGCGTCGATACAAATATTTTACACTTCAAACCCAAAGAAGGGGACGATATGGAATGTTATTTAACGAGCTACATCTATCTGGGTGGGTCAAAAAATTGCATGTTCCAAAAATCTTTTTATTCGGCCAGCGGTAGCAGCACCATACTTCAAACTTTAAACCCGTTTTTTCTCGAAACACTGTTTTCAAAGTCGGTGGACCTGATATCTCGAGAACCACTTGTTGGATTGTTTCCAAACTTACAGGGGGTAAGATGAGAAACGTTTGAAGGTCGTTGACGATCTCACTTTTTCCAAATCGATCTTCATTTTTCAATAGTTACGCAAAAATGACGACTTTTTTCATAGATTTTGTATGCTCGAGATTCAATTCGTTACCACGTTGTTAAAAAAAAAGATGCAAAAGATCGACGATCGTCAACGACTCGTATTTATTGTTAACTTGAATAACCCGTTTGGTTTATAGATTTCGAATGGACCGTTTGAGCTGGAGGGTGTCCACCGCCAAACGTCGAGAACAAAATTTCATCATCTGCCGGCCGCCATGTTTTTGTTGTTTCTCTCTATTTTTGGTGATTGTTTTTTAAGGGGTTAGGCCACAGTAACGGGTATAAAATCATGTGCGAATTTAACCATTTTTTTCGTATGAAAAAGTGATTCGCTCGTAAAATTAATTACACATCTATTTAGTATGAATATCAAGCTGTTAGAAAATATATATTTTTTTTTCAATGCACAAAATGGCCGACTACTCGAAACTTCTCGAAACAGCTTTTTTCCAATTGGCGTGACAAATAACTTCAGCAATTTGCACTCGATTTACTTCAAATTTAAAAGTTATGTTCCTAATTGCATTTCGCAGAGAAGTACATACGGAATTTCTGATTAATCGAAAACTTTTCATTTTTTGAGCAGTTTATGAGCAGTTATAACGAAATTTTTCACTGAAAATTCATTTCTTCAGTTCAAATACCTACAACTTTTGAATAAAACAATATTTTTTTAAATTCCGTACGTGCTTCTCTAGGTATTCTAATGTAGATTGACGAGAATTTTTGTTTTTTGTTCTAGGTAAAAAATTGTGGATGCTAAATGTCACGCCGCGGGGCGCCTAAAAAAAAAGATAAAAGAAAATATTAGTAGACAGCCATTTTGTACATCGAAAAAAAATATATATATCACTTTTTCATGCGAAAAAAAATTGTTAAATTCACACATGATTTTATACCTGTTACTGTGGTCTAACCCCTTAAAGATATCAATATATGTACCTTTGTGTTAAAAAATGCGTTTCTTTTTCACAAACTGTTTCCCATAAAATAAAGTGCCAAATTTGGCAATTTTTTCGGGCCTTTGGGTAGATGTAGCCCCTTAAAAAATAACTGGGAATTCACTATTGCCCGATGATAACTGTAGAGCCTGAAAAAAATGTATCTGCGAAGAGGACCAATGCTGGGCCAAATGAGCGCTACTGCTACTGCCGTAATGCATGAGCGACAAGGGAAAAGATGGAAAGAAACGCAAAACCCAGGATAATGATGAATAAATTATGAGATGTGAAAAAATCGATGTAATGAATTTAAATGAGAACGATGATGGACACACCGAGCTTCCCGGCGACTGGTCCTCTACAGAACTTCCGTTTCCTCTACTGATTGTTTCTTTTTTCTCTCCTACCTTCGTAACTGCCTGCAGAAACGCGGCTTTTCCAACTTCCTGTTTCTTCTCGGACAACGCGACCTCCATTCGTCTCTTCTCATTTTCTATGTGTCGACGTTTCTCCTCGAGCTTCAGTCGGATTTTGTTCAGCTGCGATATTTCGACAGTGTTGCCACCGTTCTCATCTGTTCGAGAAAAATTGTCAATTAGCCGCGTGCCGAAGTTTTTGCACTTTCGTTGAATAATCGGGATCGGTTGGAAAAATCGACGGTACAGTGTGATACGGTGGACGGAATAATTTCGAATCGTCGTACAGAGAGAAAGCGCCTTCCTTTTCATGATCAAGGTCACTCGGGCGACAGCGCAAAAAAATGCACGGAGAACAAGGTCGTACATGATATACTGTACAATTGCCTAATTATGTTGTGATTAAGTTTCGAAGCCGAAAAAAATGGAGCGATTATTTTTCACCTGTCTTCGTTCAGTGGAAAATCTAGTTTTTGGTTACGTGCGAAGATTTGTGCTTATTTTTTTCCTGTCTAAATGTATATCCCGCCTTAAGGGGCTATACCAGTGGGATACTTTCGAAAAATCGATTTTTTTTGCCTTTCGAAAGTTTATACTTTCAAGAATCTCCTGTAAACATTTCAAGGCCGTATCTCTAATCATTTTATCTTGCAAAAATCGATAATTAAATCTTTAAACGCGTTTTTCTCGAAATTAGATTTTTCAAATTTGCTGACATTGTAACTCAAATCCGATTGACTTGAAATTTGAACTGAGTACTCTTGAATATATTAACTCTACAATGACGTAGGATATTTTTGATTGGATGAAAATTGACGATTTGACATTGAAAAAAACGACCATTTCATAGGCAAGAAAACAGACTTTTTTCATAACTACGCCGTTTTGTTAGATTTTGATATTTTTCGAGAATCCTACGTCATTGTACAGGAAATACCTTCAAGTTTAACGACATTTTTGTCCTTTTTCGGTTTCACGTACTCAGTCGGCCGGAATCATGTCAGCAGTGGAGGAACTTTTTTTTTGGCGCCTTCGAAGGCAGCGCATAAGTCGCCTGAATCTCAATATTTTCTATGAAAAAATTATGTAATATAGGTCAAATATAGCCAAATATATTCTTAATTTTCCGAAACATTTAATTGAGTACTTTTCTTCCAAAAAATTCCCGAAAATCACCCAATTTTCCGCGTTCACACTGATACAGCCCCTTAACGAAAGCAACGTTAAAAGTCATTGTTTACCGGCCGAGTGTTGTTCGGTTTGTTGACTGTGTTGATGGCTCTGTTGTTGCCACGTCGTGGTGTTCGGTAGTGTCGCGAACGTAGTCTTCTTCTCTCCCACAGCGTTGCCGTTGCTCTGGGCATTTTTCTTATTCGTAAAATTCGATTTGGCAGCCATAGCCTCGCGTTCCTGTTCCGTGTAATTCAAGTTGATGCCTTTCTCGGAGCTCTGCCTACTGAGATTCGCGAAGCTCGCCATTTTCGTAGCCTCGCCGTCGGTACTGTCGTTCTCACTGGAATGTAGAATGTTCTTTAGCGTGACGTTGTTCAGGCTCAAGTTGGATGCTTGTCTTCGCAGTCTCGGCGGTGGCTCGTCGTTGTTGTAGCCGTTGTCGGACAATATGTGCTGAACGTCGCTGCCGTAGACGTCCTGGACGCTCGAGCGTGCCGGTAACGTTGGTTCCGTCGTCGCTCGCTTACCGACGTGAGCTCCAATCTCTTTGTCCGGATTTCTCACGCCGCCAAAATTGTGCAAATTGTCCTGCAAGAAAATTGGTCCGCTATCAGGAGAAACCCTTGTGGAAAATGGAATCCATCGAGAAAGCCATTCCTCCATTTTTGGTGATGTTGAAGTTTGCACCATTGGAATGCAACGAAATATTCTTTTCTACAGTTCCCAAATTTTCTTTGGCAGATTTAAGGCGAGAAATCCGTTTAGAATTTTTTTTCAATGGATTTTTTTACTTATTTCGAAAGTATGATACCCAAAGAATATACTGATCAATGGAAAACTCGAAATATTGAATATTTGCGGAGTTATCGCATATAGTCTAGACCGCGGGGACAGCATGCGGTCAGGTAGCGAGTCACATGTTGAAACTTTAAACGCGATTATCTCGAAACTACTTTTTCAAAAACTACTCGTGTTGTAGCTCAAAAAGTTATCGACCGAGTTGGATGAAATTTTGGGAGGTTACTCTCAGTAATATTATCGGAAGGATATACCTAAAGTTTGAAAGATAGCGTGTAAATAAATCATTTTTTTGGGTCAAATATATCGAAAAAATGGTCGAAAATTCGAACTTTGAAGTAAAAAGGCTCCCAAATTTTCAATTTTCCACTTTTTCATAATTTTTTAGGTATATCCTTCCCCTTAATATGTCAGTAAACGAATGACACGCATTAAATCTTTTTCAGATCAACAGAAAAAGAGTGACAACTGCAGCACTTTTTGATGTCGCGGAAAGCAGGCGTCCGAAGACCCCTAATAACGCCGCCATTTTGTTGGTCATCCCAAAATTTTTTTTTTAAACTTGACAGTTATAAACTCATGTCCAAATTTGAAAATGATCAGATTATTTTATCCCCTCTAAAAAAATTTCCGAAAAATATCTATTTTTCACGCTCTTAAAGGGATTTCTCGCCGTAAGCAACAAAAATCATGCGATCTTTTTTAGGCTCCGAGTCCAACAATCTACAACTGATGTCTACAAAATATGATTTTCGATCACGATTTTTATGATCTGATTTTTACCATATTTTTATATGATTTTTTGGTATACCTGAGATCCACCAAAGTTCTCAATGGTCAGCTGTGAGTCGTCGGTAACGCTGTTACGCCTGGAACGTCTACCGGCGTAAGAACTTCGTCGTTGGTCCTCCCAATTGCTCGGTCGACCAGCCGCCTCGGCTCTGGCTGAAAATTTTTCATCGGCCACAGAACTCAACGTGGGCACCCCTTTGACACGATGAACGATAAAATTCTCCTCGTTACTTCCCCTGAAAAACGTCAAAGTTTATGAGCAATATTCTTCGAGCCGTTCCCCTAATTCTTCGTGTACTCGCGGATTAAAAGACCAAAAGAAAAATGCATTACCTGTCATCGTACGAATGACTCTCGACAGTTTGTTGCAACGATTGAGATTTCTTCACCGACGTTGGAGGAGCAGCTTTGGCAACTGAAATTTCGACAATTTTTTGTTTTCCTCTCAAATAAAACCAGTAAACATTGCCCGAAAGTAATGTCAAGGTGCTCATGTCATCTCAATTTGGCACACTAAATCCACAATATGAATAAAGAAAAACACCACACTCTCCAGAAATATGAAACACCTTGTAAAAAAAACTTCATTCCTTGTTGAGAAGAAACAAAAACGAAAAAAGCTCGTATCGCAGTTACAGATAAGTAATGAAAATTGAGACTCGTAATTTTCGTGGTCTCACTGCGTATCGGAAATGATCTCGCCGAAGATCGACTTCTCATCGAGGCCACAAAAATTCCAAATCCACGATTATGATTTACAAATATGGAGTATCCGTAAGGAAAAAAAAGAATAATATTACATTAATGACCAAAAAAAGCCCGATTATCAAAGATCGGTGGAAAAAATTCTCGTTATCGAACGATTCGAGTGCAACAATCACTCGCTAGTCGCTACCTACGGAAAAAAAAAACTAGCATCTATAAATATGTTACCGTGGAGTTATCACAAATCTGAAACTGTTGGAAAAAATGGAGCGAGGTCGTAGGAAGTGGGCAACAGATAAACGAAAAAATGAATAAAAAAAACGAGTAGATAAAAAACACAAACGAACAATATAGAAAACAAATGAGAATACATCGCAAAATATATAAACAAACTTAACATGGAGTGACACATCGCAACGCGAAACGTTAAGTGCTGTTCCTCTCTGTCGACTATGTATAACGACATTAAGTATGGAGGAAAAAAGAACTATTAGTGAAGAGAAGATGAATGAAGGCATGCAAAAGAAGGTTGAAAGTAAGCCAATGTCAGTATAAAAGCTGCAGCCAATGTTTCACGGTCTCAGGAGTGTCTATCGGATATTTATATGTATATATATATATTTTTCATGTTCCTGCGATTAGCTCCCATGCAGTAATCGTCTTTGGTTCACAACTAATGATCCCAACGACGACGTCGATTCACACGTTATGCAAATTATAATGATTAATTAACAAGCGATGCTCCTAAATCTCCGATTTCTCCTCTTATTCGAGGCTTCGTCAAATATTCTTCATCCGCCAAATAAATTGTCTCATGATTTAAATGCCAAAACGCTCTTCCATACATTTTTTTTCTCTTAAGGGGGACTCTGAAATATCACGGAAAAATATTGTAATTGAATTGGTATATTTATAAATCGTATCAGAGTACATAGAAATCAATAGCAGAGTATCGAGATAATAAAAAATTCATTATAATCAGTTTTTCGCAAGCCAATGGTGCTGAAGTTTGCCCCGTTGGAATGCTACGAAAATTCTTTCTTATGTTTTATTAACGCTTCTTTTATTATTATACGGAACATCTTTAAAAATGGTTGAGGCACTTTGGTGGCCAAAATTTGCCAAAAGGAATTTAAAGAATACAGAAAAAATTATTTTTATTGCATTCCAACTATGCAAACTTCAATCTCGTGCACGCCAAAGGCTATCGAGAGCTCACTGCAAAGTGAATAACTATTGCATTGGACAATATATTATACTCATTTTTTAATCCCTCAGAAAATCGTAGGGGCCAGATTTTTCATATCCTCAATTTCGGCAAATAATAAAAATCCAACACTCTCTCGAAATAAATTTTCTCCCCGTTTTATTTCACTCCAAAATTATGCTGCGAAGGTTGCATCGTTGGAATGCAACGATTTTCTTCGTGTTCCATTTTCATCCATTTTTATTGTTAACCAAAATAATTTTCGATACATTCATGTTGAAGGTCTCTAATGAAGATCCAAAGCAAAGTTTGCAGTAGCTTTTTTCTACCAAAAAAATGGCGATTAGAGAAAAAATATTTTTGTCGCCTTCCAATGATTCAAACTTCAATACCGTTGAGAATTTGAATCCAAATGAAGGTCGACGATCCTCCGCTAACTTTCCAGACTGTGAGTAAATATTTCGATGGCCCCCCTTAAGGAAAAAAATAATAAAGCGTTGGACCCAAACGAGAACAATGTAGAAACATCAACTTTAATATATATATATATATATATATATATATATATATATATATATATATATATATATATATATATATATATATATATATATATATATATATATATATATATATATATATATATATATATATATTAGTAAAAATTTGATTCGAGCATTCATTTTGAAGCTCTTATTTGAACATTTCCATAACGAAGCACTTTTTGTCATCTTACAACGTTCGAATTCGCGTTACATTCTACAGTTACGAAAATCTTCGTTTATACTTTTCTTCTCGATATCACAATCCTCCAATATTGAACTACGATTTTCCCAATTGCGAAAAATCAATTATCCGAATATTTAGCAACGGCAATTCGAGATGCAACGGTCCCTCAGCATTTAAATCATAGTGAGCGTGCGAAGGTGGATTTATTTTTGTTTTCTCTGAGAACAACGATCCAGGATATGAATAACGAACTGTCTCTCGATGCTACTCGAGGGAAAAGAAACAAAAAAAACGGTTATTCTTTAGATAAGTGACTTTTCCGAAAAATTGTTTTTTCCAAACAAACCCAAACGCGAACTTCAAAACCCCCATAACCTTTACCCATACTTTAACCCAAATGAACCCAATAAAGGTATCGAAATGTTCAAAAATGCCCGATTTTATCACGTGTTTCCGCGAACTTCAAAACCCCATATCTTTTCATGGGGGGGGGGAGGGGTGAATTTCAGCCTCTCCCGACTGATTATCACAATTTATAATCCAATAAATGAGAATATAGAAAAAAAAATGTTAAGCTCATTTTTCGGAAAAGTCACTTATCTAAAGAATTACAAAAAAAAAACATATTTCGAAATGTCTGCTTGGGACACAAACGGAGTGTCATTGAAATTAGCCGAGGCGATGAACAAGAGGAACCACCTAGGATGGATGATCGATGTTGTTGTTGTTTTTTTATGCACTTTTTTTCAACGTGGTGGATACCTGTGAAGCCTGGCGCGGACACGGAGAGGTTGCTTCTCAGGTCAGGTATCGGAGCTATAGACTGCGGTAGACTTCTTTTATGAGCTACCCCGTGACTATTGCGCGGGCAGGCTGCAACCGTCACCGGACCATATTTTCGGTTGATTCGTAAACCGGTAGAAGGTTGTCGAATAGAAGAAGGCGGAGGATAGCGTTGTTGTCAAGCGTCAAGAAGGTTTAAGGCCATAGAAATATATGCAAATATTATACGTGTATGATAAAATTCTTTCTTCTTTGTGTACAAAAATTACAAAAGAAGAAAAAAATAGTTTACTGTTCCTTTACGTTTCTTCCTCCCCTTATTAAGCCGATTAGTAGTACCGATTTCGTTAGTCGTCGCTTAAATAAGGGGTTAGGCTGCTGTGAAAATAACGAACGCTCGTTCGTCGCTTGAAGCAATTAAAATTGGAGAGGCGGTCCCAACGTATGATGCAGGAATCGCAGATTGTAGGTATACTTATGATCACAATGATACAACTGCTGGTAAACTTTAAACGCGTTTTTCTCGAACCACGTTGATTTCTTCTTTTTTGTTATTATTTGAAACCTTTTTTGCAACTTAAGGGCGTAAATGTGTTATCAAAATATGTACAAACGTCCGAACGATTTGCCTAGCCTAAATCGGTCAAAAAGAAATTTGATCAATGAAAGAGAATTTGTTGCATTTCAATGATGCAAGCTTCAAGATCATTTTCCTCGAACTATGTTTTTTTAAACGGTGTACACGATTTCTCGACATCTAATGGACGCATGACTTAAAATTTGATACGCTTATTCAGCGTAATAGTAGTTTAGTCTTGACCGACGTTTTTATTTTTAACATTTTTTTCCTAAGTTATTAACAATAATGATGTCATTTTTGCACGAAAAATCGAAAAAAAAAATCAATTTGGAAAAAAATTAAAGAACAGTGACAAAAAAGCTCGGTCAGGTTAAGGGGCTATACCAGTGTGACACTTTCAAAAAATCGATTTTTTTGTGCCTTTTTCGACAGTTTATCCTTTCAAGAATATCATTATCATTTATATCATTTATATCAATATCATTTTATCTTGCAAAAATCGATAGTTAAATCTTTAAACGCAGTTTTCTCGAAAAGAGATTTTTCAAATTTGCTGACATTGTAAATTAAAGAGCAATTATCCGATTGCCTTGAAATTTGAACTGAGTACTCTTGAATATATTTACTCTACAATGACGGAGGATATTTTTGATTGGATGAAAATTGACGATTTGGCATTGAAAAAAACGACCATTTTATAGGCAAGAAAACAGACTTATTTTCATAACTACGCCGTTTTGTCAGATTTTGATATTTTTCGATAATCCTACGTCATCGTACAGGAAATACTTTCCAGTTTAACGACATTTTTTTCTTTTTCAGTTTCAGCTACTCAATCGGCCGGAATCATGACAGCAGTGAAGGAACTTTTTTTAGCGCCTCCGAAGGCAGCGCATAAGTCGCTTGGATCTCAATATTTTTCCATGAAAAAATTATGTAATATAGATCAAATATAGCCAAGTATATTCTTAATTTTCCGAAACATTTAATTGAGTACTTTTTATCCAAAAAATTCCCGAAAATCACCCAAATTTTCAGCGTTCACACTGGTATAGCCCCTTAAGACCGAGTAAAATGGTTAATGTTTCTTAAAATATTGACTATTTTAAGGAAAAAAAACTCGTTCTTTTTTTTCAAATCAACCCGGTCGCCATAATCAAGTACACCGTTGGGCCCTTCAAGTTCAAAGGTCCTTCACGAAATTGCAACTTCTTTTATTATTAATATTATTTATGAAATTTGGCACACAAGTTTGTTAATAATCATAAAAATAAATCTCATGATAAATAAATTATGAAAATAAATAAGAATCAAAAAAGTGTACATAAAAATAAATCTTATTCCTTTAACACTAACTTCTCCAAATAACCCTGACTTTCGCGTCGTCACAGAAGCCTAACCCCTTAAAACACTCCGAAGAGTCCCATACTTGTTGAATTTTGGGTTTCACAAAATCTTTCCCTCGCCCCACACTCTAATCCACCTACTTTCGTACCTCATCGTCTTGTTCAAGTTTGACAATAACAAACATTTCGCAAACATATCCACCGTTCATTAAACGACAGAATTTTGCAACCACCGATAGTCATCGGCGTTTGACACGTAACGTTAAAATAATTTGCAAAATATGACACGTGGATTCGTGTAGGATACCAAAGCGTCTTCGTGATTTACTTTCCAAACTGATTATTTTGCCCTTGTAGAAATTTTACCTGGCGGTACTCGCTGAATGCTCATGAGTTATTTCGTACTTTTAAACCGAATGGTTGAAAGAGAGGGCAGGAATACGGACGCAACAAAATTATTCCCAATAGATAGCGTCGAAGTTCGCATCGTTGTAAGCCAACGAAGGTTCTTCATCATTTTGTTCATTTCTTCATTTTTATCATAATCTACTATTATTTCAATAGATCAAGGTAGTGGATTTTCAATAATGATAAGAAAACCCGTTCGAGTGATTTTCCTACCCCGAATCATCGAAAAAGTGAGCAATGGAAGAAAAATCGACTTTCGTTGCACTTCAACGATGCAAACTTCAACATCATCTCACTAGCTACGGAATCCCCAAAACATTCATTCCCAAATCGACTATTACTCGAACAAAAAGCTGATTCAACATTGGTGACGTTGAAGCTTGCGTCGTTGGAATGCAACGAAAATTAATTCTTCTAAATTACTCAATTTTTTTGACGCATTCGGACTGCAAAAATCGATCTAACGTTTTTACGTCTTATCAGAAATTTGCCAAAAAAGGCTTCGGGTAACGATAAAAACGAAGGAATGAAAAACAAATA
Organism: Ophion slaviceki; assembly: GCA_944452715.1. Classification (NCBI taxonomy): domain Eukaryota; kingdom Metazoa; phylum Arthropoda; class Insecta; order Hymenoptera; family Ichneumonidae; genus Ophion; species Ophion slaviceki. The sequence continues at coordinate 18,042,281 of OX101788.1, read as the reverse complement.
AAAATATAGTTGCATTCCGACGATGCAAACTTCAACGTCATCAACATCGTACGTTTTTCCACATATTTTCCCTTGTCCAATTCCGCATCCCCACCCAATCCGCGAAATTGTCATTCCGACAAAACGGCACTGAAAACAAATATTCGAGTTGCCCATCTTTCCTTCTCTCTCACTATCTTCGCCTAACCTCATCTCTCGTTGACTCCTTTGACGAATTCTTTCACGAGCTACACGTGATTAGCTATGCACAAAGAGAAGACGTTTCGTCAATTGTTATTAATCTGGATCTTATGACTCTGGGCGAGTGTGTATATTTAGAACACTGATAAGAAGCGTGATACCATTTCGACTGTGAGCTCTTGAGACGTTTGTCTTCATCGAATTATCTGAAGATCGATGTGAATTTTGATCGATAAGATATTACAAAACGCCGCTGTCCCGATGTGCATGGGTGTGTGTGTTTGTGTCGTCATTAGAAAGCTGCCCCCAGTCGCAATGGAACTCCATGAATAAACGTATAATAAAGTAAATTATATAACGGATAAGAGTTCGAGAACGGGTGTATTGCCGCCACAGTTGTCCGCCACCGAATATATACGCACATACCTTCACATATACAGGATGCTACGAATGGATGATCCTGTAACTGTCGATAGGCCAGATCGTGTGCTACTCCATGCTGGAATTTCAGTTCAGTAAAAGTCCCACCATTTTCGAGATTCTGGGCTTTGTGTTATTTTTCGAAAAAAAATCATCCCCGTTTGGTTTTTCCCATGCCATTTCTACAAATGATATGAATCGACAATAACTAAGCCAACTTTTTTAAGCAATTGGCACGATATGCGTAGTACATTCTTTTTTACACCGCAGGCTATCGAAGTCAGATGTTCGAATTGGTTTGTATGAAAATTCTGCATAAGATCTTTCATAAAGTTTCCTTAACATTTAAGGTAGTTCTGTAGTTTTGGTCAAATTTTAGGAATTGGCTGAAATCTAAGTATGGTGTAGATATGACCTTCGTGGACTGATGCCCAAAAATTCAATTCGATTCACCGTTTAGTTCACGAGATAATTGCAATTGAATATGGATATTTTTGTACGCGATCCCTATACCTAACAAGTAAACCGATAGGAGTTTCCTCGCATTTCTCGATATAGGTTCTAAGCGGATCTTAGGATTTCAAAATAAAAACACACGTGTACGCAGTACTATTGTGGGATTGATTTAAAAAAAATGACAAACTTTGACCGTTTAGTTTCGGCGATATCGACTTATGAAAAGTGGTCATTTTATTCCACACCGAACTCGGGCCCAACCTTCTGTAACGGAATGGCAACAGTGTACGCTGCAGCCAGCTGATCGGCGCGTGGTCTGGGAACTCGAAGCGTGTTTTTTTTTCCCCGAGTTCTAGTAATTCTGAGACGGATGTGAAATAAATTTATTCTGCAAACAAATTTAATTTGTTCAATTTATGCATGTATTTATGCATGTATTTGTCTTTGTTACAGCGAATACAATTTAAACTGTCGGCAAGATGTTGTAAATCCACGATCCGACGTCCTTCGACAGCGAATTTTTGTTGCTGATCGTTGAGGTTATGGTTATTCTCATCGCGTTTAGCCGCATTTGCTTGACACATGGCTGCCACAGCTTTTAGTATTTTAGCAAGCGCCTTTTTTCTCGTACACTTTCCTTTGTATCGCATTTTGGTTGACATTTTCACGCTTTTTTTATTTATATAAAATACTTCGCGAAAGACGGATGGTAGGAAGTTCAACGCTATGACTGCAGAAAAATCGCGCTGTTGCCACGATTACAGCGCCGCTCTCTATACGAGTATGAGACCTATCTATGCACGAGGTGCGAATGTGTGGGACATATAGAGGGTACAAGCTCTGTAAAAAATTTACAACCAACAGCATCGTATAGGCATTGGATGTTACTATACGCTTCGACCGAAACTTTTAACTCATACGTGTACCTACAGAACTACCTCAAGGTTAGAAAGAATACTTTTCCAGATAAAATAAAATAACCAAGAGTATTTTTTTAGAACCGGGTCAAAAAAGTTATAATCTGTAGAAATGGCATGCGAAAAACCAGAAGCAGATGATTTTTATCTCGAAAATCGTAGGACTTTTACTAAACTGAAATCCCAGCATGTAGTAGGGCACAATCTGACCTATCGACAGTTGCAGGATTATCCATTCATAGCAGAATAGCCTGTATATACGTATATATTTATTGCGTTATCAGAGACAGGACATAGAGGGTCGGTGCGTTCAGAGTGCAATGCACCGTACATACACATGTATATGTATGTGTATGTACGTATATACCGATTTTTTTTAAACAAATAATTGAAAACACTCGAGCCTGACCCGGAACGGTACGTACCATCTAAAAACTGCAATGCTCTCTCCTCACCGGGATACCTCACGCACTTAACCGGATGTATCTCCAGTACGTTGTACATCTCGGCTAGAAAAACTACCAAATTCTGCTTCATGGACCTGAGAACAGATTCGAAGTGCTTCAGGTTCGAAAAATCCGCGAACCAGCTCCCGTTTGTCAGATTTATGTTCACGACGGTATTGCCTCGGCTAAGCCCGGGGATGATGGACGTCGAAACAACCCAAATGATTCGTAAAGAAATACTTATACGGCGTTCTGATCATCAAAACTAATAAAGGGGTTACCCCCACTTGCGATTTCTGAAAAAATCGATTTTTTTTTATTGCATTTTTTTGAAGTATAAGTATCCGGGCCCATACAGAAGTATGGGCCCGGAATAGATGACTCTATGTAAGTTTAGAAAAAAAATATTTTCTTCGTGTAAACTGAAATTGAAACTTTAAACGCGTTTTTCTCAAAATGGCATTTCTGAAGTCGGTGATCAAGATTACTCGAACACTAATGAACCGATCTTCTTGAAATTTTACAGGCTTATTTAATACATAAAAATGTAGTCTTTAATCGTTCGATTTTTTTTTTCGAGAAAAAATGGCCGTTTTATAGCCAAAAAACGGCCGTTTTCTTTTCGTTAAAATCGAACCATTAACTTTGACTGTCCGCCATTTTGTGAAAAATGAATATTTTTTAAAATCCTTCGATTAAAGACTAGTTTATACTTTTAATTGACTAAATCCATCCGCATTTTTTTTTCAGATGATCCACTTCGCCGCAATGTTGGTCCCCGCAAACCGTGTAGGATATAAAAACATTATTTCATTGACGGCCATTTGCCACTAAACAATGTAATATTTTTCAATAAAAAAATTACTGAAAGTTCTTCAAGATGTGTTCTTTAAGATGGTATATTGATCGATTAAAAAAGTTTTGTAGTTTTCTTTTAAAAAATTCATGAAAAAGGCCTTTTTTTGCGCTACAAGTGGGGGTAACACCTTAACCCTGCGGACACAGGTACTGAACGAAATGGGGTTGAAACTAGAGCTTGAGAAAATAAGGGGAAAGGGCAGAGATAGACTATTCTTTCGTGACTTTAAGGCGGAATATACATTTACAACGATCAAAAAATCGATTTCTTTTTTTTTATTTAAACGATAGAACTATATATGTAGAATATTCTCCCATAGTTTCAAAGCGAAATTCGAAAAACTTCAAACGTTGCAGCCCGTCAACGCTGTGCCTCACCGCTCTGATTCGGAGCGGGCGTGAACTGTAGACGCGTTTTTCTCGAAACTGCATTATTAAAATTGGCGTGCAGGAGTTCTCAAAAACTATTAAGCCGATTGAGTTGAAACTTGGTAGAAATATTGATAATATTGGTATCTTCTACTTGACGAAAATTGTTTTGAAAAATTGGAAAAAAAAACGACTTTTTTAAACCACATTTTACAGAAATGTTGCGTGAAATGTTGATTTTTTTTGTAAATGCGTGCCATTTTCTCAAATTTGCATTTTCTTCATTTTAATTACCGTCACATAGAGACTATACATGTTCTAACTGAAAAAATGTTTGAACTTTTTTGCAAATCAAAGTCTACGGAAAGCTAGACTGCACGCCGATTCGCAACTCCCGCGGCGACCTTGCTGTAACACTCTGCCACAGCTCCGCCATTTTGATGATGAATTAATTTAAAAAAAATTGTTTCGTATACTTGAATATACTATTGAAGTATACCTAAAGTTTGATAATTGTAGACTACATATTTCTTAGTTTAAAAAATCCCTCAATATTGCTTATCTTTTTCCTGTCTAAATGTATATCCCGCCTTAATGTATCCTTTTTATGGTGTTGAAGTTTGCATCTGTAGAATGCGGCGAAAATCATTTTTCACTTTTCTATTTTTCCATTTTTCGTACTATCTAAATACTCTTCCTTTGCATTTTTAGGTTATGGATCTCTAATAAGGGTCTTGAAAAATATCTCAGTGATGTTTGTAAACCAAATGTGGCAAAAAAAATTGAGCAATGGAGGGAAAAAATAGTTTCGTTGCATTCCAACGATGCAAACTTCAATACCATTCCTTTTTTTTTGCTTTTTCGTCCTTGTGGAACACACTATTCGGTCCATTGCACAAAAGGCTTGAGGCCTTATATACCTTTGAGTAAAAATGTATAGTTTTTTTCTACTGACTTGAATGATGTATAAACATTCCAAAAATTATACGGTCCGAAGAAAAGTGCTGTTAAAACTTTTAAAGCGTTTTTTTAACATGTTTTCAAAATCGGGCGTAGCCCCTATAATTTTCAACCGATTGACTTTAAAATCCAACTGTAGCTCCTTAGATAGATTTTCGAGTGAAGTACACGCGATTTTCATTATTAACAATTACGATTTTTATAAAAAGAATTAAGGCCGTTTTATTAGTAAGAAATTCGGCGTTTTTCAAAATGGTGTCAAATTTGCAAAAGTCGATATTCGGTAATAATCGTGTGTACTTCGCTAGCAAAGCTAATGTAGATTACGAAAAAAATGTATTTTTTGTTCTAGGTGCTTAGGTGCGTCTCCACCGAGTCAGCCCGTGGAGAGCCTAAGAAAAAAATGATGTTAAAGTTTGCACCGTTAGAATACAACGAAATACTTATTCACTGAATTTCCCAAATTTTATTCAACAGAGTGAAGCTATAAAAACCCCGCGACAATATTTGAGGCTCTTTCTTTAGCGATCTACAACCCAAATCTGCAAAATACGATTTTCGATACAAATAAAAATAAGAAAGTGAAAAAGTCGTTGCATTCAAACGATGTAAACGTCAAGCCCATAAAAAAAGGCGTTTTCTTTCAACCGGCCACGGAGCCGCCATTTTGTATTTTTCGAAAAATAAAAATTGATTTGAGTACCTACAGACAGAGATGGGCATACTCGAATACTTTTGGTATTCGAGTAGGAAAATAATACCGAATACATGTCAGATGGATATTCATTTTTTTTCGATAATGAACCCACCTCGATTCAGTATTTGTTCTGAGAATAAATAATGAATCCAGTTGGATTCAGTATTCGTTCCGAAAATGAATAATGAATCCTACTGGATTCAGTATTCATTTCAAAATGAATAATGAATCCAGTTGGATTCAGTATTCATTCCAAAATGAATAATGAATCCAACTGGATTCAGTATTCATTTCAACATAAGTTATGAATCCAATTCGATTTAGTATTCATTTCGTATTCGGATATCATCAAATTGAATAATCTGGAAAAATTGACAGAAAACATCTTTATTCTATTGAAATATCATATCCTCCGATTACATTATATTTACCCGAGGGAAATCGCGCTCTCCGTATCTAGTATCTGAAGAAATGGGAGTAGAAATGGGACATTATATTTGTCCCATTTCCATTGTCCATTTTTCCAGATTATTCAATTTGATGATATCCGAATACGGAATGAATACTGAATCCAGTAGAATTCATTGTTCATTTTGAAATGAATACTGAATCCAGTAGGATTCATTATTCATTTTGAAATAAATACTGAATCCAGTAGAATTCATTGTTCATTTTGAAATGAATACTGAATCCAGTAGGATTCATTGTTCATTTTGAAATGAATACTGAATCCAGGAGGATTCATTATTCATTTTGAAATGAATACTGAATCCAGTAGGGTTCATTATTCATTTTGACATGAATACTGAATCCAGTAGAGTTCATTATTCATTTTGACATGAATACTGAATCCAGTAGGATTCATTATTCATTTTGAAATGAATACCGAATCCAGTAGGATTCATTATTCATTTTGAAATGAATACTGAATCCAGTAGGATTCATTATTCATTTTGAAATGAATACTGAATCCAGTAGGATTCATTATTCATTTTGAAATGAATACCGAATCCAGTAGGATTCATTATTCATTTTGAAATGAATACCGAATCCAGTAGGATTCATTATTCATTTTAAAATGAATTCTGAATCCAGGAGGATTCATTATTCATTTTGAAACGAATACTGAATCCAGTATTCATTATTCATTTTGAAATGAATACTAAATCCAGTAGGATTCATTATTCATTTTGAAATGAATACCGAATCCAGTAGGATTCATTATTCATTTTAAAATGAATACTGAATCCAGTAGGATTCATTATTCATTTTGAAATGAATACTGAATCCAGTAGGATTCATTATTCATTTTCGGAATTAATACTGAATCCAGTGGGATTCTTTATTCATTTTCGGAACAATTTTTAAATAAGTTTCTTTATTATTCATGAATAAAAAAAAATTCGAATATGCCCAACCCTGCCTACAGATATGTAAAATAAACTCTCCAAACTTTTATATGGATTGCTTGAGTAGTACTGAGAAAAAAAATCCCAAAAAGGCTAGTTTTCCACGGATCCAAAGGAGTATAAGTCCTCAACGCAATCAAACTTTGACCGAAAAGTAATTTCCAAAGTTCATCATCCTCGGGACTTGGCCCTATCGTATGTGTTGTTGGAGAAGCCTCGTTTGGTACCTACCCTCTCATATAAGTAACATCCTCGGGTTGCATGTGAAATATGGAATAGGGCAGGCATCTCATGCAAAAAGCGTGCACCAATGAGAGATTGTGTAGCGCATCGGCGACGGAGGGTCTCTTCGAAACTCTAATGTCCATCCAGTTCAATTCGCCCGGACAATAGAAAGCGACGACCGCGGCCAATCCTACACCGTCGCACAACGATTGAAAATCCTTTGCGGCCGGTAAATCGGGCAAACGCGTCTTGTCACCGGGAGCCTCGTCCGATTGGACCTTGGCGATGAGCGCGTGCGAGGCGTGACTTATCCAAAGGAGAAGACCCTTCTCGTGTTCGGCCGGGGCCGTGACGTCGGCCGGTGGATCGAAACGGCGGATCGCCGAGACCACGCGATCACCGGTCACCACTTCCTTAGCGTACAAGACCATCAGGCCTTCTATCACAGCCATATGCGCAGACTGCGTGATGATGAGGGACAGAAACAAAAAAAACAAGTGATGTTAAACGGTGACCCTTGACAGGAGAGTGGATATTCGTGAGGCTTGAAAACTAGCTTAAGGGGTATTTCCACTTTAAACTCTAAAAAAGGCTGTTTTCATGAATTTTTTGATAGGTTTAAATTATAGATATTGATATAAAAGTTATTACACTTAATAAATACACTTTCTAAATACATTTAAACATTTTGTTTATGTATTTATGTAACCCAAACAAACTTTAAACGCGTTTTTCTCGAAACAACATTTTTCGACGGCTTGTTGATAAAATCTTCGAAACTACTGAACCGATCCTTATGAAATTTCAACCACATACACTTTACAACTATAGCTATAGCGCATATCAAGGATTTTTTTTAATTTTGATATTTACTATGTTTTTTCCAAAAACGGTGAAAAACACGTTTTTTTTTGTTTTTTGAAAAATGTTCGCCATTTTCTTATTTTTGCATATATAAGAAGTCTAAAACCGTTTGATTTTTTTTGTTTCGTATGATCTATCGCCGAGATTTCGTCAACAGCGCAGACCTACAATTTTTTAAGACATTTTTTTAACTACCATTTTCGTCTATAAATAGTGACTAAAAAAAATAAAATTTGTTTTTAAAATGGATTTCGAAAGTGTATTTATTAAGTGTAACAACTTTCATATCAATATCGATAATATAAACCTATCAAAAAAAATCATGAAAATAGCCTTTTTAGCGTCTAAAGTGAGAAGACCCCTTAAGGAATCATCAGTGTAACATTTTCAAAAAATCGTTTTTTTTTGCATTATCCGATAGCATAGACGATTATAAACATGGACCTGGCATCGCCGATTTATCGTAAGTTGACAATTCTTGTGAAAATTCCGCACTCGAAACTTTAAACGCGTTTTTCTCTAAATATTGTTTTTCAAAACGCTGTACACTTTCAAACGAAGAGTTTTCAAGCTATCAGTCTCAAAATTTGACACAACATTCTTCACGCCATTCTTTATCTTGCTATGCAAGCTTTTTTTTAATCTTCATATTTTTTTAATGAAAAACTATCGAAAAAATTGGCTAAATTGGATGTTTTTTTTTTTCAAAACGCCGCCATTTTGTCAATTTCCATTTTTGAGAAACCTCCATAGCAAGATAGCGGCTTTCATACTGATTAAAGGGTCTTCTCACTTTAGACACTAAAAAAGGCTATTTTTATTATTTTTTTTCGATAGGTTTGTATTATAGATATTGATATAAGAGTTGTTACACTTAATAAATACACTTTCGAAATACATTGAAAAGAAAAGTTTATATATTTGAGTCACTATTTATAGACGAAAATGGTAGTTAAAAAAATGTTCTAAAAAAATTGTAGGTCTGCGCTATTGATGAAATCTCGGAGATGGATCATCCAAAACAAAAAAATCAAACGGTTTTAGATTCAGTATGTTAATGGCTATAGTGCATATCATACGACTTTTTATATATGCAAAAATAACAAAATGTCGGACATTTTTCAAAAAACAAAAAAAAAACGTTTTTTTCACCGTTTTTGGCAAAAAAATAGTAAATATCAAAATTTAAAAAAATCCTTGATATGCGCTGAAGCTATAGTTGTAAATAATTTGTGGTTAAAATTTCATAAGGATCGGTTCAGTAGTTTCGAAGATTTTATCAACAAGCCGTCGAAAAACGTTGTTTCGAGAAAAACGCGTTTACAGTTTGTGTTACATAAATACATTTTTTAATTTTTTTTTCGAAAGTTTATTGATTAAGTGTAACAACTTTTATATTAATATCTATAATAAAAACCTATCAACAAAATTCATGAAAATAACTTTTTTAGCGTCTAAAGTAAGAAGACCCCTTAATAATCTTTTTACAAATTTTGTTTCAGATAAACTTTACATTTTCAACCGTTAAAAAAATGCAAAAAAAAATTAAAATTAGCGTTAAAAACATTATTTTCTGTTCTTCATGCGTGCTTTGATTTGAAATAAAAAAATCAGACTGATTAGCGTATTTTGACCATCGAAAAGGAAATCGCGAAAATCAGCTATTTTTCGACCCGTTACACTGTGATGATTCCTTAAAGAATTAATGAATCTTTGTGCTTATGGGTAGAAAAACAAATTCGTATCGTCGAAGAACTTGTGGTGAGTTTTCGATCAGTAGTCATCGTGTCAACGTCAAATTTATTGGTAGTTGTGCTGCGTGCGATTTTTCCAATAGGGTGAACCGACCAGTGAATGGACCGAGACCAGTGAATGAACGGAAGCTGATTTATGTTTTTAACCAGTAGCGAAAATTAATTGCCGATCAAAACTCGAATCACTATAATTTAGCAAAGTAATCACAGGCGTCGTTAAGGGGTAATAACACCTTGTTGGAAAGAAATCAAGGGTCATTTTGTCCAATTTATTTAAGAAAAACGACGTGATGTTTTTCAATTCGATTTGCAATACATATTTATGTCTTGAAGACCAAGAAAAAAAATTCTTAATTATCCAAAAACAAAATGGCGGCGCAGTGGCTGATAAAAGGAAACTCCTTTATTTTTAGTCGGGCGGAAAACTGGCGCCTTCAATTTTCAACCGATCGACTCGTTCCAATAACGTTATAGTGAGAAACCTCCCAAAATTTCAGCCAGATCGATCAATAACTTTTTGAGCTATGACATGAGCAGTTTTTCAAAAGACGGCCAAAGCAATACCTTACAACGCCGCCATTTTGTTTTGTTTAGAAAATATTTCATTTTTAACACTTGAAAGTTGTAATAACATAATGTCAGAATTTTTAAATGATGCGATTTCTTTATCCCGTTTAAAAATTCATGAAAAATGACTTATTTTTGGGCGTCTAAAGAGATTTTCCCCCTTAAGAGAGGTGACCCAAAAGGGCTTACCAATGGCTGCGAAAGCCTGAAAAATCTTCTCGAGAGAAATCGACTACAAATCAGAATGACTACTGAACAACTCTTCGGTTAAAAATATCTCACATCGATAACAGAAAGAAAAAAAAAATGGGATCGTACCATTTTAAGTGGTGAGTTCTGGATGAGCATTGTCTCGGTGAGCTGAGTGTTGTTCGGCTCGGCAACGTAGACACCCTTTCTCGCGAGTGCCTGGAGTATTCCCCAATGATTCTGATTGTGATAATTCGGGTCCGAGTAAATATTGGCCAAAGCCATGCAGTAGAGCTCGGCATTTGAGAGTGTGTGAACTATCTGCGGCTTCAGATGTTCTTGATCCTTGAGAGACAAGAGAATCGTTTTTTTTTATATGTAAAAAAAGATAGTGCAGAACTTGACGACAGGAGCAACAAGGACGGCGAGAGAGTAACGGCGAGAGGAAAAGGATGACGAGGTACGTTCGCGAGATGTATCTGCAGGTAGGATCGATCGAGTAGTCTGCGAATTATGCAGCCGGGTCACCAACCAACCAGATCCATACCCAAGTTCCCCTAGTACTCGAACCGGAGAGAGCTTGGAAGCGGATAAGTGGGCGTACGGTAATTGACCTCGTGCAAACGAGGAGATGCTAATAAGACGGCGCTGTGTTGCACAAACGAAATCGACACGGTCCCTTTCGACGTCTTGACTTGGCATGACGCCGCGGCATTGATTGTGGCATCAATGGAAATCAGGCAATTCTCCAATATGGACTACCGATCTGTACAAAACAACGAGTCCACGTACATCGACAAATCACTGAGATTCGTAATCACTTCTTTCTCTCAAGCATCGATCCGGACGATCTTCAAAATCCGATACGGAAATTTATTGGAAACAATGATGATGAAGTTTTTTTTTTAATATACAATTTTCGATAATTAACTAGTTGCATTAGACGTTTCTCGAGTCCCGGAATCCACCCTTAGGAGGGGATGAAAAATCTAAATAATGGTATCTACCGATGTATAGGTAGATCACACATTAACTTTTTCGATATTTACATCAGGGAGCTCATAAACCTATAAAAAAATTAAGACGATTTTCGAGTCCCGGAACCTACCCTTAGGAGGGGGTGAAAAATTGAAAAAATGGTATCTACCGATGTAGGTAGATCACGAGTTTACTTTCTCGATATTTACATCGGGGAGCTAAAACAACTAGACTAAAAAAATCAAGACGATTTTCGAGTTCTGAAACCCACCCTTAGGAGGGGGTGAAAAATTGGAAAAATGGTATCTACCGATAGACGTAGATCACACATCTACTTTTTCGATATTCACATCACGGAGCTCAAAAAAGTAACCTAAACGATTTAGACATTCTTCCCGGAACCCACCCTTAGGAGGGGGGGAAAAATCTAAAAAATGGTATCTACCGATGTATAGGTAGATCACACATTTATTTTTTCGATGTTTACATTAAGGAGCTCAAGAAACTATACTAAACACATTAAGACGATTTTCGAGTTTCGAAACCCACCCCTAGGAGGGGGTGAAAAATTGAAAAAATGGTATCTACCGATGGACGTAGATCACACATCTACTTTTTCGGTATTTACATCGGGGAGCTCAAAAAAGTAGCCTAAAAAATTATACGTGTTTCGAGTTCCGGAACCTACCCTTAGGAGGGGGTGAAAAATCGAAAAAAATTGTATCTACCGATGTAGGTAAATCACACATTTAGTTTTCTTCATATTTACATCATAGAGCTCCAAAAAGTAGCCTAAAAAAGTTGGACGTTTTTCGAGTTCCGGAACCTACCCTTAGGAGGGGGTGAAAAATCGAAAAAAATCCATCTACCGATGTACATCGATCACACATTTACTTTTTTCGATATTTACATTAGGGAGCTAAAAAAGTAACCGAGGAAAATTTAGACGTTTTTCGATCCCCGGAATCCACCCTTAGGAGGGGGTGAAAAATCGAAAAAATTGTATCTACCGATGTGAGTAGATCACACGTTTACTTTTTCGATATTTAAATCATAGAGCTAAAAAAGTAGCCTAAAAAAAGTTGGACGTTTTTCGAGTCCTGGAACCGACCCTTACGAGGTGGTGAAAAACTTAAAAAATTGTATCTACCGATGTACATCGATCACGCGTTTACTTTTTCGATATTTACATCAGCGAGCTCAAAAAAGTAACCTAGGGAAATTTAGACGTTTTTCGAGTTCCGAAACCCACCCTTAGGAGGGGGTGAAAAATTGAAAAAATTGTCTCCACCGATGTACGTCGATCACACATTTACTTTTTCGATATTTACATCATGGAGCTAAAAAAAGTAGCCTAAAAACAGAGAGCGAGAAAATAAAACACGTGGAATAGTGGTTTGGAGTGATCAATTAGGGAAGAACACCAGCAAACTGGGGTTCCATGCCTTCAAGTTTCTTGTACTCAGGTGAAGAAAGAAGAGAACGAGGCACCGGAATTACGATCCACTGGGAAGCAGTCAGAGGCCCTCAGGCTCTCCATCGTGCAAGAAACGAAAGAAAAGCCACGTATAACACCACTGCCATTTTTCGCTCATCTCTTTCGCATCCTCTGCCTCTTGGATTCTGTACTCGAGTTGCCCGCAGCCTGGAACAGGAGTAGCAGGAAAAATCTTGCACCCTGCAGACCTAGCTACTCGCCCTGCATTAGCTCGGAAACTCTATCCCTCTGAACACCGTGAAAGGAACAAAATGGCAGTCTCGAGGGTAGCGATAAATATAAGCGGGGAAGGTAAAAAAAATTGCGAACGCGATATTCACCTCGAGGTTTAGAGTAACACCGAGCACTTCCGTAAAGGAACTTACGACAGGCCAGTGCTCGAGGATTCGAGAACTCGTTCCTCTCACTAAGAAATAAAACTCTCCGGTTATACACATTTTCTTCGTTGCTTTATCGATAAACACTGAAGATTTTATTTGTTGCTCGAACAGGTGGAAAAAAAAATAAAAATAAACTCCAGGCGTTTACGAGGAATTATTTCATTGCTAGGATTTCCGCACTCGTCTCGTGGTAAAACGTCGCGGTCGACTGAGCCACGGAGACTTTTGCGCAGCTGAGCATTGGCTTCCGGCATAATTCGATTAATTTAATTAGATCAGTATTAGGTGAAACTCGACTGCGGTAAGATACCGCTCACGTGGGTGCAACATGTGTGTGTCTACAGGCAGAATTATAGTTATGCCGCTTACGGAATTCTAATGATTCAAAGTCCTGTACTACTAATTGGATTTTTTCCATTTGGAGTAAAATTTAACTAGTTCATAATCACTGGGTTATTATTGGATCGGAGTCGACTTTGAGGAAGAAACGACTAGTTTTTGTTTCGTAGCTGCGTGTCTAGAACGAAAAAAAAAATGTTTTTCGTAGATGCTGAAGTTTGCATCGTTGGAATGCAATGAAAATTCTTCTTGATTTTTTCATTTTTTAATTTTTATTACCGAAAACCTTTTTTTCGGTAATTCTTTAGATAAGTGACTTTTCCGATTTTTTTTGGGCTGTTTTATCATTGATTGGGTTATAAATGATGATATTCTGTAGGGTAAAGTTGAAATTTTTCATTGCGAAATTTTTGACGAGCCAAGAATCGTTAAAAATTAATTTCGATTTTTTCAAAAACCCAAACGAACCCAATGTAGGCGTCGAAATTTTCAAAAATGCCCTATTTTATCACGTGTTTCCGCGAAATTCAAAACCCCGTAACTTTTTATTTGGGGGGATTTCAGCTTCCCCCGACTGAATATCATCATTTATAACCCAATAAATGGACAAATAGCAACAAAAAAATGTTCGGCTCGTTTTTTTGGAAAAGTTACTTATCTAAAGAATTACCAAAAATTACGGCGGTAAGAAAGAAAAAACATTTTCTTTGCGTTCCAACGCTGCAAACTCCAATACCCTGATTTTCGCAACTTTCGAATAGTGTAAACAATACTGTTATGAATAATGATTTTCTATTCTTTTCAACGATTTCGACGTTGAAGACTGTTTTCTTCGGGCAAGCTTTGACGTCCCGTAAAAGATCGACGGTGAGAGCCACGGATGCGTCTTTTAACGTGCAAGAGAATCAAAAGAGGCAGCGACAGCCGAAGGCAAGTTCGCCTTATTCCCAAGACAAGTGTGTCTAGGCGCATCGTCAAAGAAAGTCGGAGCGAGATGAAAAAATTCAAGCGTGGAGAACAGAAAACACGAGGCGAGGATGGAAATTTTTAAGTTCGTTCGAAGAAACGATGAAAGCGAGAGAAACGAACACGAACGGGTCAAAGACCGAGAAGTTTCTAGCGAAAATCCTATTCAACTCATCGTCTTAAGAATAATGATTATTTTGAAGCCGTTTATGGTTTTTCGTGCTAATAATTGAAAGAAAAATGTAATTTATATATTTTTTTCACTCACTCATTTGTTTGATTATTTTTCGACGAATGATTTTTTTAATAATAAACAATATTTGAAATCAGGAATCGAATGATTTATTGGAGAAAAAAGAATAACGTTAATTTTTTTTTGATGCTGTATTCGCAATCTTTCGGATATTGTATTAAAATTGAAAATTATACGAAGGAAGATTTATGTGGATTTACCTCGTGATCACGGTAATAAGGCTCCCGGAGGTTGTCCGGCACACGATTGTTGTAAGCCTTCGAGAGTAGCCATTTCACGGAGGCACGTTGCTTGGCCTGAAACATATACCAAATCAATAATTAATTAAACAATATAAAATATAAAAGCACGAATCCACCAACATAATTATTTTTAATCAACGATTAATGTTAATATTTTAAAACGTCGATAAAAATTAAATAAATATATTTTTACGCGAAAAAGTATGTACGAATTTTTTGGGACTGATTTTCGTAATATGACGATTGCATCAGTGAAGATTGAAATTTCCAATTTTTTTTGCTCCCTCTTTTTTTTCATCCATGTTTTTTTTACAAATCTTTTATAGTATGGATCGCCAATAAAGATTTCGAAAAACTTCAGGTTATGTAGATTCGTAATGAGGATTCTGAAAAAAGTTCGAATAATTTTCGTGGCGCAAGTCTAGGAACAAAACATTCGAGGAAACAAAAAAAAAGAATTTTTATGACATTCCAACGAACTCCAATATTCTTCACATTATGGGATTGAAGTTTACATCGTTGGAATACAACGAAAGTTCTTTTCTTTTTTTATTCTATTGCTTTATTTTTATCACGATCTATAATTTTCCATATATATTAAGATCGCGGATCTCTAATGAAGATAAGAAAATCATTTGATTGATTTTCGTACCCTGAATCAGCGAAAAAAATGCGAGCCATAGAAAAAAAATTAACTTCCGTTGCATTCCAACGGTACAAACTTCATCATTTCATTTATAGATCCGGCACCGCTCAGTTTTAGGAATCAGAATAATTGCCTTTAATTAAATCAATATCGTAAATTTATACAATCGTTGTTACAATTGCAGCAGTCTTTGACGAATCTTTCATAAACGGTAGAAGTACTAAAACCGCCGTGAGTACATCGGACATTTTTTTTTATCCACCTTGTTTCTCCACCTCCGTTTTTTCTGTCGGCCCTCTCAATAAGCCGACGCTCTATCCTCCAATGAAGTACAGAAATATATATATGGATAGGAAAAAGAAAATTGTGGAGAGCCTCTTGAGACTTCAGTCACGACGCCTCGAAGTTTTGGTTCGAGTATCGAGCGTGGTACATCCACTTCCACCGTGTCTTTGTCCTAACGCTCAATTAATTCGCGCCTCTCAAATTCCCCTTCGAACGATTCTTTTATTCATATGTTTCACGGTTGTCTCGCGTTAAAAAAACCTGTATATACGTATCTTGTGCATGAAATTGTGTATGGTTGTATTTAATAAATGTTTGTGAATTAAAAATAGAATTTCTTGATTTAATGTTTAATATTTCTCAAACGAACAAATGAACGTTCAATTGTTGAATTTTCATTAAATCAAACATTATATAAAAAAGGCGGTACTTGAATTCATTACGAAATAATAAATGTTTTTGATGTTCTTTTCGGAATGCAATGGAAATTCATGTCGTTTTGCCCGCGAATTTTCACTTTTGATTCTCATTGAACATCTACAACCTAAATCTGCAAAAATGGTAATAAAGAAAAGAAAGAAAAAAAGAATGATATCAGAGAAAATAAATGAAAGAAAGAATGTTCAATGATAATAAAGAAAAGAAATTTTCTTCGAACGATGCAAAGTTCAGACCATAATGATTAAACGATGTTGAAGTTTGCATCGTTGGAATACAACGAAAATATATTTTTTCGTATACCCATATTTTTTTTGCCGCGTTTAGGCTACGAAAGTCACTGCAACACTTTCGTGAAACCTTATTGAACGTTTATAATAAACGTAGATAATAATAAAAACGAAGAAATGACAAAACAAAGAAAAAAGTTCGTTGCATCCCAACAAAGCAGACTTTAAATCCATTTATTTCTTCATCGCCCAAAATCTTGTCAAGCAAATTTGGGCTTCAGATTTCTAACAAGGAACCTAAAAAACATTTCAGTTTTTTTCGTACACCAGAATTGCCAACAAAAGATCAGGCTACTGAACTTCCAAATATGCACAGTTCAAGACCATAATGATTGAACGGTTTTCAACTTGACACGGAAGTTTTTGTTCACGACTGTGTTTGCTCATGAAAAATTATCCATTCAATATCCACCTCCTGGAGTTGTCGCCCAGTGGGGTTGTAAAATTCATGGCTAATTCGAGGCCGCGCTCCCGATAGGGGCGTTATGTCTTTCGCCGTGGTCGTGAAGAAAGGGGATTCGTGAAAAATTGAGTGTAGTCTCGGAGTTACGAGAAAATTTGTTTTCGACGAGATGAGAAGTTGCGAAATTTGTCCCGCGAACGAGAAGAAACATCGTAAAATCTTGCGGTCGGTTTGTCTTGTACGTTGGCGACGATCGTTCGTTACGGTCGACGTCGCGTCATAAAATTTAGGCGGTGATCCCACAGCGATACATTTTTTTTCGACTTTTACTATATTTCGAGAATGTATTCGAAGGGAAATTTCACCACCGATTACGTGTATCGCGGAATATTTTTTCAAAGCCTAAAAACCTGATTTTTATGAAAATTGAGGCTTTTGGGGTAAATTAATGGTGACTCCGTAATCAGAGAGTAAAAATACATTGTTTTTACTTTTAACAGCATTTGAACGTACTATCACGCATTACAGTACCCGTAAAGAAATTGTTGTAGGGATCCAATTGGATTCCCATACTTCTTATGGCATTGAAGTTTAACGAAGAACAACAAACGTTCTTTTGTTTTTTTTTATCTTCTCTTTTATCACAAGCTATATTTTTATTATTCATGAAGATCGTAGACCTCTTATGAGGATAACGAAAAACCGTTTGAGTGTCTTCCGAACCCGAAATCAGCGAACAAAATGTGAGCAGTGGAAGAAAAATTAACTTTCGTTGCATTCCAATGATGCAAACTTCAACATCATTGCTTGTTCCAACTTCCTGATAGGGATCCAATGGATCATCGCATTGGATTCCTATACTAAAACGTCACGCTCGTGCATTGGATTCTAATCGGGATTCCCAATTGGAATCCGATGTATGAATTGAATTTCAATCCTAAAGGATTCCCGCATTATCGAACAGAATCCGATACGATTCTTGATGGATCCCATCGCATTCTGTACGTTGAATTTTCGAAACAAATGATATAGTTATACAAGATAAGAGGATCTTAAAAAAGTGTAAATCTCCTCTAAAAAAAAAGTACAAATCGCTCAAAAAAGTATATTTTGAAAATCGATGTCAATCACATCACTGAAAATCCACTGTAATTATCGTTTGTTAGGCCCATGAAGTTCGCATCGTTCGAACGCAACGAAAGTTCCGTAGCCTATGTTTTTCGGCAAATTCAGGCCTTCAAAATCACTCACTATTTTAGGATAGCCCAAATACGTGAGAAACATTTTTGGATGATAATGAAAATAAGGCAATACAAAAATAAAAATGAATTTTCGTTGCATTCAAACGATGCAGCCTTTTCACATGTTTTCGATTAGAACGTGGTAAGAATTCTCAAACGGCGTTCATCGGGAAACAGTGCAGAAGCCAACTGGATCCCAATGAGGACTCCTTATGTGCGATGTCCCAAACAAATCCCTCCAGAGATCTTGGTGCATTTGAGACTCCCCAACAAATTTGTGCACGGGACACTAGGTTTTTTTTTTGGAGATCCAACAAATTCTGGTTTAGAATTCCAAATGAAAAATTCTCAACCGACGTCAATCGTGGGAAATAGCGCGGGATCCACTTGGGTTCCAATGTGGACTCCTCAACAAATTTCTGCCAGGAAGGCGTAGCTGTATGCTGTCGAAGTTTGCATCGTTGGAACGCAACTAAACTACTTTTTTATTTTCTGTCTTCTCCACTCTTTCTGGTATTGAAGACGTTTTTTGACAGATTTAGGTTGTAGGTCTCCGATAAGGATCTTAAAAAAAAGTTGCTGAAGCTCTTCATCCGTCAAAAAAAAAAAATTGCAACGAGAAATAGATAATTTTCGATGCGTTTCTACGATGCAAACTTCCACATCATGTACCAGGTGTACAAGTATGAAATGCAGGTTTTTTTTTTCTAAAAAAAAACACGTTAAATTCGGAAGAATGATAAAAAGTGCTTTATTCAAAGTACGTTCCTTCGCTTGTTATACATTTGTCCCATCTTTCGGGCAATTTGTGAATACCACGTAAAAATCTTCCCCTTTTGCTGCGAACCATTCATCGAGCCATTTTTTGCATCTTCGGGCGAACCAAAGCGCTGCTCAGCAAGTGACCCATTGATGCAAACAAGTGGTAATCAGAAGGAGCCAAGTCTGGCGAGTAAGCCGTATGGGGTAGAACTTCCCAGCTGAGTGCTTCCAACGTGTCGCGAACCGGTTTCGCCGTATGTGATGGAGCATTGTCTTGAAGAAAAATGACTTTGTGTTGCCTCTTTCGGTATTCTGGCCTTTTTTCAAGCAGCGAACGGTTCAAATCGGTCGATTATTGTTGGTAACGTTTAGTATCAATATACATATCAATATCGGATATGGTGAAAAAAATTTAATAACATATTTACTCAATAGAAATTTTATCTGAATCGAACGAGCGAGATTCAATGTTTCTTGTGTACTCGAATCAACAATATTCATGTTATGAATTGAAACGCTTTTTTCGTGGCAGAAAATGAATTCAAAACTATATAATTTGTTCGCGATAATTTTTTAGATAGTTTCAATAATATATTGTTCTCGGCTAACAATATATCTTTTAAATGAAAAAAATATTTTAATTTGATCATGTTATCAAAGTCAATGGCGTTTTCTTTGGACTAATAAATCCGATTATTTACACCAACAATTTTACAATTGAATCAGCGAAATTTCACTCAATAACACCAACGATATTGGATCAATGGTGTTTTTTTCTCAGTGTACACCTGGTAGCGATGGGAAACACCCGTCGGGGGTTTCTGCGGAACTGGAAACAGTAAAGAGACAATTGTGGGCGGAAAGTGAAAGGAATAGGATCGTAAAAGCCCGCAAAGACGTACGGAAAGACATTAGTGGGATGTCTTTTGGGCATACCACCCATATCCATTATCGTGCATCCAATGACACATTTGCGCTCACCACTCAAAAGGATTTTGCAACGCGAAGCAGCGATTGCTGTCACGAAAATGCGGTTGGCATTCTCAACGAAGGCTCCCGCGGGAAAAAAAAACGCTAAAAGAATCTCAAGGATGAGAAAAGATCGCAACTGAAACAAAAGAAGAGAATCGCCGCGTTACGATCTTTTGTTCCTCGAGAGCCCGATGATGAAAAACGAATATTCACTCTCGGCGAACAATATTTTCAGCGTAGACAAAGTTACGTGGGTATTGACTCGAGCTGTACGTTCGAGGAGGAACCTCCCTTATTGCAGTTTCAACTTTTTTCATGCGAAACTCTGAGCTTTTTCGTTCATAGAGCTGGCAGAGCCGAGGAGAACGGAAGAGCACGAACAGCTACCGACAGCCGGATCCAAACCGAAAACTCTCACAATGGAGGCAGCCGGAATAAAAAAGAAGGAAAAAAGGCAAAGGGAGAATAGGGGAGTATGAAAAGCTCAGACGAGTGGATGCGTAAGTTCGTCGGTTTTGTGCACACAAACCGTGAAACTTTGAGCTAAATATAAAGCAGCGCAATATCAACGCTTTATTCAATTAATGATGTTGGGAAACTGCAAGACCCACATTATTTAATCCAAAGTCAAATTTTCAAAGCCAAATTAATATTATTTTGAACTGAAAGACTGGGTGCTCTTTCCAATGATGTTAAGTTTGCATTACTGAAAAAAAAACAATTTTTTTCAATTGGCTCAATCTGTTGTTTAACATATTTGGTCTACGAAAATTCAAAGTTTATCAGCATCATAATTATTTCCCAATTAATCCGTTTTGC
The DNA here is from genome assembly GCA_944452715.1 of Ophion slaviceki. Taxonomy (NCBI): domain Eukaryota; kingdom Metazoa; phylum Arthropoda; class Insecta; order Hymenoptera; family Ichneumonidae; genus Ophion; species Ophion slaviceki. Next base: position 18,021,458 of record OX101788.1, on the reverse strand, counting down.
GAACCAAATCTGCAGAAAAATATTTTTGGATGATAAAAATAAAGAGGTGGAAAAAGAAAAACAATTTCTGTTGCACATCAACGATGCAAACTTCACCACAAAGATGATGAGAACCTTTTGAAAAATGGAATGAAAAAATCGCGATGAAGAAAAGATGAAGAAAAAATGTAGTTACATTGAAAAAAACACGTGGCCGCTGGGGTCCAAGATTATTGGATTTCACGTCGAAATTGGCAGCCTTTGAGACTGGAAAGCGGGTCAGGAGATCGCTCAGGAAACGAGTATGAAAGAAGGCTTGGCTCGGCTTCGACTCTTCATTCAGCGAGAAAAAAGAGAAATTTCAACATGTATCCACATAAGGGTAAAACATATGAATGCAGGCATATACGGCAATGAGTGTCTTGGGATATCGAAATTCACCCTGCCCCCTCCGCCATTTACGTCAACCCCCCCCCCCTCAACCCTGGACCTAGGGAGTAAAAAAAGTCCACCCCCCCCAACGTTGGAGCTAGGGAGTAAAAAAGTCCTCAAGAGAAACGACAAATATGTGAAAAAATATAAAAAATCATAGAATAAATTTTAAACTGCCCAAAGATGATTGAACATCGCATAAGTACGATCTTAAAGTTCGCATCGTTGGAACGCAAGGAAAATTCTTTTTCAATTTTCATTTCTTCATGTTCTTCATCATCAAAACGCTTATCTTGAAAATTTGGGCTGTAGGTTTCCGATAAGGATGCTAAAAAAAGTTTGAGTTTTTCGTAGCTGAAATTTACCAGAAAAAAAGTTCGTGCTGCTAATTTTTCGTTGCGCTCCAACGTTGCAAACTTCAATATCATTCTATTTTATTTAATATAATATAATTTATATAACATTTTTTATTTAAAACAGAAAAATGATATTAATATAATTCTATTTTATTTAATATAATATAATTGATATTAAAATTTTATTTATAACAAAAAAATGAGTAGTATTAGTAGTAGTTCCTTTATTTCCATGTATGGCCTCGCGGGCTTCTTACATTTCCTCCTTTCTTTTCTTCACAGCAGTTTTCCTTACTCCTACGCTTTAACGCTATAATCATCCTTTTGCCATTCATTCATCTACACTTACGTACAGAATCTTCCTTTAAAAAATTGTATTAATATAATTCTATTTTATATAATATAATATAATTTATATTAAAATTTTATTTAAAACCATGAAGTTTGCTTCGTTAGAATGCAATCAATTTTTTTTATAATTGCCCATTTTTTTGACAGACTTAAACTGCGATAATCAGTAAAACGTTTCGTTAGGATTCTTTTCGGCGACGTGCAACTCAAACCTTTACAAATTTCGAATAATGAAAATAAAGACACTTAAAAAAAATAATCGTTCGATTATAATGACGCCAGTTTTGACACATCGATTGAAAGATATTAATATTTCTAATCACTACTTAATTTTTATTTAACAATTTCACGTATACATTATGTAGAAAAAAATTCTGAAGTGTTATTTTGCAAAATAAAAATTACGAATAACTGGCCTGGAAAAGGGTGACCGGATACAAATTTCATACGAGCTCACAATTTTTATTCCATCGCAGAGTTCTCACTGGCAAGATTTTTGTATAAATTTCCGCGTTCGCAAGTGTCATCGAAGTGACGCAAGACGAGAGTTCTCGAATTACGTGAAGATTCTGCCATGCGTATGATACGAGAGCGAAAAGTAAAACTCGTCAGCGATATCTTCGAAGAGGGAAAAAGCGTGGAGAGAAAAAAAAGAGGTGCGATGACTCGCGTGGGAAAGGAGACTCTTGGACCACGTCCTCGAATATACATATGTCACAAAGTCGTCGACGTTGAGTGCAATTTTCCGGCAAATTAAACACTCGTTGATATCCTCGTTGAGCTCTGCGGGAGAGTCACGTGTCATTTTCGGTACCACGAGACTCGACGAAAAGTTCCATCGTTTGAAAATTCCTCGTTACGAAAAATTGGTCTGGCAACGAATGAATATTCGAAATACATTTCTTTTTTTATTTCGTTAATAATCTTTATCGAATATGCGCCATAATAAATATCGAGCGATAATTAGTCGTTATATTTGAGAAGCTTTAGACTTTTTTAAAAATGGATTAGGCAAAGAAGGATATTGGATAATAATGAAATTAGAGAGAAATGAGAACAGAATGAAACTTTCGTTGCATTTACAAATCCAAACAAACGTCAAGGCGGTACACCACTGTGACGGGGAAAAAATCGTCAATGGATATTGTCCAGGTTACGGACGATTTAGTGAGAACGCAACGATTGTCCGATTTTCAATTTAAAAAAAAAACCAAAATTTCTGTAATTACGGTAGCTATCGTTGTAAGTAGCCATTTTTTAACAGTATTTTTACGTCCCCGAATATGAGCCAAAATTAGAATTTTTTAACACGGGCCAGATCTTTAATTTTAATTTTTTTTTTCGAAAAATGGCCACGCACATCGAGAACTACATTTGTATAGATTATAAAATTTTTTTTTAAACTTTTTTTAGATTTCATAACTTTTTATATTGTTTTTTAAATGATATATATATAATTATATATATATAAACTTATTCTGTAATTTTATAACATTATTTATTTATAATTTTATTTATTTTATAACTTTTTTAATAATAAAATTAAACCTCAATAACGTTGTTGATTTTTTTAAATAAGAAATTACACGAAATAAGGTCAATGTATGCTTAATAACGTTCCTTTTTTCCAAATCCCAAATAAATAATCTAGAGGATGAAAAAATTTCGGAAAAAGGACCACTTTTCGGCCCGTCACCGTGGTGTCCTCCCTCAAAATCACGATGAGGTCACGACAAATGAATTCGTGCGAGTCTGTCGCAGCAGCAATCATTCTATTCAATTCGCATTTGCAAGCGATCGAATATAAAGAAGCAGGGCAGAAGCGAATTCATGTTGTACGTTATGTAGACCGCTGCTCGTCTCCTTGTCGTTAACGTTTATAGTTATTGATGACGGCACCGCCTCATGTTGCAAACTCGTTAGAGGAAGGAGAACGTATTGCCGGTACTTTATGGATATTAGTAGACGCAAACGTTTCCCTCGCTCTCGCATGAATGAATCGACGAGCCGTTACGCGCAATCAAAGACTGTAATACGTTTCTTATTCCTTCTTACTTGTTCTTATTTGTCGTACAATGGTACGGCATACAATGTACGGCGCACTCCAGCTGTCCATCAACCACGTGATTTAAAAAAATGCAATATGTAATAAAAAAATTTGTATAACAATATAGCATGTATGAAAAAAAGAACTTCGAGACTCCAAATCTCTGGGAAATTCCGAGTCGTTTTACAAAAAATTACGCTACAGCCGGCCTCTCATTTCGGGGCAAACTCGGAAAACGAATTATTTTTTAACTTTTTTCCTCGGAATATAGTCGCAAACAATTAAGGGGGAGATATCTTTAGGCGATGAACAAATTGGCTGATTTTCATGATTTTTTTAAAGAAAATATTTCTTCACCATTTTTGACACTTGGGGTATGTTTTATTATTACTTATGGCTGTTACATTTAAAACAAATGATTAATCGTTAAAAATGACGGAGGTATGGCACGGTCTTCTAAACTGCATTTTCAAAACTGGCGTGACGTATAGCTGAAAAACTACCTGACTGATTCTCATGAAATTTGGTATTAATCTTCTTAACCTTATTGCCTAAAACATGATTCTCAATGTTTCTGAAAACGAAAAAAAAAAACTTTTTTAATTGCAAAATGTAGCCATTTTTTTGAAAATTCGATCTTTTGCTTCAAAGCATACTATTTCATAGTTTTTCAAAATTTTCTCCCCCATCTTTAAAGATTATTAAAAAATAAATACTATGTAGCAGCCAAAAGCAGTAATAAAACATACCCTAAGTCTCAAAAAATAGTGAAGAAATATTTCAAAAAAAAATCATAAAGTTAGCAACTTTTTGTCTCGCCTAAAGATATCCCCCCCCTTAATTAGTCGTTAATACAAAATGAATTTTTTTCAAGGTAATGTGAAACACGTTTTTAATACAACGAAGATTCATTCATTGTCGAAATTATTGATCGCCAGATTTAGGTCACGGAGGTCACCATTTTGGTTAATAATAAATATGCTACAAATGTCTATTGTAAAATTCTCTTTTTTAACTGCATACAGTCGCCGACGTCTTCGACGCTGCATATAGGACTCGGTAATGCTTTATTCTATAAAAAGACTCGCTGTCATCGACGGGCACACACAGCACGTGATCGCGGGGGAGTGTAAGAGGTCTGACACGATTGGGTTCGCCGCGGGTTATAGAAACGCCAAGACCCCGAAACCTATAGTACGCTATAAAGAACAACGCGACAAATTTTCAACAATGAACAGAACGCGATCTCCCGATATTATTTGGGTCGAAATAGTTTTGAAAAAAAAATCTATAATCCGCAGCGATAAAAGGTCCGTCTCACTCGAGCACATCGTCGATCGATCGTTATCTCCGTGATCTCACGCAGCGAGAAGACCGCGGAACGATCATCATATCTACGGGACTCGAAGGAGAAAGAACAATTAGACACAGTTGTGAAAATTGATTTGAATAAAAAAATTCTTTGAATGAGGGGACCGTTTCTCTCCCGTGGCATACGAGCGGAAGCATAGGTAGTTGGAGTTAATTTAAACAATGGTTTGGTATGTCATATATATATATATTGAAAATGATATTGATGTTTGCATCGTTGGAATGCAATGAAAAAGATTTTTCCTTTTCGATTGCCGAAACTTTTGTTTAACCCAATTTAGGCAACGAAAATCAGCCAAACGCTTTTTTAAAATCCTTATTAAAGACCTACAGAGCCCAACTCCGCGATTTTTTTAAAAGTTTTTTTAAGTTAGTAGAAATCAGCTTAATGAGTTGTTACTGTCACAATCAGGTCAAGTATTTTTGTCGCCAAATGTTCTCGTCGTTCGCAGCAACATAATAGGCTTCGTAGTTACTATTTCTAAACCCAAACAAACTCAATACATAATTCATTGCCTTGCGAAACAGTCAAATGATCGCAGCAATCTGCAGCATTTGATGTTTCAACATCACGTTGATGTTTCAACATCAACATCCCATCCCACATTATCATATTGACGTTTGCATCGAGGAAACGCAATGAAAATCATTGTTTTCTACTTGCCAAATTCCTTTGGCAGGACAAAGTTACGGCAAACTTTCATTAAGATCCTCATAAGAGACCTACAACCTAAATCTATCGAGAAAGATTCTGCATAACAAAAAAAATAGAGAAAAAAAGGAGAATTAAAAATGGTTGCATTCTACTGATGCAAACTTCAACATTCCACATTACGATCATATGCCACTAATCCGCTCAAACAGTCCTTTCATGCGACAAAATTCACCTTGTTACCCGTGCGGAAATTTGTTGGAGATTTCCCAGATCCTACCATATCGCTATAGAGATTCGATAGAGACGCCGCCCGTAGGGAGTCCACATTCAAGTGGATTCCGCGCTACTTCCCGATTGACATCGTTTAAGAATTTTTAATTTCGAATTTTCAACCGTAACTTGTTGAATCTCCAAAAAAAATATCCTTTCGTGATCACATGCTCAAGTTTGTTGGGGAGTCCCAAGGTGCGACCACATGTCTGTAGGGATTTGTTGGGGACAACGCACATAGGAGTCCTAATTGGGATCCAATTAGATTGTGCACTGTTCCCCGATGAACACCGATAGAGAATTCTTACCACGTTCGAATCGAAAATATGTGAAATGTCACGAAAAAGAACTCGGCGTATTGAAAGATAATCTGAAAGCTTCGTGGGCGTGTACGCGTGTGGTGATATTATGTCAAAGTGCAGAAAAATAAATAACTAACGATAGTTCAAGTGGATTTCCAGTGATGCGATTCGAATCATGTGATTTTTAAGATATACTTTTTTAAGATCCATCAATGGAATCCATCAAGAATTTTTAAGATCGCAATGAAATCCATCAAGATTTTTTAAGGTCGCAATGGAATCCATCAAGAATCGTGTCAGATTCTGTCCAATAGTGGACATTTTTCAGGATCCAAATTTGATTCCTACATTGGATTCCAATGGTAATCCATCAAATTCCTTCAAATTCCATGAAATTTCCATTCCAACAAATTCCTGCTTAGAATCCAATGTACAATTGTAAGGTTTTAGTATAGGGATCCAATGGGTCTTCGCCTTGGATCCCTACACTAAAACCTTACAATTGTACATTGCATTCAAAGCAGGATTTTCCATTGAAATCCAATGTACGATTCCAATTTCAATCCTGAAGGATTCCCACCTCGTTGAACAGAATCCAACACGATTCTTCATGGATTCCATTGCATTCTGGACGTTGAATTTTCTAAGCAACGGATATGGATTGGACCCCTATTAGGAAGTAAAATGAACAAGTATAGAAATCCAATTAGATACTTACGACAATTTCTGCACGGGTATCCTAACCATATGACGTTGAAGTTCGCATATTTGGAATGCAACAAAAATTGATTATTCCCAACTGCTCAATTTTCTTTCGGCCGATTTAGGCCAGAAAAATCGCTGAAACGTTTCTACGTATCCTTATTAGATATTCACCACCACAATTTGCAACAAAAGGCTTTGAATAGTGATAAAAAAAAGAGATAGAAAATGAAAACAAAATATCGTTGCGTTCCAACGATGCAAACTTCAACGTCATCTAACCATCAAATTTTCCCTAAACTTCAAAACTCTCCCCACCAGAATACGTGTTTCCTTCAACATGGGTTTTTTCCCTATTCCTCAGCGGTACCTACAAAGCGAAGAATTGACCAAGGCGGAATTTTATTCCACATTGTTGTAGGCGTGATTTTCAGTTACTTTCGCGGCAGGATGTCGCGAAGAAATCCGACTCCGGAGAGAAAACACCCGATACGGAGGGACAATATTCCTGGGTGTGTGTGCCCGTGTGCACGTTGACGAGAGAGTCAGCCAAGGTAATTTTGCGTAACGATAATTATCAGAAGTTATGTGCGCCCGACAGTGGAGTGTTACAATCGCGGTTGTGACTATGGTATAATCGCTTTTACGATGTATGAACGCGTATTGTAAACGTGTGCGCACGCGGTTCGAGACGAAACCCGGCCACGGACACTGCGCCCACGACAATGCCACTCTATCCACTTCTATATCTTTATTGACTCCTGACAATCGAAAGGGCGTAATTCTCACTGCACCACAGAGTTAGAAAAAAAATGCTTCTTCTCCGTTCTAGCTCTGTGTGTATCGTCGGTGCGCGGAAGAATGTGCATTGCACTCTGAACAAAACTTATTGTGCACTTGTCCCTGTATTTAACACGAGTAACGCGCCGAGACAGATCGACGCGCTTGTTTCAGATAAGACCTAACATTACAGAATTGTCTCATTCATGTACCCGTCTCTTTGCCAGCTCAAACTTCGTCCGAGTCCTGGAGAACTCTTGACGATTCTCCAATTGAGGAGCTGGCGAACAGAACCGGACTTGGCCATGAATTACTTTTTACAGGACAGGTCAAAAACCAAAACAACCTCATAGGGATGAGTTCGAATTTTTAAGCTTTAATATATGAAGGCTCTTTAAAAATGTAAACCTGGACCTGGCTTTAGTTTAATGAAAACAGTAAGTACCATTGGTTTATTTTTATATTTATTTTGGACAAGTCCAGTTGTGAATAAGAATGGTTGACGACTCCGCTTTTGAACGAAAGTCTTATGGACATATTCGGTTATGAAACAAAACAGATTCTTTGAATTGAATATGCATTTGTTTTTTATTAACAATTTAATAATCCTACACACACTCTTCCATGTCAGGCTCACAACAACCGCATTCAATGTCATCATAGTCATCCCTGTCGTCATCTGTTACTCATTTTTCATACAGTCAACCATGGACAAGTCGGTTTTTGCTTGAAAAGGGAATTTTTAACCAACTTTAAGGTGTTTAGAGCCGGATTTGATGATAAGTATTTTGGGAGCTAATAAAGGTGTGCTTAAAGAACACGAAAATAAAAATGGACGTAATGTGGACAAGTCTGGTTTTGTTCGCCAGCTGCGCAATTCTATGAGGTTGAAGTTTGCATCGTTGGAACGCAACGAAAATCTATATTTCCGAATTTCTTTCGTTTCTTTTGGTAAATCTTGCCTACAAAAGCCATCAACTATTTTTTACGACGGTTGTTTAGCGATCTACAATATAAATGTACAAAAGAAGATCTTCTATAATAAAAAAATATGGAAACAAAATCTGAAAAAGAACTTTCGCTGCGTTCAAACGATGCAAGCATTAACACCATTCAATTATATTACTTTGCAATTATTATACGAACAAAAAAAGAATTGACATTGACGCTTTCATTGTTGGAATGTCTCGAAAATGATTTTTTTTTGTCGAAATTTTCTTTGACAGATCTGAGCTACGACAATCGTGCTAACGTTTTTTTTTTTTTGGGATTCTTATTTAGCGATCTGCAACCAATTTTGATGATGAACATGAGAAATTAAAAAAAAATCTTTGCATTCCAAAGATGAAAACTTTTCCCTTTTCTTTGAATTTCAAAGGGAATTTCTTTGAAATTCCCTTTGAAAACAACGTTACCTCTGCAAACTCAATGTTGAAGTTTGCATCGTTGGAATGCAACGACAATTCTTCTCAATTTTTTTCATTTCCTCATTTTCATCATCATCCAAAATCTTTTCTCACATATGTCGGCTGGAGATCTCCAATAAGAAGTCTAAAAAACGTTTAGGCGATTTTGGAAGGCTAAATATGCCAAAAAAATGGGCGACAGCACTTTTGTTGGCTTCCAACGATGCAAACTTCAATGTCATTCGCAAACTCACGTTATTTGTGACTATGAAGTTTGCATCGTTGCGACGCAACGAAAAAGATTTTTTTTCGCTTCCCAAATTTTCTTTGGGAGATTTGAGCTACGAAAATCAGGCGAACATCTTTTAGGATTCTTACTTAGCGATTTACACCCTAATTCTGCAAAATATGATTTTGGATAATAATGAAAATAAGCCTTGAAAGGAATTTTCGTTGCACTTTGACATCGCAACCCAGCCTTACTCCATGCTATTGAAGTTTCCATCATTGGGATTCAACGAAAATATATATTTATCCCATTCCCGTATTTATTTCAATACATTTAGGCTACGAAAGTCACTGGAGCATTTGTGAGAATTCTTATTAAAAATTATATTGAAGTTTGCATCGTTGGAATGCAATGACATTTTTTCTTTCATTTATTTTTGACAGATCACAGTTACGGCCTATTTTTTTATGCTCCTTATTAGAGCCCTACAACCTAAATGTATCGAAAAATATTTTCGATAACAATGAGAATGGAGAAAAAGAAAATGAAAACAATATTCGTTGCATTCCAACGATGCAAACTTCAACAGCATTATTTAAAAAAACTTCAACCAAAAGCTTCAAAAAAGATTTTAGAAAATAATGAAAATAAATTAACGAAAAAAATGAAGAAAAATATTCGTTGCATTCCAACGATGCAAACTTCAACAGCATTATTGAATAAACTTCAACCCAAAGCTTCAAAAAAGATTTTAAATAATAATAAAAATAAATTAACGAAAAAAAATCAAGAAAACTATTCATTGCATTCTAACGATGCAAACTACAACAGCATGTTATTTCTTGAACGATGTGCTGACTTGTTATCACGCAAAAGTTTCCCAATATTTCCCAAAAGCCCTTTTGAGTTTTCACTTTATAGCTGTGAAGGTCGAGACGATTCTTACAGTATGCTTTGACCCAATAAACGCCCGAGGTCTTGACCTCATTAAAAATAAAGTTAGATCGTTAGAATTTTTCACAACTTTCTCCGTGATGCCGGGTCAGGCTGTTAAACGGAGTTTAATCGCTATGGATAAATCTGGTTGGCGAGAAAATGGAACACGAGAGAGCGAGAGACGGATAACATATATTGTTATCTTGTATCCCATGGCGCGAGAGCAGCCGTTGATCGCTTTCAATAAATACCGATCTGCAAACGCCGATAGTAATAAATTTCACCAGCATTCGATATATTTCGTTCGACAATCAAAAGTAGCTCCCTCCTCTCGCTTTCTCCCGCTCCCACCTAGGAAGATCGACAGCTCGTCCAGAGCCGGTGCTTTCACGATAAACTTCAACGTGAGGAGCTTAAACGAGAAGGGAAAATGCCTCTGCAAAGTGCGCTCCGACGATTCGCTCCTCCAGGACCGGCGGTTCATCGCCGATCGTACGCTTTCGACCTGAGAAGTAGCAGGTCGGTAGGTTGTACGACTTTGTGATGGAAGTAAACGCTAGAGGGAGGGAGGACGCGCGCGAGACGGAGGGACAGAATACGACAGGAAGAAATGAAGAAGGCCCGGAGAGAAAGAGACAGGGCCGTTTATATGTACATGAGTGTGGAGAACGTATGTATTACATGTGTTGTAAGTGCGGAACCATGCAAGGTGGGTACTTCAACCGCATGTATAGAAGAGAGAGAGAGAGAGAGAGAGAGAGAGAGAGGGAGGGAGACAAGGGTACATCGTAAAGGAAACCTGCACGTCAGCATAAAATCTCTCGCAGCCTATCCTTTTTCGGAGCATCGATGTGTCGTGGAATTACAACACATATATATATATATATATATATATATATATATATATAACCCAAACAAACACACACACACACATACACACGGTGTCCTGTTATGAATGGATAATCCTGCAACTGTCATTAGGTCAGATCATGTCCTACTATATGCTGGAATCCCAGTTTAGTAAAAGTCCCACGGTTTTCGAGATCATCTGCTTTTGGTTTTTCGCATGCCATTTCTACAAATGATTACTTTTTTTAACCCGGTTTTTCTTTAATACGCTTGGTTATTTGTTTTATCTAGAAAAGTCTTCTTTTTAACCTTAAACGTTAAGGAAACTTTATGAAAAAAGATCTTATGCAGAATTTTCATACAAACCAATTCGAACATCTGACTTTGATAGCCTGCGGTGTAAAAAAAATGTACTACGCATATCGTGCCAATTACTTTGAAAAGTTGCTTAGTTATTGTCGATTCATATAATTTGTAGAAATGGCATGGGAAAAAGCAAAAGCAGATGATTTTTTTTTAAATAACGATAAAGCCTAACATCTCAAAATCCGATGGGGCTGAAGTTTGCATCGTTGGAAGGCAACGAAATATCTTATTAATTTCGTGTTTTTATTATTGTCCAAAATCATATTTTGCAGATTTATTGTAAATTGCTAAATGAGAAGCCTAAAAAATGTTTTCGTGATTTTCGTAGCTTTAATCTGCCAAAGGAAATTTTCGAAACGAAACAAAAATCATTTTCGTTGCATTCCAACGATGCAAACTTCAACGTCATCGAAATCCGTGGGACTTTTAGTAAACTGAAATTACAGCTATAGTAGGACATGATCTGACCTATCGACCGATGCAGGACTATCTATTCATAACAGGACACCCTGTGTATATATATAAACAGAGTGTTCCTCTTATCGCTGCCACTTGAAATAACTCGGTAATTATCGACGTCACAAAAAAATGTTCCAGACAAAAGTTGTACAGTGTGAAGGCGACCATCAAATGCAACCAATTTTTTTTTATTTTGGTGGAGGCGCTGACGCACAGTGAAGGTCACCTCCCCTTTTTAAAATGGAATGGTAGATTTGTTTTTTCAACCGTTTAGTGGAGCACGTCAAGCCGCATAAAAAACATTAGGGGGTCAAAGTCGTTCAAGGTCATTCAAGATTTGTATTTCATTTTAATAGGTGTTCGATATGACTTTGAACGACTTTTGGCGCCCTAATGTTTTTTATGCGGCTTGAGGTGCTCCTCAAGATGGTTTTAAAAATATTTACCGTTTCATTTGAAAACGAGGAGGTGACCTTCACTGTGCGTCAGCGCGTCCACCTTTGATCCACATTTGATGGTCCCTTTCACACCGTACAACTTTTGTCTGGAACATTTTTTTGTGACGTCGATAATTACCGAGTTATTTCGGGTGGCAGAGATAAGAGGGACACCTTGTATATATGTCCAGAAAACGATTCTTAGAATATAACATTGCAAAAAAAAACTAATGGTAATAACGAAATAAAATAAAAACGTGGAAACACGTCTTTTAAGGTCCCTATAAACGCGCTAACCTTTCATTAATGACTTGAGCAACTATCGAGAACGTTTTACGAGCCGCATTCTCCAAATTCTCTATTCTTTGTGGCCGTTTTTTAGGTTAACTCTCTCGAGCACTCCCTGAAACAGGGTCAGCACTGGTATGAAATGAAAATTGAAATCGCACTCGACCAAGCCAATAAAACGTGACATTCCAAAAATGGGTATTGACTCTTGATGATGGGTAAATCATCTTCTCATGATTTTGAAGTGTGCATCGCTGGAACGCAACGAAAACTCATTCTGTGGAATTGATAAAATTCCTGCTCGGCCGATTCAGGCTATGACATCACTGGAATATTTTTACGTATTCTCATTAGAGATTTACGACCACAATTGGCAAAAAAAAGGTTTTTAATGATAAAGATGAAGAAGAAAAAATCGTTGCATTCCAACGATGCAAATTTAAAGATCGTATCTTCTCGCTATGTGTATAGGAAACATTGAATCATTGAATTTGATTTGTTAATTTAGTTTTGATTTATCTTTATTTGGACCCCCTAGAACCTCCGAATTGTTTTTCGTAATTTATAAAGATTATTCCAGTAAAAACTCGGAAACGGATATTTTTATTGAATGAATTGACGATCAATACAAGATTATAGAGGAGTAATGGTAAACAATTATAGCGATTCATTAGCTTTCAACATTCGGTTGTCCAAAAATTAATGCAATGAAAACGAATATTTCTGAACTGTCTTAATTTATTTTCATAAATTTCGCCTCCAAAAATCCCTTGATAATTTTTCAAGATACTTATTTATCGATCTACAATATATATTGAAAAAAAATATTCCGAATAATATAATAATAAAAAAAAATTAAGCAATTCAAATATGAAAAAGAACTTCCGTTGCATTCCAATGGTGCAAACTTCAAATCCATTTTTTTTCAGCTTTTGTTCATAAATGCTTAATGAGGATTCTCAAAAATGTTGCAGTGACTTTCATAGCCTAAATGTGGCAAAAAAAAACAGATATGAGAAGTAAAAAAATTTCGTTGCATTTCAACGATGCAAACTTCAATCCCATATTTCTGGAGCTAAAGAAACGAACCAACCTGAGGAATATTTTTTTCCTGGTGCGCGGTTTTGCCTAAACTTCTTTTTTTCGACTCGAGCGAAAAAAAAATCCCGAGTTTTTTGGAAAATCGACGAAGGGGGCTGAACGACGAGTAGGACATGTAGTGAAACGGAGGAAAGACAAACTTGTGGGAAGGAAGGTTGCGATAAACACACGAGCAAAGAGCTGCGATTGACGAACGGGAATGGGGCACATACACGACTTTCCAAAGTTGGTGCTCTGTATTCTTCGGCATCACAAAAGTGGTACACTCGTTGGCACGTGGCAATGGCCAATTTACCATTCTAAAAAAGAGAGAGGGAAGGGAGAGAGAGCACGAACGCCGGCTCTGTTGTTTTGACGAGGGTCTGCGTTCGAGGCACGTGTGTGGTTTCCTGAAGTGTCTGACTCTTCCGGATTGGATCTACTGCCGCAGACAAGCTTTTTTTCCCTACCTTCACAAATTTACAATGACTAAACCGCTGTACCTTATTTGGAGCGAGAAAATTCGAGCACGGTCCCGGCAGATGTCTGTTTTTCGAAGCTAGACCAAAAACGAGTAACTGATTTTCGAAATGAGAATAATTTGGAAATGTTTCCGTCACCCAGGAATTCGTGACTAAATTTGATTTGCCGATCGATCACAAAATCGTATGCTATCCTAATAGTAGTTGCGGCACAAAAAAATGTATATTAATAATCTAGAGCTTGTAAAAAGCAAGACCAGGATCGAAGGTTGATAATTTCGAAGTAGAGTGTATTATAAGGAAACACGAGACGAATAAATACTAAAGAGTAAAGATGAAACGTCAGATGACTTGTAATATAAATGTTTATTTTCTGGTATTGTATGTACGTTGCACACATATAGTGTGTTTATATATATATATATATATATATATATATATATATATATATATATATATATATATATATTAGGGTGATTCGTTTCAGGGCAACATTTTTTTTCGACCCATCGTGCCCGAAAACCTTTAGTTGGTACCCGAAAACGAACTTTCGTGAAAAGGGGGTGTTGTCAAAAAATATTTAGAGGTCGCGAATCAAAATTGAAGGTTTCCCATTTGATTAACATTGAAAAAAATGTTTTCCTCCCTATTAGTGTTACCTTTCCGCGAATTTTGATATTGCGATATTTTCCAAGTGGGTTCTCATAGGAAATATGATACTCCACAATAAAGTTCATTGAGCCATGGCCGTAAATTCAACCGTTTCAGCGGCATCATTATTTCAAGTGAATACTGTGCAAAATATCTATTCAAACGGCTGTAACGCCTAAGCTATTAGATATATCGAAAAAAATTCAGATGAGAACTTTGTAGAGAAGGTAATTTTCTACAAAAAAAGTCTTATAAGCCGAGCCCGAAAATTCAACTCTTTCTCAGCTATAGGTGGATGAAGTAAAATAGATTTTTTTTTAAACAAAAACAAATCTATTTATTTTACTTCATCCACCTATAGCTGAGAAAGAGTTGAATTTACGGGCTCGGCTTATAAGACTTTTTTGTAGTAAATTACTTTCTCTACATAGTTCTCATTTGAATTTTTTTCGATATATCTATTAGCTTAGGCGTTACAGCCGTTTGAATAGATATTTTTGTACAATATTCACTTGAAATAATGATACCGCTGAAACCGTTGAATTTACGGACATGGCTCAATGAACTTTATTGTAAAGTATCATATTTCCTATGAGAACCCACTTGGAAAATATCGCGATATCAAAATTCGCGGAATGGTAACACTAATAATGAGAAAAACATTTTTTTCAATGTTAATCAAATGGGAAACCTTCAATTTTGATTCGCGACCTCTAAATATTTTTTGACAACACCCCCCTTTCACGAAACTTCGTTTTTGGGTGCCAACTAGAGGTTTTCGGGCACGATGGGTCAGAAAAAAGAAGTTACCCTGAAACGAATCACCCTAATATATATATATAAAAACATACAAAACGTATACCAGCGAAATGGCGGATGCAGAAAGAACGCAGAGTAATCGATATGTGCACGGGACCAAAAAAAGTGTGCACTCTGTCACATAACGATTGGAAAGTTTGCCCGGTCCCCCCGGACTGCGTCGAGAGTCGCTCTGGATGCTCCATTATAAAAAAAAAAGACGACGAGAGAGGGCTTTCACGTCAGGAGAAGAAAAAATCAATGTCGTCTGGATGCTCGACCCTTCCATTGT
Organism: Ophion slaviceki; assembly: GCA_944452715.1. Taxonomy (NCBI): domain Eukaryota; kingdom Metazoa; phylum Arthropoda; class Insecta; order Hymenoptera; family Ichneumonidae; genus Ophion; species Ophion slaviceki. The sequence continues at coordinate 18,005,940 of OX101788.1, read as the reverse complement.
CCGTCTACGAAGTCTGAGATTGCGGGGAGTCACGTCATCCCCTTTCAAGTCATAAATAATGCATTTTTCGAAGCAGAATGCATTGAAAAAAAATAATGGCCTTCAAGTTTACATCGTTGGAACGCAACGTAAATTCTTGATTTCTTCATTTTTTTAAATTTTTGTTATGATCTAAAATCTTTTTTAGCAGCTTTGGTTATTAGTTTAAAACAAGAATTCTCAAAAATATTTCAGTGACTTTCATAGCTTTAATGCGCCAAAAAGAATATGGCAATACGAAAGAAATATATTTCTGTTGCATTCCGACGATGCAAACTTCAATATCATGCTACATGAGCTTGAAGTTTGCATCGTTGGCATGCAACGAAAATGATTCTGTTTTAGTTTAAATTTCTTTCGGCATATCTTAGGGATGAAAAAACGGTAACCATTTTTTAAATTGCTTATTTAGAAAGGGATGATCTGAAGCTGCAAAAAAGATTTTGTAGAATGTTGAAAATAAGAAATTAAAAAAATGTATAGAGAAGAAATTTTGTTGCATTGCAACGATGCAAACTTCAACGCATTACAGCTACAACCTAACTCTATTAAAATGTTTTGGATAACAATAAACGTGGAGAAAGAGAAAACAAAAAAGAATTTTCGTTTTCCAACTAAGCAAACTTCAACAGCATCCGAAAGGTCCAGTTACACGACAAGTGAAATTTCGAGTCAAGAGAAGTGACCCAATTTCTTGAATAAGTAATTGATTGCGATCTGAAGTTACTTTGGTGTTGAAGATCGTCAAAGTGCAGCGTAAAGTATTTCTTATTATTTGTTTTATTTTTCAAAAGATTCTGTACGAGAATCCGAAAGCTTTTTTCCGCAAATTTAGACTGGAGATTTCTTTCAACGATCTTGAAAAAACGTTCGATCGATTTTCGTACTCTACATCTGCCAAATAACCGAACAATTGATTTCCGTAGTTTAAATCTGCCAAATAATGAACCAATCGATTTTCGTTGCATTTCGAAGATCCAAACCTCAATATCATCAATTGATAAATATTGTCGCCAAACGGAAATCATTTTGTCGCACTCTCTGACATTTGCATCCTAATCAATCTGGTTTTTCGTTCGAAGCTCATCGAATTGAAGTTAATTTAAAAATACAATTCCATTCAAGTTGAGAACGATTAAATTTCGCTAATGCAAAATTTTTTCAGGGGAACGAAAAGGTAAGAAATTCGAGTCCATTGACCGCTTCGGCGCTGCAGTCACGACGACGCAGGAACTACTTTCGAACTCGGATACGACTGCGTCTCGATGTAGCTCTAGGTCAGTTACCTGGCTTCATATCCCCGGCCGGAAATTTATATTTGAGCTGGTGCTCCACCGCTGCATCGCAAACTCTCCGCCTGGGATTTTGCTAATCTCTGTTTGCAAATGTTTCATTGACCTTCATGTCGCAAATTATTTTCACGTAATCCTCGAGATTGCTGGAGTGAACAGGATTTTTTTTTCGAAACTTTAAGACGAAAATCCGCCAGTGATTGATAAAATAAATAGTAGCTATGTAATGATGATTTCGTTAGTGATATTAGATATTGCATTTTTTTCAATAAGCATTTAAAAGATATTTAATTCTTCTGAATGTTCAACATCAGTGTACACGATCAGTATCCAACAGGAACAGCTTTTTTCTAACGTTGCAGTTTCCATCGCTGGAATGGAACAATTTTTTTTTAAATTCCAAAATTTTCTTTGACAGATATGAGGTACAAAGATCGAGCAAACCTTTTTTAGGATTCCGATTTAGCGACCGACAACAAATTTGCAAAATATGATTTTGGATAATAATGAAAATAAGAAATTGGAAAGAATTTTCGTTGCATTCCAACCCAAACAAATTTGAACCCCACGTTTTTTCAGTGTCGATGATTAAGAACATTTTCCAGGGACCAAGATTTTCTTCCTATCTCGGTCCCGGAATTTCATATTTTAAAAATATATTGAATATGTTGATTCACATTGATTGAATATATATTTTTTCAATATATGATCAACATATTGATTTCTAACTATGAAGTTGATCTTACGAGAATACAAAGAAAAATAATTTTTCGATTTGTCTAAAATTTGTTTTTGGCAGAAAATGTACAAAAAAATACGTTGACGTTTATCGTGGGAATGCAACGATATTCTTTTGAAAAAAAAAAATAATTTTTTATTTCTTTATTTTAAGCGTTATCAAAAGCCTTATTTTGCAAATGGAGGTCGTAAATTTCTAATAAGCATATGTAGAAACGTACGAGCGATTTTCGCAACCTAAATCAGCAAAAAATAATTTGAGCAATTAAAGAGAATTCATTTTCGTTGCATTCCAACGATGCAAACGTCAACGTCATTACAAAAATTACTCAAACGTTTTTTGAGATCCTCATTAGATATCTACAACTTAAATCTGGTAGCGAAGGATTTTGGATAACGATAAAAATGGAGAAATGAAAAAATATAAAAAGATGTTCCCCCTTCATTAGACGACGAGGGTTCTTCGCTTTAAGGGGTTACCCCCACTTGCGATTTTGAAAAAATCGATTTTTTTTATTGCATTTTTTTGAAGTATAAGTATCCGGGCCCATACTTCTGGATGGACCCGGAATAGATGACTCTATGTAAGTTTACAAAAAAAAATATTTTCTTCGTGTAAACTGAAATTGAAACTTTAAACGTGTTTTTCTCAAAATGGCATTTCTGAAGTCGGTGACCAAGATTACTCGAACACTAATGAACCGATCTTCTTCAAATTTTGCAGGCTTATTTAATACATAAAAATGTAGTCTTTAATCGTTCGATTTTTTTTTTTTTCGAAAAAAAATGGCCGTTTTATAGCCAAAAAACGGCCGTTTTTTTTCGTTAAAATCGAACCATTAACTTTGACTGTCCGCCATTTTGTGAAAAATGAATATTTTTTAAAATCCTTCGATTAAAGACTAGTTTATACTTATATTTGACTAAATCCATCCGCATTTTTTTTTTCAGATGATCCACTTCGCCGCAATGTTGGTCACCGCATACCGTGTATATAAAAACATTATTTCATCGACGGCCATTTGCCACTAAACAATGTAATATTTTTCAATAAAAAAATTACTGAAAGTTCTTCAAGATGTGTTCTTTAAGATGGTATATTGATCGATTAAAAAAGTTTTGTAGTTTTCTTTAAAAAAATTCATGAAAAAGGCCTTTTTTGCGCTACAAGTGGGGGTAACGCCTTAATTGCAGAATAATTATACCTCGCGATAAATTTAAGGAACAGCACAGTCCCGTTCACTCCCAAACATATGACCGAGTTCAAGTAATTTTAGTTTCACACCAGCAATTCTCGAACCGCGTGTTCTACTTACGATTTTGCGTTCTTGTATTTATAAACGAACCAACGAGAGGAGCGGTCTAGCCAAAAACGAGCGCCCAGCAGTCGCGTGAGAAAACGAATAGAACCAGTCTTTGCAGCAACGATTGATTTTTTTTTTAATTCGTTTTATTCGGTCGAGCGATCGCTCCTTTTAAGCGCATATATGTACAAAGTTACGAAGTGTATTGGCGCGAGAAATATTGTGGTTTCGTCGCGTGGGTCGACGACGATCAGAGTTTCGATAGCCACGGACCGATGAAACTCGAAAAGTCTCTTCGCCATTCGGCCCACGAGAGCGAGCACTCCAGTGATCTTATAAAAATTTGTTTTTCGTCACTCTCTTTGGCCTGCTAGAAAAATCGTAGTAAAATATTCAAGCATTCTATGCTGTTGATATTTGTATTTTTTAAATTCGACGAAAGTGATTTTTTGCTTCTTTATTTTCCGTATCCGAAAAGTTTTTTCCCCAGATCTAGTATGATGTTGAAGTTTGTACCGTTGGGATGCAACGGAATATTTTTTTCTCCAATTTCTAAATTGCCTTCGACAGATTTAAGCTACAAAAATCATGCGATCCTTTTTTAGGGTCCTCATTTAGCGATCTATAACCCAAGTATAAAAAATATGATTTTCGATATTAATGAAAATAAGCAAATTAAAAAATCGTTGCATTCCAACGATGCAAACTCCAAGCCCATATCTCTAGTAAGGATCCTACAAAACGTAATAGGGAGTTTGGTAGATGAAATCTGCGAAATGAAAATTGAACGATAAAAAAAAAGATATCTCGTATGCACGTGAAGGATGCAAAATATTTATGAGATTGCAGTTTGCATCGTTGGAATGCAATGAAAAGTATCATTTTGTAATTGTTCGAATTTCTTTTGGCAAATATTCGTTACGAAAACGCCCCAATCATTTTTTAAGTCGCTTATTTGGAGATCTAGAATTGAAATATGAAGAAATAACAAATTTGGTAAATTAATAAAAATGAGAAAATAAAAATATAAAAAAGAATTTTCGTTGCATTCAAACGATGGAAACTTCGAGATCATAATTATTTTCGATCGATTCGAGAAACGGACTTGAAGAGATGCACACTAGTTAATTTCTTTCATGATGTTGCAGTTGTCATCGTTGAAATGCAACAAAAATTCTTCTCGATTTCGTTTATTTCTATATTTTCATTATCTAAAACAAAATTCTTTGCACCTTTTGGTTATGAATTTTTCATAAAGATCCTTGAAAAATTTTCTGCAATTTTCGTAGTACAAAGTTACCAACAAAAAACCATACGAAAAATATATATTCTAGTTGGACTCCAACAATCCAAACTTTAATGCAATTTTCTTTTACGATGTCGAAGTTTGCGGGAATGCGACGAAAATTGATTCCTTTGAACTACTCAATTTTTTTTCGCCCATTGAGGCTGTGAAAATCGCTCAAACGTTCCTACGTATGCTTATTAGACATGCACTGCCTCTATTCGCAATAAAAAGGCTACAGTGGATAGTGATAAAAATACAGATAAAAAATGAACAAAAAAAAATTGTTGCATTCCAACGATGCAAGCTGCGATACCATATTCTTTCGCAGTTTTCCTCGAATTAGAAAATTGGAAAACGGTCGTTGATTTCGAAACCACGATCATTAGGGACTTTACGTTTGCATCGTTAGAAGACAGCTCAAATTCTTTTAATTTCTTATTCTCATTATTATCCACAATTATATTTTACAGATCACTGAATAAGATTTCGCAAAAACGTTCGCGTGATTTTCGTATCTCAAATTAAAAAAAGGAAATTCGTAAAATGAAAGAATAAAAAATTCGTTGCACTCCAACGATGCAAGCTGCGATACCATATTCTTTCGCAGTTTTCCTCGAATTAAAAAATTGGAAAACGGTCGTTGATTTCGAACCCACGATCATTAGGGACTTTAAGTTTGCATCGTTAGAAGACAGCTCAAATTCTTTTTAATTTCACATTCTCATTACTATCCAAAATCATATTTCGCAGATTTAGGTCGCAGATCACTGAATGCGATTTCTCAAAAACGTTCGCGTGATTTTCGTATCTCAAATTAAAAAAACAAAAATCGTAAAATAAAAAAATAAAAAAATTCGTTGCATTCCAACATCGCAAACTTCACCGTCATCGATGATTTTCTTATCCTCCGTATTTACCAAAACGAGTTTCAGTATCCAAATCATCCAGCCGGCAATCGAGGTCTCGTACGATCACGTTTTTATTCCCCCTTCCCCCTTCAGTCGTCACGAACTTTTACTCGGTCTCGTCACCTGCTGCCACATTTTCTCAGACTTTCGCAGTTCACCACACGCCCGTAACTTTCGGAAACGTGTGCGCGTTATTTCGCGAGATTAATTGCGAGAAAAGAAGAAAAAGGGGCAGTATCGGGAGAAATTATCCGCGGCACGAGGATATCGAAGGAGTACGGCTAACGCGAGACTAATATTTCCACGGGAATGAAGTGCGGATAAGCGAGAATCGAGAGAACCTCAGGGGGACCTCCTCGTGCCCGAAGAACTCGCACTGTTTCGTATGTGGATCGTCCTGCACGCACCGATGATCGCGCTAACCGTTTATGTACGCGCTCATAGCGGGGTTGTTATACTCTCGACTCGAAAGAGGAACAATCTTCGAGGAATTTCTCGTTTTCAGCCTAATACGATGTACGAGAGACGCCCCCGTCGAGAGACATAATTGATGAAAGTTACAACCGTAATAATAATGAGTCTGAATTAACATTCCAATTTATCGTCGTGATTCGGACGGTTTTTGGCCAATTATTGAGAGTGATATTATTCCGTAGGAATCGCTATATAACAGACCGGAAATGGCGCGACGTTGCTCGCGGATCCGCCTGACTGACTTCGAGGTAACGAAATCCTTGTCGAGATTGCTCTCTCGAATTTGCATCATTCGAATGGGATAAAAAAAAATCGTTTTTTATTGCCTAAGTTTTTTTTATCAAGGCTGCGAAAGTGACTTGTTTCAGGGGGGGTGTGATTATTGAGAATCTGCAATTTAAAGGAAAGTTCTGCCTTGTTGGGCCAAAGAATGTTCGATTTTTCACCAATTTTTAATGCGAAAAGTATCAAATTTAGAATGTTGATATTTGGTATGTTCACTAAGCGGTCTTTATTGAACATCAAAATATTTTTTAAAGTTTGACAAAACATGGTGGTGGGAGTGAGAGGAGCCACGTATGTCGGTGCGCGGGCGATGACATTCTTCGCTTGCGGAACTCCTAAGTCCCGGACAGGTGATCTGAAGCAAAAAAATCAAACATATTTTTACTTTGTACAATATTGTGTATAAGTTGACCTAGAATCAAGAAGAAAAATTAAAAAATTAAAAAATAGTGAGCAAAAAACTGCGAAAATTTTTGAGAAAAAAACAAACTTCCTTCCGATCGCTCACTATTTTTTTATTTTTCAATTTTTCTTCTTGATTCTAGGTCAACTTATACATAATATTATACAAAGTAAAAATATGTTTGATTTTTTGCTCCAGATCACCTGTCCGGGACTTGGGACTTCCGCAAGCGAAGAATGTCATCGCCCGCCCATCGACATACGTGGCTCCTCCCACTCCCACCACCATGTTTTGTCAAACCTTAAAAACTATTTTGATGTTCAATGAAGACCGCTCAGTCGACATACCAAATATCAACATTCTATATTTAATACTTTTCGTATAAAAAATTGGAGAAAAATCGAACATTTTTTGACCCAACAAGGCAGAACCTTCCCTCAAATGTACCGAAAAATCGAAGTGATGGTATAAATCGAGAAATTAAAAAATCAAGAATTTCCGATGCATTGATCGTTCGAAGGCAAATGCATTGCTGGATGATGTCTTTAGATGATGTCCAGGTTTGCATCGGTGGAATGCAACGAAAGTTAATTTTAATTGGTCAAATTCTTTTTCGCTGCGAAAATCACTAAAACGTTTTTACGCATTCATATTGAAGATTTACGACCTCGATTGGCAAAAGAAAAACAGCTTTTGATAATCGGAAAAATGGAGAAATGAAAAAACAACAAAAAAATTGTTGCATTCCGACGATGCAAGTTTCGATGTCATGTATTCACAAGCTAATATTCGACGCAGTCTCGACGCGAAAATTATCCTTTGAAAAATGATGTTGAAGATTGCATCATAGGAATGCGAGGAAAATGATTTTTTTTTATTTCCCAAACATTTTTGAGAATTCTAATTCAGCGATCTACAAATTTATTTGCAAAATATGATTCTGGATAATAATGAAAATAAGGAATCGAAAAAAAATCGTTGCATTCCAACGATGCAAACTTCAACCCCGTAAAAAAATGTGGATGCATGCCGAATGCCGTCTGCGTTTCGCAAGATGGTGTTAAAGTTTGCATCGTTGGAATGCAATCAAAATCTTCTTGATGTCTAAAAGCAAACTTTATTTCCATCAGTTTCTAAAATCTTTTTTTGCAGTGTTGGTTACAAATGTTTGATAAGGATTCTCAAAAATATTCTAGTGCTTTTCGTATCGTAAATGTGTTAACGAAGGAAAAAAATATCGTTTTGTTGGAACGATACAAACTCGATAGCATTTCACAGGAGAGTGTTCGAGCGGGACGTTGCGAGACTGTTAAAAAAAACGACAAACGTGAATCCACGCCGAATCGATAAGGGCGGAGGTGGCTTTAGAGTGGTGTATAACATGACGTCCGCAGTCAGGTTATCGGAATGTCTGTCGTGTAATATACGTTATTGTACATCGATAAGGTTCTCGGAAAAAGAAGATGGTGAGACTCGATTTGATAGTCGCGTGATAAAGAAAGGTGTATCTGAGGAGCACCTAATTCCCAACGGGAGCACGAGTTTACTGATAAGGGATATCGGATCATAATGTACACTCGTATATATGTGCATTCTCCTTTCGTACATAAGAAAAAGTCCGTGGTGCATCCCGTGTAGAAATTTGAGTCGGAAAAAAGAACTACGCCTGATCTGCCTTCCCTAGAAAATATCAGGCTCTGATCGGGCCTTCCACCCTGGAATAGATTCCGGGTGGAATAGTATAGACCGGGCCGGAGAACAAGCGGTAAATGACGAGGAATGTTGTAGGGAATAGATCGGAAAATAACCAAAAACAAACGAGGAAATAAAAAATAACGTTTCGACGTTTTTGGAATCCTTGAGAATGTAAAGTCGGGAGTGTGTTCATTTTAGTATTTCGACAACATATTGTTTGTTGGTTATCTACTTGCTAAGGTAGTATATGAGTGTATACATACGCTTGCTCGCATTACCTGATAGGCAAGGAGACAGAAAAACGTACACAGATGACTATCCAAGCGAAGAAGGCCTGGAGTGCAAAGAATTATTTCACAAGTATCGCAAAATCATAAGCGTAAGTGCACGCGGTAAGCATATCACTTCTGTACGTGCATGGTACAACTCACAGGACGAACTTTTATCCTCGTACGATGGTACTTTGCTTACGCGAAGCGCGTCGCTTGTAGCCACCTGGCGGATTGTTGGCGAAATACATTCAGGTAATGTCTTCCCGTCTAAAACATTGATATTTGTCAACATGGCGAACAAGGCGTTCAAAAACCACGAATGACCTGCTTTACTTTTTTGCCTCGTAAAATAATTTGGCTATTCTTTATGCTCAAATCATTAGTTATCGTAATCCCGGTATTTATGATAAGCATTGTTATCCTCGTCGATTATCATTGATAAAATGAATGCTTTTAATGGTGAATAGAATTACAACAGATGTATTAGTTTCATCTCAATCAATTATAAATGTCTTTGATGAGGTGAAAAGCAAAGTAGCTTTTCTTAAGTTCTTAAGGGGTTACCCCCACTTGCGATTTTGAAAAAATCGATTCGTTTTTTTGCATTTTTTTGAAGTGCAATTTGAAGTGCAATTTTTTTTTGATGCCCGGAATAGATGACTCTATGTAAGTTTACAAAAAAAAATATTTTCTTCGTGTAAACTGAAATTGAAACTTTAAACGCGTTTTTCTCAAAATGGCATTTCTGAAGTCGGTGACCAAGATTACTCGAACACTAATGAACCGATCTTCTTGAAATTTTGCAGGCTTATTTAATACATAAAAATGTAGTCTTTAATCGTTCGATTTTTTTTTCGAAAAAAATGGCCGTTTTATAGCCAAAAAACGGCCGTTTTTTTTTCGTTAAAATCGAACCATTAACTTTGACTGTCCGCCATTTTGTGAAAAATGAATATTTTTTAAAATCCTTCGATTATGACTAGTTTATACTTATATTTGACTAAATCCATCCGCATTTTTTTTTTCAGATGATCCACTTCGCCGCAATGTTGGTCACCGCAAACCGTGTATATAAAAACATTATTTCATTGACGGCCATTTGCCACTAAACAATGTAATATTTTTCAATAAAAAAATTACTGAAAGTTCTTCAAGATGTGTTCTTTAAGATGGTATATTGATCGATTAAAAAAGTGTTGTAGTTTTCTTTAAAAAAATTCAGGAAAAAGGCCTTCTTTGCGCTACAAGTGGGGGTAACGCCTAAAAGACAGGTTCCACTTTCCAGAACATATCAGTGTTCCGGCCGGGCATACATTACGTGAAGATGTACTTGCTCGCAATGTATCCCGGCCAGAAGATTGTAATTTCCAAACATAGAGGGTAAGCCGTAAAAAAACGATGTTGCGATCTTCCCGGTTTGTTCCATGGGAGGGCCCGGTCAGGTAAATCAGACAAGGCAAGTCTGGTCAGGGCCGGACACAACGTAGGGAGGCCCGGTAACATTGCTGCACCCGTAAACGTTCGTTGCTTACCAACGATGCAAACTTCAACACAATTTCCCAATGAGATTGAAGTTTACATCGTTCAAATGCAATGAAGATTTTTCGTTTGCTCGATCTTTTTTCGCAAGTACTCGTTACCAATTTCCCTCAATCATTTTCCAAACTGCTGATTCAGACATCCATACTATAGATCTGAAAAAAAATATTTTGTGAAATAGTAAAAATGCGAAAATAAAGATATAAAAAAGAAATTTCGTTGCAACGATGCAAACTTCAAGACTATGTCTTACGTTAGTGATGAAAGGATCTATATGCCTCAACTAATCACGTCCTCGTACTCTGCATAATGGGCGATGGCTCTCGGCGAGAGAATCGCGCACTGAGAAGACACGTTCCGGCAAGCTGAGTGCATTTGCTGCCGGTACATGGCGGCGGGTATGTACACCCAACGATCTACGTATACATATATGTAAACTGTTGAGAGAGAAAAAGATGCAAGCTTCTCGCGTTAAGTTAGAGGTTTGCTCCTCATTCTAGAAGTCGACGTATACATTCGTGGCAAATATAATATGAGGAATAAATGCCTCGTACACGGCGTGTCCGACTGAGATGCCTTTCCAAAGTATGGGTATATTAAGTACATTAATGAGAAGCCACTCGGGAGTATTGGTGAGTGTACGCGTGGTCGCCGCGGTGTTTGTACACCGCGATACACGACGATTTACCGTTACAGATATATCAATTTATCACAATCATCGTGATGCGCGACTTTTGTGGTCCGTGACTGATTGAAACTAACTTTTAATACGAACAACGGTGTTTAAGGGAGATACCCTTTCAAGGAAAAAATTTCCCATCTTTGTGATTTTTTTAAAAAGGATATTATTGTTATTATTTTTATAATAAACGTTATTTTTTATATTAATTTATAAAAATGGCGGTGGTGTAGCACAGTCTTCTAAACTACATTTTCAAAACTGGCCGGATATATAGTTAAAAAAACTAATCGACCGATTCTGATGAAATTTCGTATAAATCTTTCTAACCGTATCGTCTATAGCATGACCCTAAATGTTTTTGAAAATGAACAAAAAAAAAACGATTGTCATTGCAAAATGTAGCCATTTTTTTCGAAAAATTCAATGTTTCTGTTTCAAAGCGTACCATTTCATCGGTTTTCAACATTTCTCACTTTATCTTGGTTCATATTCTGCCTATGAGTGTTAATGAAAGAAAAATCTTCGTTGGCTTTTTTTAAGATTATTCCCGCCGACGCTACGTGTCACGCCGTCTGACAACATCCGCCGCAACCCCTTTAGAAGACCGTGCCATACCTCCGCCATTTTCAAATGTTCATGAATAAATAAAAATACCACGTAACATCCAAAAGTAGTAATAAAACATACCCTAAGTCTCAAAAATGGAGAAGAAATCTTTCCTTTTGAAAAAAAAATCATAAAAATCAGCAATTTTTTCCTCGCCTAAAGGTATCTGCCCCTCAAGGCGGTTTCCCCCTTTGGCACGAGTACGAGTCGCAAAGAAACCCCTGGAATCCGGGGAAGAAAGAGAAAATGTGAAAGGAGAGCGAACAGGAGAAGGAGAGGGAGAGAGCGAAAATAATGTTGTTTAGGGTACCATAAAGGCAGAGAGAGGGGGGGGAGAGAGAGAGAGGGGTGGAGAGAGGGGAGAGAGAGAGAGAGAGAGAGAGAGAGAGAGAGAGAGAGAGAGAGAGAGAGAGAGAGAGAGAGAGAGAGAGAGAGAGAGAGAGAGAGAGAGAGAGAGAGAGACAGAGACAGAGAGAAAAGAGAAGAGCAAATATACGAGTACACTAGGATCAATGATGTGGTTGCCGCCCGGAAATTCCAGCGGCGATCTTATCGTCGACTCCCCCCGAGCTCGTTCGAGTTTCTCGCCCATCATAATCGTCTCCTTCGCCTCTCTCGTTGCACATCGCAACGATTTACAATGTACCCACTGCTTCTCTATCTTTCACCGCACGGCGAGCCATACGCGACAAGGACGCGATCCGCGCTGATCAAAGATCCGTAACGGTGTTAATGCAGCTTTTAATCGTTGGGTTAACGACCCCTCGCGACTCTAATGTATCGACCAGCACTTGGCGGAGCCTCCCGTCCTGCCGAAAATTGGTGGAAAGACGAGGAAATGGAGCGATTCGAAGGTGGCTCGATCGATGGACGTACGAATATCGGTGGAGAGACTTATTGAAGAATGACACGTTGAAGGATACTGATCTTTCTAGGCAAGGCCAATGATGACAAGGTTGATGCTTGCATCGTTGGAATGCAATGAAAACTCTTTAAAAAATGTATTTCTCCCTTTTGATGATGTTGAAAATTTGCAACGTTGGAATGCAACGGAAGTTCTTCATTTTTTCATCCCTTCGTTTTTCCACCCCCATTTTTCTATCGAAAGTGTATCTATTAAGTGTAACAACTTTTATATCAATATCTATAATATAAATGTATCAAAAAAATTCATGAAAATAGCATTTTTAGCGTCCAAAGTGAGAAAACCCCTTAAGGGGGAGATAACGTGAAGAAGAGATTATGGCCGGGAATAAATTTCACCAGGAAGCGGTGGCTTCGGAATGACGGGTTAATCAGTAGGTCAATTAGTCACAAACTCTTTGAGTCTTGAAATTTTCAACGAGTTCTTTCCGAAAACAACTTTTTCGTGAACCTCGTACAAGATAACTCAAAAACTATCAGATCGATCACGTTGAATTTTTTTGCACTTTTAGATAACATGAATATGTGATATACCTCCTATGTGAACCTAAAGTTTTTTGAAAATCATTTGAAAAAATACTTTTTCTTTAGCAAATGATATAGTAAAAATTTCGTGAAATATAGAACGTTTTCAAACACGTGCAACTTTTCGAATTATCACGTTTCTTTCGATTTTTTAGGTTCACATAGAGCATCTGGGTCTTAGGAATCGAAAACTTCTTGGCTCTGATGTTTCAGATCAATGCGTCA
>OX101788.1:17305241-17387741 GCA_944452715.1 Ophion slaviceki | reverse complement strand
TTTTTTTTGGCCTCGCCGAAGAGAAGCTACCATTGTTGTTTGTTAATTAAGGAAATTGATGAAATATTTGAGAGACCGTCATATCTCTCGCAGACATTCTCCTCATTTCCTTTTTCCACTCTGTGGCATCTTTGATTTCGCGTTTCGGCAATGTACGCGAATGTCTATCTATAGGGTGTCCCAAAATGACCTGACATTTTTATTTATTAATACAACGTATTATTTTATTGAAAAGTACGAATATTTTTTATTTTATTATTAGGTACAAACATGCAGGTTAGGTGTGCAACACGATATCCGATAAACGGCATAAACGGCATGGACTTGGAAGACACATTCTTTCAACAAGTTGGCGCAACCTGCCACACTCCGGGCGAAACAATGCAGTTATTGCAGACGAAGTTTCATGGTCGTGTTATCTCGCGCGGCAGCGATGTGAATTGGCAACCAAGATCGTGCCATTTGACGCCATTGGACTTCTTTCTTTGGGATTTTCTGAATGGAAAAGTGTGTGCCAATGATCCACAGACTATTCCGGAGCTCAAGGAAGCAATTGGACGCACCATTGGGGGTCTTCTCACGTTAGACGCTAAAAAAGGCTACGTTCATGAATTTTTTTATAGGTTTATATTATAGATATGAATATAAAAGTTGTTACACTTAATAACGCACACTTTCGAAATACATTGAACTAATTTTTTTATGTATTTATGTAACCCAAACAAACTTTGAACGCGTTTTTCTCGAAGCAACGTTTTTCGACGGCTTGTTGATAAAATCTTCGAAACTACTGAACCGATCCTTATGAAATTTTAATCACATATTCTTTACAACCATAGCTATAGCGCACATCAAGGATATTTTTTAAATTTAGATATTTACTATTTTTTTCGCCGAAAACGGTGAAAACAAACACGTTTTTTTTTCAAAAATGTCCGCCATTTTGTTATTTTTGCACATATATCAAAAATCGTATGACATGCGCTATAGCCACTAACATACTGAATCTAAAACCGCTTGATTTTTTTGTTTCGGATGCTCTATCTCCGAGATTTCATCAACAGCGCAGACCTACATTTTTTTAGGACATTTTTTAAACTAGCATTTTCGTCTATGAATAGTGACTTAAATAAATGAAAAAAATGTTTAAATGTATTTCGAAAGTGTATTTATTAAGTGTAACAACTTTGATATCAGTATCTATAATATAGACCTATCAAAAAATGCATGAAAGTTGCCTTTTTTAGCGTCTAAAGTGAAAGTACCCCTTAATGAAATTGGTCCGCAATTATGACAAAATTTTATTAAAAATTTCGTCAAAAGAGTGAACGTTAGCAAACAGGGATGATGCGGCCATCTATCGGATATTGCATTCCACACATAACCTCCATGTTTGTACCTTATATTAAAATAAAAATATTCGTGCTTTTTATTTAAATAATACGTCTTATTGATAAATGAAAATGTCAGGTCATTTTGGGGCACCCGATATATACGAGTACACAGAAGTGAATCGTTTTCTCCTATGGAGGCTTCGTTATGGAATCGATCAGCGGCGTATTGTGCTCAAGGTATCAGGCCCTTGAGTTCGTACTGACAATCAATGGATACCGAGGCTTATCTATTTCGAAATGTCAGCTGCACACCGTTCGATGTTGCGCGATTATAAAACGCGTTTCTGTGAATGTGACGGGTCCTTTGCCGATGACTGGTTGGGAAACAATGGTGGATGAAAAAAAAACGAGCGAGGAAAATTATTTTTAAAAAACGAAAAACTTTCCGCCGACCACTTACCCTCTAGTTTCCATCACAATAAAGTAGGACTTCGTCCGAAGTCTACGTTGGCCGTTATTCCAAAGTATCAAGTGTCGTTTACGAACGCCTCATCAACCGAGGACATGCCTCTGCGTTCCTCTAACTAGGTCGAGTCAAGTCACTATAGACATCCTTGCCGCGAGAAAATTCATCCTCGGCCAGCTTCGTAAAACCCTTTCGCGGTATGAAACACGCAGTTCGTCATATTCGTTTTACGAGAAACGGCAAGCCAGGTATGCGCCAGTGATTTCTCAAGGGTGCAATTATCGCGGTGCGGGAACTAGGTCGATTAGGATAACGCGAGGCCGCGGTGGAACCCCCCAGGTAACCTCTAATTGACTCCTTCCAGATTCGGTTTCAACCGGAGAGACTAGAGTGCAGGGATCCGTACTCTTTAGCAAAGATGCCGGCAAAAGCGTCCGTGAAACTGCGGTTTTACAACCAGACTGTTTCTCTTGTGTTTCGGGCGACTTGAGGTATTTGATGGGCCAACCGTATAATTTTACTTGTGAAAAGTTGGAAGCGTAACTTTTCGCAAAATCATAAAATAATGAGGTTCAAGTTTCCACCGTTGGAATCTAGAGAAAATTAATATTTCTGAATTCCTTCAAGCAGGGACACGATTGTGACGGGTAAAAAAAATCGATTTTTTTCGTTCTCTCAAAGTAAATATATTCAAGTAAATGTGAAAAAAAGTTCAAGTCAAGATATCGAAAATTCACGAGTTACAGACGATTTAGTAAGTCTGTTTGGGTTGGTAGCGCATCGATTTATGTATACTAGAACTTTCAATTGCGTGTTTTTCGAAACGACTTTTCTCGACCTGCCCAGAATCATAACTCTAGTTATAACTGTCCGATTTTTTATATATTTTTTTAAATCAACATGACCGTAGTTGCTGTAGCTATCGTTGCACGTAGCCTTTTCTTATTTAGTATTTTTTTAAGCCCACGAATATTAGCAAAAATTTCGCCAAAATTAATTTGCGATTTTTTTTTTTTCGAAAGTCGGTAAGGCACAACGAGAACTACATTAAAATTATAAGGCACAACGAGAACTCCATTAATTATAAATTTTTTTTTTACTTTTCAGACCAACTATGTCAAGTTTACGATCCGACCGATGGTCCACGTTTTTATACAGAGGCCCTAGTATACCACAAAAACGTAAATTTTTTATTTTTCATGTACACATTTACGCGAAATGGGTTCAATGTATGCTTATTAACATACCTTGTTTTCCAAATCCCAAATGAATAATCTAGTAGACAAAAAATCTGATAAACGACCTTTTCCAGCCCGTCAGAGCGATATGCTTCCTCAATTTCTATTGCTAGATTTTGCATACCAAAATTCCTCAACCGCTTCTAAAGATACTTATCTAGCGACCTACAATTTAGATCTACGAAAAAAATCTTCTGAAACTATAGGAATAAGGGAAATGGAATTTAGAAAAACTTTCGTTGCGAACTTCAGTACCAAATGAAATAAGACTTTTTATTTTGTTCATTCGCAGAGGAGAGCTTTTTTCCTTTCACTATTCCTTAGTATGGCATGACTAAGGGGTCCTTTACTAAAATGTATGATTGCAAGACGTTGCAGTATCGATTGCCGAGCCTTAGTAAAACTGCAGATTCGGATGATCAGT
This sequence comes from Ophion slaviceki, assembly GCA_944452715.1. NCBI lineage: Eukaryota > Metazoa > Arthropoda > Insecta > Hymenoptera > Ichneumonidae > Ophion > Ophion slaviceki. The sequence goes on along the minus strand of OX101788.1, from coordinate 17,384,279 downwards.
GTCCGATTTATTCCTGCGGATTTATCAAACATCGTGAACCCATATATGTAGTACATCGGTTCACATGAACAAATTAATTCATTAACAAAAAAGTTAACGGCAGCGACCAATGTCCGAGCAAGGGATTCACTCTGAACCAAAATAGTGACGCTGTGAATTCGGGCCACTGATTTATTAGTCATGCCGAGCTGTCAGGCGAGAACCACAGTTCGAAACACACACTGAAAGCCCTAAAATTCTCGCGAGAATAAATGCGATTTTATAATCGATTGTGACATATATCAAAAGCTGGCTAGGTTCAAATATATTTGACAGGTTATGTCCCCATGTCAAAGTTTTGGCCCGCCAATCAATGTACGTAAAAACTGCTCCTGTACCAAGGGTTTACAAATTGGAAAGCAGACATTCCTTATCATATTACCATTTTTTTTGAATATTGTATTAGGGATATTCTATGTTGTTGAAGTTTGCATCGTTGGAATGGAACGCATTTTTTGCTCACTGTCCTGTTTTCTTCATTTTTATTGTTATCTAAAATCATTGTCGATAGATTTAGCTTGTACGTCTCCAATGAGGATCTTCAAATAAGTTTGCCGTAGCTTTGTTCTGCCAAAGAAAATTGACAATTAGGAAAAACTTATTTTCGTTGCGTTCTCACGATGCAAACTGCAATATCATGATATTCGAACACTTTCATTTTTCAACTGACCGTTCACTAGCTACTGCGCTACCCTAAGGCGGGATATATTTAAATTTACAACGATCAAAAAATCGATTTTTCTTTAACTGGAATTTTTTGAATTTTTTTTGCAAATCAAAGCCTACGGGAAACTGTTTTGTATACCTAAACATACTATTGAAGTATACCTACAGTTGGATAAATGGAGAATAATTATTTCTTAGTTTAAAAAATCCCTCAAAATTCCTTAAGGCGGGAGCCTGAATTAGAAGGTCCAAAAAAAGCGTTTTTCGGGAATTTTTTTAAAAGGGAAAAACACAAGTGAGAAAAAAATTTTTCAACATAAAATAATAAACTGCAGATTTATCAGCCTATTCCATGTGCGTCTTGCCACTGCAATCGGCGGGAAAGATGCAGCTCGTAATTAATCGCAATCGTATTCTTGGATAGTTTATCTATCGATTTGAGCAATAAAAACAACGATTTTTCGGACCTTCTAATTCAGACTCCGGCCTTAATGTTTTCCCGTCTAAATAGATATCCCGCCTTAATGCTCTCGTGGATGTGCATATCGGGCCATCGCTGCGAATTTCGACCAACTTCGTGATGTTCGATCATACTCTCCTCGAATGATCGATTGATGTTGCCTATTCATGGTCCTTCGATACTCTAATTTTCCCGCAGTCTTTCCGAGCTGACGTGGAAGTCCATGCAATGTAACACACGCGCCTGCACTCATATGCGGAAACTTCAGACGCTGTTCGTTATGCAAATTGATGGATAAGTCACGGAAAACGGAATGGTGAAGGTTGGGAGCTGTCACGGGGTATTCCGACGCCACACATCGTACGGTGGTTCACAGAAGAGAGCACAATTTTTCCTTCCTCGCTTTGAGAAGGTGGCCGCGGAGGGCGAGCAGTGCGGACCGGATCCGCCCGCAATGTGAACCCTTTGCGTTGCGTTTTTTTACCAGAGGAAAAGAGACACAGCGAGGAGGGAAGAATGCCCTCCTCATAGCTGCTCTGTTTCTCATCTTCAATATGGAAATTGTCCGAGAGGAACATTCTTCGTTCCCATTGTTACCATTGGCGAGATTCACTCACCATTGTCCGAGAATGATGGTATTGAAGTTCGCATCCTTGGAATGCAACGAAGTTATTTTTCTTCCTATTGCCCAATTTTTTCGCCCCATTCGGGCTTGAAATATCACTAAAATAGTCTTGGAGACCCTTATTAGGGATCCCTAACCTATAAATCGAAGGAAAGAGTATAGATAGCAGGGTTGCGAAATTTGTAATAAAAAAGTAATGCATTATTCATTACTTTTTTAATGGGTAATGAAAAAATATTTCATCACCCATTACATTATATTTTGTAATGTAAACAATTTCCGTTACTCGTTACATTGGATTTTGTAATGTAGAAAATGTCCATTACTCATTACATTATATTTTGTATTGTAAAAAATGTCCATTACTCATTACATTGGAATTTGTAATGTAAAAATTTTCATTACTCATTACATTACATTTTGTAATTACAAAATGCAATGTAATGCGTAATGACAAACAAATTTCATTACACATTACATTGTAATGGACAATGGACATTTTTTACATTACAAAGTGTAATGTAGTGAGTAATGGAATTTTTTTTACATTACAAACTTTAATATAATGAGTAATGGAATTTGTCCACATTACTAATGTAATGTAAAAAATCTCAATTCCTCATTATGAGGTAATATGGATTATTATTCGTTTCCCAACCGGTCAGATCGACCCAGTGCAAAAACCGCTGCCCCTAATGAGAAACGAATAATAATCCTCATTACATTGTGATGAGTAATGGAGATTTTTTGCATTGCATTGCATTAGTAATGTGAAAAATTCCATTACTCATTAATTTATATTTTGTAATGTAAAAAAAATGCCATTGCTCATTACATTACATTTTGTATTGTAAAATATTTCCATTACTCATTACATTGGACTTTGTAATGTAAAAAAATTCCGATACCCATTACATGGCACTGGGTAATGAAAATATTTCACATTACAAAATGTAATATAATTAGGAAAGGAAATTTTTTACATTACAAATTCCAATGTAATGAGTAATGAAATTTTTTTACATTACAAGATATAATCCAATGCGTAATGCAAATTTTTTACAATACAAAATTCAATTTAATGAGTAATGGCAATTGTTTGCATTACAAAATGTAATGTAATGAGTAATGGAAATTTTTTACATTACTGAACGTAATGTAATGTAATTTAACATAAGGTAATGAAATTTTATTTTAACATAAGGTAACATAAGGTAATGAAATTTTGTTTTCATTACAAAATGTCAAATAATGAGTAATGAAAACGCTAATGCATTAAAAAAAGGAATGCATTATTTGCAACCCTGATAGATAGCACTAAAAATGAAAAAATAAAAAAATAAATGAGGATTTTCGTTGCATTCCAACAGTGATGATGAAAGTGTCAAATTCTGGAGCAATAAGCTATAGAGCAGAGAATTAAAAAATCGGAAACAACATATGAACAATTACTGTCTTACAGGTGCTTCCTGTTTGATGGAACTTTCGTTGGAAATGACAAATAAAAAAATGTGAAAACAATGAAGATTTCGTACCTTTCCACTTTGGTAAGAAGAGCCCATATTTTCACACGCGCATACTCGAATGGTGAGCACCGGGGGGGATATTCGTTAAAGTTACGTGAGAGGGTGAAAAACGGCCTCGGCCGGTGAGTGCCGAGCGGAAAGCCGCCTCCTGAGTTACGAGAGCTCTGCCTGTCAAGTCTCTCATATACCTATCCTATAACTCCCCAAGCATATATAACGGATATATACGCGAATGTAAGAGGGAGCCTGCGAATTGCTATCTCTAGCTTCGCCGTTAAATTTGTTTTGGCTTCATTCTACGGGCCCTTATTCTCCTTCTTTTTCACCCTTCTACTCCTTTTCGTACCCTCCTCGTATTCTTTATTTTTCACCCTCGAACATACTCTGGAAATTTGAGCCCTCGAGCCTTCAGACGTATCGATTACACTCTAACCCCCTGTTGAGTCTGATTTTACCTGCTTTTTTTCTTGCGTGTAAACGACGTTCCGCGAAGACGTTTGAAGGCTCACAAGAGTACGCACATTCTCGTGGCGCCTTTTTATTTCACCCCGTCGGTCATTAAGGGGTTGTATAAAGTCAGGAGGCCCGAAAGTTCGATTTTTCAAGAATTTTTCTTGAAAAGGCCTTTAAATCTATTAACGTAAAAATTTGTACACATATTATGGTAACTTTTAACTGTAATTTAACATTTTTTATTTGTAAAAATGATTATTTTGAAAGCTGCTATAGCTGATCCCCGGGAGCACCTGTAAAAAAAGGCGTCTTGCGTTGGGCACGATATCTCTGGACTGGATCATCTAGAATGAAAAAAACCAAAAATATTTCGTTAATATAATGGATGATGTTGTAATTGATCGAAGGAGTAAGCAAAATAATCATTTTTGACAAAATGGCGGCTTCTAAAAAAACCGATTTTTGACAAAAATGTAGGCCTTAAATTGTTTATAAAATGGAAAAAAATTATCGGTGAGAAAAAACCTTCGATTAATTACTAAAAAAATATACTTGAAAAGATTGTGTTAAAATTTGAGACTGATCGGTTTAGCCGTTTCCGAGATATCTTGCTCATCGACTTTAAACATACAGATTTGTATGTTTAATATAAATACTTAATATTTATATTAAACATACTTAAATATATAAGTATGTTTAATATAAATACTTAATATTTATATTAAGTATACTTAAATATATATACATTACGAAAAAAAAATAGATTATTCGAACATTTTTACTGTACAAAACCCCTTAACGGATTATGCCTAGTTGTAACATTCGAAAAAAGCTCATTTTTGGGATTTTTTAATAAAAAATCGCTATGATAAATTTCTACAAAAATTAGGTATTTGAAAGAGTATCATCTGAAGGACACTCTGTATTTTTTTTGTGTTAAAATATTTAATCACAATCGGCGAGCAATGAACCGGGTTATTCAATATCAAAATATCAAACAGATTTCGTTAGTATATTAGTTAATCCTATGATGAATCGATGGAATTTTCGAAATATCAAATTTAAAAAAATGGCGCGTGTTCAAAGTGTGAGTCTTAATTTTTGCGAAAAGAATAGGCATTTTTCGTTCATCAAATCGAAAGAATGGATCGAAAAAAAATCCTTCGATCAAATACTATATTTTTACAGAAAGAAAAAGCTCTAAAAATTTCAGAAAGATCGATGCAGTAGTGTTTTAGATATTTTGCTCACCGACTTTACAAACGTACTTCCGAAAACAAAGCGTTTAAGGGGTATGCATAACCGTGAAGTTAAAAAACATCGATTTTCAATATTTTTTTCGTCTTAGGCATTGGGATGATAAGGTCGATCTTTCGCACACAGATGGTACATCGTCTTGACATGTCACCGTTTTTTTGTATTGCAAAAAATGTATAAACAACGTTGTCATTTAATCTCAGGACTGTAGCCCCCGCACGGCTCGGTCGCAAACATGATTCCGGTAACTACATTCATCCAAAGTAAAAAATGGAAAAATATACTTCTAGCACAATCGTAAAGCTACAAAACCACAGGATACTTTTTCGAAATTTTTTAATTTGCATAAATTGCACTGTTTTGACAAAAAATGTCGACCTTCGACAAAAATAACGACTTTAAACGGTTGTTATTAACAAATTGAGAAACAGAGATAAAATATGTTTAGTCCAAATTTGAAGTAAATCGGACGATTACATTTTGAGATATGACATACGCCAAACTGCAAAATACACGTTTGAGATAAACGCAAGAGAAGAAAACGTACTAAATATACTTTTTCCGTATACAATTTTCGTATAAATGTTTGGGTCTGCTCAATATCTTCGGTGGTTCTTGATGGTTTCGGGTACGGGCAATACAAATAGGACATTTATTGTGGTCTAGAATCTTTTTTTTCGTTACAAACAATTTAATTGTCAAAATGACTATTGTGACGAAAAAGTGCATTATGTAGAAAAATGTTTGAAATGAAAGATGTTTCTTTTTTAATTGACAATAAATAATGTATCTTTCATTTTTTTTTGCTAGCTTCATTATTAATGGCGATATGAATAAGGAACCTTTTTATGAGAGAGCCGGAACGACGAGTGAAAGGGTCGAAACGATGAGTGACAGGTGATGCGATTAATTTTCATCGCTTACATCCCCATTACTAATGGAGCTAGTAAAAAAATAAAACATCATTTATTTTAAATTTCTATCTATGAAATGCACTCTTTCGTACTAATTGTTATTTGAAAAATTTAATTGTAAGAAAGTGCCTTGGCGTATGGACTACTGCTTGAGATAAAATCACGATCATTTTTCGTACCATCAATCTGCGATCCCTGCACCGTATAACAATCAAACAGCCCGGTTGGACGAAATTATATCGATGCTCTTAGGAACCATACAATGCACCGCGCAGCGTTAGAGCCGTAACGCAACGGGACGTTCTGATGTGCTCCACTAAAATCGTCATAACTCGGTCAATTTTTGGAATTTTTACAAAATCCTTCAACCAAATCAAAGTTAAGACTGTATGCAATAAAAAAAATTAAATGAACCGACGGGCGTTGAAAGAACAGCCTATAAATCTGTCAATTTTGATGCGATCACCTTAAAATATTTAGGGTACCTTTGCAAGATGATATACTTTTAAAAAATATTGGTTTTGGAAAAATTGTTTTTTTTTTCGACTTTTGCAACGAGGCAGGATTGGAAAGAAATTGATAACGACTGTAGTAGATGTTCCACTCCTCGACTTCGGAAAATATACAGAAGACGTTAACAATTTTTTTTCTAGTATCATTTTTTTAAATCGTTCGTGGTATTTTTTTCGGAAATCCAAGCATTTCATTTTTTACATAGTCGAAATCCTGTAATTTGCCCAGATACCTGACGATAAAAAAAGTAATAACTTTCAGAAAAAAAATAGTCTATCAGTCAGATCTTCGTCATCGGTAATATCCCACGATCTCATTCATCTGATCGTTACCCAAAATTTATTCCTGATCTATACAAATCGTGGCACAAAAATTTCACCCGGAAAGACAGCAACGGACGGCGAAAAAGTGACGACCGCTGCTCCTCTGCATTTCTGTCAAGCGTCCAACGACTTGCGAGGACGTGCTTGGCTCTTCGCAGACGAAGCGAGAGTTGGAGAAAAAGCGAAAAAAAAGCACAGGAGAGGAAATGCCAAAACGGTCGGGGCGAGGAAAAGAAGCTGACGTTTCTCTCTCGTCAACTTTTCCCCAACCAAGTAGCCCAGTGTCAACCATATTTCCAACTGTCTGCTAACGGTTGAATATTTATTACAGCGATTAATCGTTGAATACTCATTACAATCAAGGGATCATCACAATGTAACGGATCGAAAAATAGCTGATTTTCGCATTTTTTTAAAGTTAAAATACGCTTATCAGCCTAATTTTTTATGTCAAATCAAACCACTCATAAAGAACGGAAAATAAATGTTTAAACGTTCATTTTTATTTTTTTTACATTTTTTTCAACGGCTGAAAACGTCTTCGAAAAAAGAGTCTTCACGGTGTTATTGTGGCCGTATATATTATGTGAATCAAAATTAGTAAAATATTATTAATAAGTATGAAAGTCGCTATCTTGCTATGGAGGTTTTTTTTTTATCAAAATTGACAAAATGGCGGCGGTTTGAAAAAAAAGTATCGAATTTAGCCAATCTTTTCGACAGTTTTTCGTTAAAAAAATATGAAGATTTAAAAAAAAAAAGCTTTCATAGCAAGATAAAAAATGACGTGAAAAATGTTGTGTCGAGAATAATTCGAATTTCGTCCAAAATATTAAACAGCATGTTTATAACCGTATATACTATCAGATAAAGCAAAAAATCGATTTTTTATTTTTATTTTACACTGTGATGATCCCTTAACCCTCCGTGGTCACACTTCGGTAGAACAACGTAGTGGTCACACTGGGTAAAATTCACCCAGCCAAGTTCCGATTGGTTGCTGTCTGAAAACTATGTCCGATCGGGATTGAAAAAATACTAGAAAATACTTTGAACATTCTAGAACATGTGTGAAAAGTCGGTATGTCAAAATACAATTGACAACATGTTTACTAATAAAATCGTGAATTCGGCAATTTGTCAAAAAATACACCTTTTCACTAAAAAAATCATAACTTTCTAAATTTTCGATATTTTCAAGTAAAATTGGAACAGGATACTCGTCAAACATGATACTTCTAGGAAAAAGATAGTGGCATACTGGCACTTCAAACTCTCGCCTTCTGGAGGGCCAACCTTTAAGGGGAGGTACCTGAGTAAACGGCGAGAAAAACAGGTAAACTTCGGGAACTTTTATCTCAAAAACTAATGTTTCGATTGGACCCGGGTTTTTTTTTATTGGAAAATATTTACATTGAGGTATGTTTAGGAATTTTTTAAAATAAATTCGTTGACTAGAAGCGATTCAAACGCGATTATCTCGAACCATAGTTTTCAAAGTCGGTGCCAGATGTATCTCGAAAACGGCATGTCCGATTTTGTCCAAATTTGGATACAATATTCTTCGATAGTTTTTCTCGTTCGCCACGTAGGGGTTTTTCATTTGATTGAACCATTGCTTTTTTATGTAATGTGTACGCAATCCAAAATCGTCGGAAATTGCGAACGAAAAACGAATGTCAAATTAAAACGGTCCCAATTCCGCCAAAAATGCAAATTTCAAAAAAATCCTACGTGGCGAACGAGAAAAACTATCGAAGAATATTGTATCCAAATTTGGACAAAATCGGACAAGCCGTTTTCGAGATACATCTGGCACCGACTTTGAAAACTAAGTTTCGAGATAATCGCGTTTGAATCGCTTCCAGTCAACGAATTTATTTTAAAAAATTTCTAAACATACCTCACTGTACATATTTTCCAATAAAAAAACCCGGATCGAATCGAAACATTAGTTTCTGAGATAAAAAATCCCGAAGTTTGCCTGTTTTTCTCGACGTTTACTCAGGTACCTCCCTTTAATTGAAACTGGGATCCGTAGATATTTAGACCCAAAGTTAGGTCTGGGTGAAAGTTACTCACGGTGACCAAGGAGGGTTAATAACTCATTGGACATTTTGATAATTTCACGTTTCCGTTTTGCGCAGCAATGATTTAACTCGCCCACGTCATGAACTCGCCGACCAGAGATCTGGCCGACCATTACACTGGCCGACCAAAGATCTCGCCGACTAGAAACTCGCCGGCTATTTTTTTTTTTTGTAAAACTTAAATTGCGCAATTTTCGCAAAATGTTGAGTTTGTTTGGGTTTGACTGATGAACTCTCTCTTTGCGAATCGGCGAGTTCATCAGTCGACGAGTTCTTGGTCGGCGCGTTTAATGATCGGCGAGTTAAATGGTCGGCCAGATCTAGTCGGCCAGTTAAACGGCAACCGTTTTGTGCAGTATACATTCGTTTCTTTCGCACTCGTGCCCTTCAGGCTCCGTTAATGGAAAGTATACGCCTTTGTAGACGGTGTGGTGTTACATACCAGATCGTAATTATCGAGATGGACATGTATGCAGCGTGCGATACGTGCATGCATATATCGCAATGGATCGATTGAATTCCCGAGGTAAGTTCTGTCTCCGTCTCCCAGGATGTAATACGAGAAATTCCTCGAATTCCAAAGCTGGCTTAAGATCGCACATTGTGCAGCGTCGCGACAAGCCCAGAAGCGATATGTGTATACGTATATACAGAAGCATACGGAGCACGTTATCGCACCTAATCGCACGATTATGGCCACATCGGTACACGCGAGAAGGCACACAGCCTCCTCTCTTGAGTCTTTGCGGTACTTCCGATTGCTCTGTAATTGAAATCCCGATTGAACGACGCGCACGATGCCGATTAACGAGCAATTATCCTCGAGGATCGATCGTTATTCCAACGACGCGATTATTTTGTGACAAGCTCTTTTTTATATTCAACAGGGATTAATAAAAATGCGATGAACAAAAAATTACTTAGAAGTTTGCAACGAAAATTATTTTTTTTAAATGCCCAAATTTTATTTGGTAGATTTGGGTTACGAAAATCACGGAAACTTTTTTGAGGATTTTTATTCAGCGATCTACAACAACGGGTATATAGTATAGTTCTTTATTTTCAAGTATACCCTTGACGGTTTTACACAATTCCCTCCTTTGTACATTGATACCCTTTTACACGTTTCCTCCTTTTTTTTGTTAACATTTATCTTTCGTCCTTTTTCTCCATGTGCTTCCTTTCTTACCATGCATTCGAGGGCTCTCACGTACTCGCACAATGCTTTGATTGGTTACGCTTTTATTTCTTTATTAGTTTTTCCTTTTAGTGCCTCCTCCTTGTCGCCTCTTCGCCACTTTTCCAAACCATCTACCACTTCCTTATTCATGTTTTCTTTTATTTTCCCGCATTCAAGTGGGTGTTCCAAACTTTTTATTCCCTCCTACAACACCGGCATAGAGTATCTGCGTATCCCTTTTTACCTCCTTTTTCTACATTTCCGCATCTTAACCCGGCCCATGTTTCTTTAGTTCTTCCCTCAATGCCCTTCTCTTCCCAGTACTCTTCCATTTCTATACGTTATTTTCGATTTTTGTACTCCCTACAATACGTCGAATTCGCAATTTTGTTCCCGTCTTGTTGTATTTCCTGGTCGGTTTTCGTTCGTATAGTTCTCTCGATTACTTTTCTCACTCCCTCCATATCTTCGTTTCTTATCCTTTAACATTTTGCTCCCACTTGTACCTTCTCCATACCTCCCCTCGTTTCCAGTCCCTTTTGAATGAGTTTGCATTTAATGTCGCTCTGGCTTTTTCTTTCAAACACTTTTTTGACCACCTACCGTACAATGGGATTACCTTGAATAGGTTTTGGAAGTTTTTTTGTAGGTAACGTTTATTCAACATCCTAAATTCCGACACTTTTTGCTCCAATAGAACAATGTGTCCTTTGGCTATCAAATGTATAAGAGAGTCACCCCCCCCCCCCGCCCACAAAAAAGAAAAATATATATATATATATATATATATATTTCATTTAATTCCATGTATAATGCATAAAATATTAATTCGTTTTTATCAAAATGATGTCAAAGAAACGCTACACTCGAGGTTACTTTGACACTTTATATATATATATATATATTAAGTGTCAAAGTAACTTAATAATATATGTTAATATTTAATGCATTATACATGGAATTAAATGAAAAACAACGATTTTTTACAATTAAATTGTCATCGTCATTGAGAAAACATTTTACATAAAAATGTAAATTACCTAGGGTACCATTATAGGCACTTAATTAGTTTTATAATTATCATTAAGTGCAAAATAAACTTAAGCAACATTATAATAAGCTTAAACAACAAATTTAAGGGGTTATATACAGTCAAGAGGCCCAAAAAGATCGATTTTTCAAGAATTTTTCTTGAGAAGACCTTCAAATCTATAAACGTAAAAATTTGTACACATATTATGGTAACTTTTAACTGTATTTTAACATTTTTATTTGTAAAAATTATTATTTTGAAAGCTGCTATAGCTGCTCTCCGGGAGCACCTCTGAAAAAAGGCGTCTTGCAGTGAGCACGATATCTTTGGACTGGATCATCTAAAATGAAAAAAACCAAACATATTTCGTTAATATAAGGGATTATCCTGTAATTGTTCGAAGGAATAAGCAAAACAATAATTTTTGACAAAATGGCGGCTACTAACAAAATATCGATTTTCGACAAAAATTTAGGCCTTAAAATCGTTTATAAAATGGAAAATATTTATCGGTGAGAAAAAACCTTCGATTAATTACGAAAAAATATACTTGAAAGGATTGTGTTAAAATTTGAGACTAATCGGTTCAGCCGTTTCCGAGAATTTTTGCTCACCGACTTTAAAAACACAGTTTTGAGAAAAACGAGTTTAACATTTCAAAAGCACTTTCGAATGGTCTGACACGTCATTACAAATGTGTGTGTAACTTCGAGAATATTCGCCGGATTAATAAGAAATTTTCTGTGTGTGTACTTAAATATATGTACATTACGAGAAAAAAATTTTAATCGATTTTTCGAAAATTTGAACTGTATATAACCCCTTAAGCAACAATAGAAAAAAAGTTTAAGAAGAATTATTCTGCATCCTCGGACACCACACATTCATAGGTAGAATTGGTCGAGCCTTTATTACACATGCCGCAGACCCAATTTTGCAACTGATGCAGCATATCCAGTCTGCAGCATGGCGGTAGAACCGGAGGTCACATCTGTCACCTGTGTGCGCTCGCTGCGCACACATTTAAATCGTATTTTGCCGCTCTGTTAAAGTAGCCCCAAAAATTGTCAATGTTACCCCGTTTTACGGTATCTTCTGGCATTTTTACTATCTTCCATAGGTGGCGTGCTGGTTTTGTTCACACTTCTATTTATATGCCCCTTATTCCCGCCTCCAGTCTCCTATGTAGCTAGGCCTATTGTCATTTATACCCATTGCTATTTAAACATATTTAGGTACCCTGTAATTTTTCTATTTGCTCCCTTCTCTTCCACCCCCACGTCTCCACTCCGTACAACATCCCACTATTTGCTATTATAATGCCTGCACGGGTCATTCTTTCCTCCTTAGACTGCGCATTTTTGCCCTTTTGCATATACCCCATACTGCATTTATACCTTTTCGTATTTTTGCCACTATTATTTTCGTGCGTTTCTCAAAACTGTTCCCCGTTGAGAACCACACTCCCAGGTACTTGTCTTCCTTCACGATTTCCAATCCTACCCCTTCGTATTTCTAAATTTGCCGTACGACAACAAATGATGAGATTGAAGTTTGCATAGTTGGATCGCAACGAAAATGATTTTTTTTCAATTGCTCAAATTTCTTTTGGCATATCTTAGCGAGGAAAATTCGTCAACAATGTTTTTAATTGGTCATCTAGAAATGGATTTAGTCGATCGAAATCTGCAAAAAAAATTTTGTAGAATGATGAAAATTAGAAGATGGTAATGTAAAGAAGAATTTTTGTTGCATTTCAACGATGCAAGCTTCAATACCATAACAAATGTGCAAAATATGATTTTGGAAGATAATGCAAATAAGCAATTGAAAAGAATTTTCGTTGCATTCCAACGATCGAAACTTCAAACGCAGTAAGAAAAATCGGTAATTATGCAGCATGAGGACTTTTCCGAAAAACGACGGGAAATTTTTTTTTCACCGTCAACTTGTTTATTCAATTATATTGAGTGATATTCTGTCGGGGGAGGCTGACATTTCCTATTAATTCCATAAGTTATGAGGTTTTGAAGTTCGCGGAAACACGTGATAAAATAGGGAATTTTTAAATATTTCAACGCCTCTATTGGGGAGTTTGTTGGGTTGACCCTTAGGAAACAGGACAGCTGTGGTCCCGAAATTAAAACATATACATCGTCACCTTCGTAATACACTATCTTTAAGGAACCACGTAGCTGTTTAGCAAGGCGTCGAAATATTCCATGTTTCTGCAAACTTCAAAACCCCATAACGTATGGAATTAATGGGAAATGTCAGCCTCCCCCGACGGAATATCACTTACTATAATGGAATAAACATCATGGCGGAAAAAAAATGTCTCATCGTATTTCGGAAAAGTCCTCATACTGCATAAAGGCCGAAAAATCTACAGATATTACACAAAGTGCAACTATTTCATGGCATTGAAAATGTAATCAGACTTTTCAGGTGATAAAAACAGGTACATGTAAATAATATGAGTTGGTTTTCATTATTTAAAAAAATTGATACATTGAGGTATATAATTGGGTTTGTTTGCATTTGTTTTGGGTTTGTTTGGGTTTGTTTTTATAATAATTGTTATATATTTTTTATATGAGTAGTAATATAATAAAAAAATTAATAACAAGATTCGAATTGGCCGGCGAGAGGGCATTTTTCAACCAATCAGAGGCAATCAACATGTCGCAGCTCCCCCACTCTACTACAACACAGTGGCAGTGGAGTGGGGGTAGCGATAGTTTCGTGTGACATACAGCTAACTCACGAGGAAAGGTTGCGAGGTCGATCTCTCCGATTTCGATGAGATTTCGCATGTTTGTAGAATGGATAAAATAGGCGACACGTATTTTTTTATATCTGCAGAACCCGATGTTTAAGGAGTAGGGCCACAGTAGAATTTGCAAAAAATCGATTTTTTTCGCTAAAACGGTGCTTTATCATCATAAGAATAAGTCACTATTGGATTTATAGCAAAACGTTTTTTTTTTTCACCGACTTTGAGCGCATACCGTAAGCCCACCTCTAGCACGGCCATAGAGTACCTAAAACTTTAAACGCGTTTTTCTCGAAACAGCTTTTTTCCAATTGGCGTGACAAATAACTTCAACAATTTCCACTCGATTTACTTCAAATTGAAAAGTTATGTTCCTAATTGCATTTCGCAGAGAAGTACGTACGGAATTTCTGATTAATCGAAAACTTTTCATTTTATGAGCAGTTTTATACGAAATTGTTCATTAAAAATTCATTCAATTACGTACAACTCAATTCAAATACCTACAACTTTTGAACAAAACAATATTTTTTAAATTCCGTACGTACTTCTCTAGGTATTCTAATGTAGATTGACGAGAATTTTTGTTTTTTGTTCTAGGTAAAAAATTGTGGATGCTAAATGTTACGTAAAAAAAGATAACAAAAGAAAATATTAGTAGTCGGTCATTTTGTACATCGAAAAAAAAATATATATATTTTCCAACAGCTTGATATTCATCCTAAATAGATGTGTAATTAATTTTATGAGTGAATCACTTTTTCATACGAAAAAATGGTTAAATTCGCACATGATTTTATACCCTAACCCCTTAAAGGGTGAAACGCACCCTCGAAAATAGGAGTCTTTTTCTTTTTTCGTCGATAACGTTATCGTTCTCATCTCCAATGTCTATTCCACGAAAAAATAAACATTGTTGTAAATAAATTTTTATTTTATATCTCGTACCGTTAAAACGTTATCGACGAAAAACGAAAACCACCCCAATTTTCGAGGATGCGTTGGAACCCTTAAAAATCGGGTTCCGCAGATATAAAAAATGTCGCCTATTTTTACCCATTCTACGAGCATGCCAAATTTCATCGAAATCAGCGAGATCGACTTCGCAACCTTTCCTCATCAGGCCCCTACACCCAGCCTACCTCAACAAACATCCACAATTTTAAAAGCATTTTCAATGCTAAAAACGATACGCTCGAAAAGCCGAGACAAAAGTTTGTAGTCGCAGGTTCGATAATATCGCTCTAGTTCAATATTGCACTTCAGTCGCACTATCGCAGACGATGAAAAATTTATGAGGAAACTCTTAATCACTTATTCGCCGTTGGTCGATGCGGATTACGATCGAGGGGTAGCGTAACATTGCCGAGTGTTAACACGCACTAAAATAACGAATCGTGCACGCAGTCGAAAGAGTGGAAAGAATATATTCATCATCGCAACGTATTAAAATTTATCAAGTGTAATATGGGCGGTGATAATAAATCCGCGGGTAGGATGAAAACGAACGAGCGATTAATTCGACAACAATTTGTTGCCACTCTCCGTGTGGCCACGTCGGGTCCATCTACGACGCTTCGTTTTAATTGCCATCATGTTCGCGGCGTACACGCTTTTTCATTGTAATGTTGCACACCGTCCAATACCGCGTGACGAGGGAATCGGACCCGGACGATTGATTTTCCCTCCACGATGGACTACCCTGTTTGCGGGTGTGTGCGAGCGAGTGAGGATGAGTGTGAGAGAACGCTTACACGTTACCGAAAACCACAAATTACTGGTTTTCATCTGGAGTTCACATCAGTATGATGAATTCCCCGCCACCGACGACAGAAATCGCACGGACCCGTTGGACATTTGTCCCGTTGCATGCTCCTCATCGAGTATACGTTCGTTAAATCAACTTTACACGGCACATTCAATCGACAAGTTTTTTCCCGTCGTTTATTTTTCTCTACCGGAAATGTCAAGGGGCTATACCAGTGTGAACGCCGAAAATTTGGGTGATTTTCGGGATTTTTTTTGGAAGAAAAGTACTCAATTAAATGTTTCGGAAAATTAAGAATATATTTGGCTATATTTGACCTATATTACATAATTTTTTCATAGAAAAATATTGAGTTCCAAGCTTATGCGCTGCCTTGGGAGGCGCCAAAAAAAGTTCCTCCACTGCTGGCATGATTCCGGTCGATTGAGTAGCTGAAACCGAAAAAGGAAAAAATGTCGACCGTAGAAGACCTACACTATGGGCCTGGTATCGATGATTCCATGTAAGTTGACAAATATCATGATTTATTCATTCCCAAATTTTCAAACGCGTTTTTCTCAAAACCACGTTTTTCAAATCGGTACCCAAAATTTCTCGAAAACCAATGAACCGATTGCCTTGAGGTTTTTTGTGGTTATTCTATACACCATTATCTAGTACTTGTCATAGGATTTTTTTTCCGTTACTTAGTTTTTGTTTTATAGGCAAAATATTAACTAAATTCGGCCCGAAAATCACTATTTATGTTCAAACGTCCGCCATTTTGTCATAAATCGATATTTTCAAAATCGGCTATGACAAGTACTACATTATAGTATCTAATTTAATAATCTTTTTGGTTTTTTTTCAGATGATTTTTGAAGAAACGCCAGTGGGTACCGTATACGCAGATTTTTTTACGACGCTCCAAGGACCATACAATATCCATGTATATTTTTGATATTTTTAAATAAAGAAAATTAAACATATTTTTGAATGTATATACTTTTAGATAATAAAAACCCCAATCCGAAATTTCAAATAGTTTTCCTGGAAAAAATTCACAAAAATGACCTTTTTTCGGCTCCTAGGTGTGTATCTCCCCTTAAACTGGAAAGTATTTCCTGTAGAATTTTCGAAAAATATCAAAATCTAACAAAATGGCGTGGTTTTGAAAAAAGTCCGTTTTTTTGCCTATAAAATGGTCGTTTTTTTCAATGCCAAATCGTCAGTTTCCATCCAATCGAAAATATACCTACCTCATTGTAGAGTAAATATATTCTCTTTGAGTTACAATTTCAGCAAATTTGAAAAATCGCATTTCGAGAAAAACGCGTTTAAAGATTTAACTATCGATTTTTGCAAGATAAATGATATTTACCATAAAAACTGCTAAGTATAAACGTAAAGTATAAAGTACAAACTGACGAAAAAGGCAAAAAAAATCGATTTTTTCAAAGTGTCACACCGGTATAGCCCCTTAATTATCTCAATTTTTTTGCAAGCTTGAAAAAAAAGTTGTTTCCGCCTCTCGCGTCTAATGAATATATTACGCGTGTCCCCGAGTCCCTTTGACGGCTTGTCAAAGTCTGTTTCGCCGTTTCCGGTTTCGCAACTCCGCAACTTTGGGTCAAATAAAAAAAAATAAGGGCAAAAAAGATTTGCCCGTGTCTCGCTGAAGCGGCGAGTTGTACACCGCACCGTGCACCCGATGTTTTTCTCTCTGTCCTCCACCGCTTGCCTCCTACTTCTCCCGCTATCGCTTCTTTTTGCGTTTATAATTATTCCCGAATAGCCGGAAGCAGGCGACTGCACGGAGATAGCGGAGTCGCCGAGAAAGCAAGAGAGGACAGCGAAAGAGAAGCACTCGCGACTGGCAAAGTTCGCATCGTTTGAAAAGTTTCATTCGTGCGACTGCACATTGCTTCGTACCAAAGTATAAATATACAAACGTGTTGGTGAAGCGTGCGCCGAAACATATTCTAATTAAATTCTCGCATCTTTTGGGCACTTTAAAAACGATACCGATGACTTTTTCCGTAATTGCATCGCTGAATTGTTCGCGTGAAAAAAAAGCTTTATCCACCAGCGATCAGTGGAGAGATATCATTCACTGCATTGAGTTTGCAGGGAGATGGGAGTTATTTTTTTGTCCTGTTTGGTAGAGGAGACTCGGGGTGAACGCGCGAAATAATCGAACAAGGCAGAGAGAGACGGCGATGGAGGAAGAGGGGGAAGATGAAAACCGGATGCAACAGCTTGCAGCCTAGCGCGTCCGAGTTCTGCATCGAGCTCGAGGCTGTCGAGCGGGCATTACTATAGCGTTACCCCTTTACTGACGCACCGCTCATCCGCAATTCGAACTTCCGGTCCAACCGCTTCCGCAAACGTTTCCACACCCTTCGCGGAGGCCCGGAACACAGAGACGATTTAATATTTTACGGCTGTACGCGTTAATCCCGGGAAATTGTCCCGCGCACTCGCCTATCTCCGCACCCTATCATTCAAATTCTTTTAAACTCATGGCGCGGAGGCCGACTACTCGCGGGCTCAACTTTCCCTCGAAATCCAACAGCGGGCTTGGCAGAATGAAATAAAAATAACCGGAAGGGCGGAAAATTTAATCTGCAGTAACGTTTTCACATAACGCTCACACATAGCTCCATATATATATATGTGTGTGTGTATATATATATGTATATATGTGTATATATATGTATATGTATATGTATATATATATATATATAAACACACACACACACACACACGCACACATACATGTATTTGGAGTTATATACTCTGAGAAGGACTTTCGATATTCGATAGTCTAGTATATGATATTCTCCTTACACATACGTTTAAAAATCCTGCGTCTCTATCCAGTTGAATGGAGACGGCGAAACGCTAATTTAATTCTCTCCGGATCTGATTTTATTCTCTCTTCCTCAGCATTGATTTCATTTCCTTGGATCCGACTTCTTTTTTTTTCGCTTTTTACATTCTATTTAATTAGGAAAAATCAATATTTACATTTCGTCCTGATGCTGATTCGCTTGATCCTTGAATTAAGGGGTTAACCTCACTTGCGATTTTGAAAAAATTGAATTTTTTTATTGCATTTTTTTGAAGTATAAGTATCCGGGCCCATACTTCTGTATGGGCCCGGAATAGATGACTCTATGTAAGTTTACAAAAAAAAAATATTTTCTTCGTGTAAACTGAAATTGAAACTTTAAACGCGTTTTTCTCAAAATGGCATTTCTGAAGTCGGTGACCAAGATTACTCGAACACTAATGAACCGATCTTCTTGAAATTTTGCAGGCTTATTTAATACATAAAAATGTAGTCTTTAATCGTTCGATTTTTTTCGTTAAAATCGAACCATTAACTTTGACTGTCCGCCATTTTGTGAAAAATGAATATTTTTTAAAATCCGTCGATTAAAGACTAGTTTATACTTATATTTGACTAAATCCATCCGCATTTTTTTCCGGATGATCCACTTCGCCGCAATGTTGGTCACCGCCATCCGTGTATATAAAAACATTATTTCATTGACGGCCATTTGCCACTAAACAATGTAATATTTTTCAATAAAAAAATTACTGAAAGTTCTTCAAGATGTGTTCTTTAAGATGGTGTATTGATCGATTAAAAAAGTTTTGTTGTTTTCTTTAAAAAAATTCATGAAAAAGGCCTTTTTGCGCTACAAGTGGGGGTAACGCCTTAAAAAACGTCTTGTTGAATTATGGCAAGGCTGATCCCGTGCATTTTGCCATTGACTAGGCCTAGATCAAGAACAGCAGGATTTTGAAAAGTGTTTGAGAAATTTGGTGAAAACAACAAGAGGATTTTGAAAAATGTTTGAATAGTTTAGTAAATCGTTTTATGGTTCCAGTGGGTATCTGATTCAAATCAGAAAGTAAATAGTAAATAGTTAACTACTAAACAGTTTTGAATAAAATAGTAAATAGTCAATAGTGTACTTACTAAATAGTTTTAAATAAAATAGTACATAGTTTTATGGTTCAAGTAGGTATCTGATTGAAATCAGAAAGTTTGGTGGAAAAAACAGCAGGATTTTGAAAAGTGTTTGAGAAATTTGATGTAAACAATAGTAGGTTTTAAAAGATGTTTGAGTAGTTTAGTAAATATTTTTATGGTTCAAGTAGGTATCTGATTTAAATCAGAAAGTTTGGTGGAAAAAACAGCAGGATTTCGAAAAGTGTTTGAGAAATTTGGTGAAAACAATAGTAGGATTTTGATAAAAATGTTTAAATAGTTTTATGGTTCAAGTAGGTATCTGATTCAAATCAGGATCAGAATAGTCGGAGAGAGCTCATTTTTCGTCCTGATGGAATGTTGATTCGTTTCCCATTGGAGACTTAAATGAAAACCGATACTTATTTTTGGACTATTATTTTGAAATGAGTGTCCTTTCGTACTTTTTTATAGTTGCTCATCGAGATTGAGCCTAACAGGAGAAAGTGAAGAATTTCGAGAAATTCTATGGTGTTGAAGTCTGCTTCGTTGCAATGCAGCGAAAATTCTTTCCAATTTCTTTTTTTTTCATCATTATGCAAAGTAATATTTTGGAAATTTGTTGTAGATCGCTAAATAAGAATCCTGAAAAATGTTTGCGTGGTTTTCGTAACTCGAATCTGTCAAAGAAACATTTTTAATACGGATTTTCAAAAATCATTTAATTTTCGTACCGTAAATGTGTAACAAAAAAATACGACAATACGAACCAAAAATATTTTCTTTGCATTTCAACGACGCAAACTTCAATACAATGAAATTCTAGGGCTTCCAATTAAGGTTTTATCATTCTATTTTTTCACGACGTCGACAAACATCGATGAACTCGGCAATAAAAATATTCATTCCAACATTTCATTTACGAATTCCCTCGAACTGCTGTGTTTCTTTGCTGTTCGATGTCGAGAATTTAAAGTTGTTTCAGCTGCATTCCGGAACTTTATTCGCGGCGAACAGATTTCAGACAAAAGCGCACGAAAAATGTATGAATAGAAAATTTACTCCAAACGTCAGTGCGCAGTAGGTAGGACAAAAAAGATTTTATCATGCCGTCTTCTCGACGTTTCTTACGCCGCTCTGTATTCTCGTGCGAAAGTGTACAGAAGCGAGATTCACTTTGCTTTTGTGCCCGTCTATTGACTAAACATCGATCGGTTTTTCCATTTCCCGTGTACCGAGAGTCACTTCCATCGACTCGAATGGGTATCGTCCTGTCTAATATGTACGAGATTGCTATTTCGTGTTACCGAGTCAGTCGATGTATTCTCAAGGCACGTATGTATCGGCTTTCCCCATTGTTCTCGTTGGTCTAGATACGCCGGAAAAATGTGATGGGTTTTCCGGTAAGAAAAAATGCATACTGTTGAAGTTTGCATCGTTGGAATGCAACACCTCCATAAAGCTAGCAGAGCAAACTCCCGAAAATGGATTTAATTGATATCAAAATTTTGTGCTTTTTATGTGCTATTTTTGTGCTCCATTTAAAATTTTTCTGCTCTTACCGTTTAGCGGGAAATTAGAAATCAAAAGTGCTCTACTGACTTGCCATCAAGCTAGCAGAGCACTTAATGATATTTGGCTTATCTAAGAATGAAACTACGTGATATTTATGTGCTTTGCGAATATCGAACAGCCAAACACCTATTTTTTTTTCGCCCGATATAGACCCTCCAAAAACCCCCAAATAAGAGAATTTACCATTTTTTGGATATACTGACATGAAAATACATAATATTTATGTGCTTTTTATGTGCTCTACGAATATTCAAGAGCCAAACCGCTAAAACGCAAATTTCTCCCAAAACCACCCCCACAAGACCCAAATTACCCGCAAATACGAGTAATGGTTATTTTTTCGATATCGAAAAATCAGAGTAGTCCACATTTATGTGCTTTTTATGTGCTCTATGAATATCCAAGAGCCAAACCGCTAAAACGAAAATTTCTCCAAAAACCACCCCTGCAAGACCCAAGCTACCCGCCAATACTAGTATTGGTTATTTTTGCGATATCGCAAAATCAAACCAGTCCACATTTTTGTGCTTTTTATGTGCTTTAGGAATATCCAGGAGCCAAACCGCTAAAACAAGAATTTCTCCCAAAACCACCTCTACAAGACCCAACCTACCCACCAATACGAGTATTGGCTATTTTTTCGATATTGCTAAATTAAAGTAGTCCACATTTCTGTGCTTTTTATGTGCTCTACGAATATCCAAGAGTCGAACCGCTAAAACGAAAATTTCTCTCAAAACCACCCCTACAAGACCCAAGCTACCCGCAAATACGAGTATTGGCTATTTTTTCGATATCGCAAAATCAAAGTAGTCCACATTTATGTGCTAATTTTGTGCTCCATTTAAAATTGTTGTGCTCTTACCGTTTAGCGGGTAATTAGAAATCAAAAGTGCTCTGTTGGCTTACCATCAAGCTAGCAGAGCACTTAATGATATTTGGCATATCTAAGAATGAAACTACGTGATATTTATGTGCTTTTTATGTGCTTTGCGAATATCGAACAGCCAAACGCCTATTTTTTTCGCCCGATATAGACCCTCAAAAAACCCCCAAATAAGAGCATTTACCATTTTGTGGATATACTGAAATGAAAATACATCACATTTATGTGCTTTTTATGTGCTCTACGAATATTCAAGAGCCAAACCGCTAAAACGTAAATTTCTCCCAAAACCACCCCCACAAGACCGAAATTACCCGCCAATACGAGTAATGGTTATTTTTTCGATATCGCCAAATCATAGTAGTCCACATTTATGTGCTTTTTATGTGCTCTATGAATATCCAAGAGCCAAACCGCTAAAACGCAAATTTCTCCCAAAACCATCCCTACGAGACCCAAGCTACCCGTCAATACGAGTATTGGTTATTTTTGCGATATCGCAAAATCAAACCAGTCCACATTTATGTGCTTTTTATGTGCTCTAGGAATATCCAGGAGCCAAACCGCTAAAACAAGAATTTCTCCCAAAACCACCTCTACAAGACCCAACCTACCCACCAATACGAGTATTGGCTATTTTTTCGATATTGCTAAATTAAAGTAGTCCACATTTCTGTGCTTTTTATGTACTCTACGAATATCCAAGAGCCGAACCGCTAAAACGAAAATTTCTCTCAAAACCACCCTTACAAGACCCAAGCTACCCGCAAATACGAGTATTGGCTATTTTTTCGATATCGCAAAATCAAAGTAGTCCACATTTATGTGCTAATTTTGTGCTCCATTTAAAATTTTTGTGCTCTTACCGTTTAGCGGGTAATTAGAAATCAAAAGTGCTCTGTTGGCTTACCATCAAGCTAGCAGAGCACTTAATGATATTTGGCATATCTGAGAATGAAACTACGTGATATTTATGTGCTTTTTATGTGCTTTGCGAATATCGAACAGCCAAACGCCTATTTTTTTGTTCGCCCGATATAGACCCTCAAAAAACCCCCAAATAAGAGCATTTACCATTTTGTGGATATACTGAAATGAAAATACATCATATTTGTGCTTTTTATGTGCTCTACGAATATTCAAGAGCCAAACCGCTAAAACGCAAATTTCTCCCAAAACCACCCCCACAAGACCGAAATTACCCGCCAATACGAGTAATGGTTATTTTTTCGATATCGCCAAATCATAGTAGTCCACATTTATGTGCTTTTTATGTGCTCTATGAATATCCAAGAGCCAAACCGCTAAAACGCAAATTTCTCCAAAAACCCCCCCTACAAGACCCAAGCTACCCGCCAATACCAGTATTGGTTATTTTTGCGATATCGCAAAATCAAACCAGTCCACATTTATGTGCTTTTTATGTGCTCTACGAATATCCATGAGGGAAACCGCTAAAACAAGAATTTCTCCCAAAACCACCTCTACAAGACCCAAACTACCCACCAATACGAGTATTGGCTATTTTTTCGATATTGCTAAATCAAAGTAGTCCACATTTATGTGCTTTTTATGTGCTCTACGAATATCCAAGACCCGAACCGCTAAAACGAAAACTTCTCCCAAAACCACCCCTACAAGACCCAAGCTACCCGCAAATACGAGTATTGGCCATTTTTTCGATATCGCAAAATCAAAGTAGTCCACATTTATGTGCTTTTTATGTGCTAATTTCGTGCTCCATTAAAAAATTTTGTGCTCTTACCGTTTAGTGGGTAATTAGAAATCAAAAGTGCTCTGTTGGCTTATCATCAAGCTAGCAGAGCACTTAATGATATTTGGCATATCTAAGAATGAAACTACGTGATATTTATGTGGTTTTTATGTGCTTTGCGAATATCGAACAGCCAAACGCCTATTTTTTTTCGCCCGATATAGACCCTCAAAAAACCCCCAAATAAAAGCATTTACCATTTTGTGGATATACTGAAATGAAAATACATCATATTTATGTGCTTTTCATGTGCTCTACGAATATTCAAGAGCCAAACCGCTAAAACGAAAATTTCTCCCAAAACCACCCCCACAAGACCGAAATTACCCGCCAATACGAGTAATGGTTATTTTTTCGATATCGCCAAATCAAAGTAGTCCACATTTAGTAAATATGGACTACTTTGATTTTGCGATATCGAAAAAATAGCCACTACTCGTATTTGCGGGTAGCTTAGGTCTTGTAGGGGTGGTTTTCGCAGAAATTTGCGTTTTAGCGGTTTGGCTCTTGGATATTCATAAAGCACATAAAAAGCACATAAATGTGGACTACTTTGATTTTGCGATATCGAAAAAATAGCCACTACTCGTATTTGCGGGTAGCTTGGGTTTTGTAGGGGTGGTTTTGGGAGAAATTTGCGTTTTAGCGGTTTAGCTCTTGGATATTCATAGAGCACATAAAAAGCACATAAATATTATGTATTTTCATGTCAGTATATCCAAAAAATGGTAAATTCTCTTATATGGGGGTTTTTTGAGGGTTTAGATCGGGCGAAAAAAAATAGGGTTTTGGCTGTTCGATATTCGCAAAGCACATAAAAAGCACATAAATATCACGTAGTTTCATTCTTAGATAAGCCATATATCATTAAGTGCTCTGCTAGCTTGATGGCAAGCCAGCAGAGCACTTTTGATTTCTAATGTCCCGCTAAACGGTAAGAGCACAAAAATTTTAAATGATGCACCAAATTAGCACATACAAAGCACAAAATTTTGATATCAATTAAATCCATTTTCGGGAGTTTGCTCTGCTAGCTTTATGGAGGTGAATGCAACGAATATTCTTTTTTATTTTCTTACTTTCCATTTTCATTGTCATCCAAAATATTTTTCGATGCATTTATGTTGTAGGTCTCTAATAAGGACTCTAAAGGAAGATTGACGTAGCTTTGACATGTCAAAAAAAATTGCAAGACAAAATTTCGTTGCGTTCCAACGATGCAAATTTCAATATTATAAAAATTCAAGAATATTCCGGCATTCGGATATAACGAAAATTTCGATTCCCATACTTTGATTCCAATAATCGATAATTGATAATTAGCTGTCCGCCCGCGGCTTCGCTCGCGCAGACGTGTGTGGAATGCTTCTTAATGAAATGTGCTCCTGAAATATTTTATTACGGAACACGTAGAATTGGGTTGAAGAGCATTTCTACTAAGTTTCAAGTAAATTCTGACCAGATATTTCTTCAACCATACAAACTTTGCTATACCCTTTTCCCCTTCATTATCGAATTTTCTAACAACGCTGAAATTGCAATAATTGTGTCTAGGAGCAGTCGTACAAAGTTTCAAGTAAAATTGACCCGTTTTTTTTAAATTATTTTTCATACAAACTTTGCCACCCTCTTTCGTTTAGGGATTGAATTTCAAAAAACGCTTAAATACGTCTTTTATTAATTGTGGTGAAGAACATAAATACTAACTTTCATATAAACCTTTGGACCAGATTTTTTCATTTTCCATATCAATTTTGCCACCCCTTTTCTTCCTTTAGAGGTTGAATTTCCAAAAACGCTGAAATACGTGTTCCATCAATTGTCACGAAGCACGAATACCAAATTTCAAGTCCATCCGACCAGATTTTTTTAAATGACCACACAAATTTTGCCACCCCTTTTTTCTCTTTAA
Source organism: Ophion slaviceki (assembly GCA_944452715.1). Lineage (NCBI taxonomy): Eukaryota > Metazoa > Arthropoda > Insecta > Hymenoptera > Ichneumonidae > Ophion > Ophion slaviceki. Next base: position 17,358,548 of record OX101788.1, on the reverse strand, counting down.
GGGTTGAATTTCGAAAAACGCCGAAATACGAATTTTATTCATTGTGTCACAGAGCATTAATACCAACTTTCAAGTGAATTGACCATAAAAATATTTCCCATACAAACTTTGCCACCCCCTTCCACCCCCTCAGAGGTTGAATTTCAAGAAATCCCTTCTTAAATGATGCATCCAATATAAAACAATACCCTCTCCAAATTCCACGATTCTACCTTCAGCGGTTTGAGCTGGGCGATGATGGGTCAGTCAGTCAGTCAGTCAGTCAGGACCTCACCTTTTATATGGGAAATTCCACGCCATTTCACCTAGCCCGTCACCCCAACCGATTTTGCTTCCCTGATTTTTTTCTGTAAAATTGTACCCCGTGAAAAGAATATCCACACCAATTTTTCGATTTTGATCTATTCTCTGTTAGGAGTTATAATTTTCCAAAAAATTTCGATTTCGGAAGTTTTGGAAACGTTTAAACGCTGATAACTCCTGAACAACTATATCGACAAATGACACTTTATAATTTTTTCATTTTGAAACATACTTTAATTTAAAAATATGGAAAAATTATCAATTGTCAACGACGTTTTTTTTTTTGCTTTTAAAGTAAAAGCTATTTTTTTAAGATGATTGCTTTTTTTACTTTTTTAAAAAAATTCTCTAAACTAGAGTGACCCGTTCTATGATTTTAAAGACTAGTCTCATTGTGAGCCAATTTTTCCTTCTATTTTTTTCGAATTAAGCATATTTTTGAGAAGGTTTTTATCATTTTAATCTCCAATAATGCCATTAATGATTTTGTGATTTCCAATTCGTCTTCGTCAGGCCTCAAACGGTTTATTTTCAATTTGGACTGAATTTGACGACAAAAAAAAACGATTTTTCATTCAATATTCCTTCCGAATCACCAAACCTTCCGAAATCGACATTTTTTGGAAAATCATAACTCCTTAAAGAGCAGAAATAAAAATCTAAAAATTGGTGTGGATCTTCCTTTCACGGCGTACAATTTTTCCGTAAAAAAATCAGGAAAAGCAAAAATGGTCAGAGTCACAGACTAGGTGAAATGGCGTGGAATGTCCCATATATATAGATTGTAAAAGCCACTCCGAAAATTGTATTCTCATATAGTGTTACTTGAAAGAAGCAACAATAAATTCGTAAAAAACTCTAATTTCCGCAAGGAGACTCGTTATTTTCGTTTCTCAATGATGCATCTCGGACCGGGCGTGATATTTGTTATTATTGTTTTTGACAGAACGAGAATCGAGCATTGAGACTGAAAGAGCCAGGTGCCCTCGCTCTGTCGGCCGGGAGTTCCGGCGGGTACGTTGACAATACCGATGGAACTGCGCTCGTCATGTCGTCGGAGCTCATCCCATTGCCAACGGCGGATCCACGCGTCACGTGGAATTATTTCGACGAGCAGGGGTAACTTTATTCAATTACAAAAATACCAGAGCATTTTTTTCCATTTTTTTATGCTGATGAAAAGTGGCTTCAGCGTGAAAATCAATTCGGTCGCGCTGTGTATGAATTTATCGGGCTGCAATTTTTTTTCGTTCTCTTTCACCCTTCAGGTACGTATCCAGAGGTGGATTGAGAGCCGGCGAGGACCCGTACGCGAGAAACAAATTCAATCAAGAAGCCTCCGACGGATTGCCGAGCAATAGGGACATACCAGACACGAGGAGCGCAATGTAAGTTGAATTAATTTAATGCACGCTTCGACAATAGTGGGAGAAAGCAACGGAATAGAGGAGAGAAATGTCACATTGAATTTTGCACTCTACGAATACAAGTGTCTCCAAGAAAATCGTATGGAGAATTCCCTACTCGAGCTGACGTGAATATTCCTTACCGATATCGCATTAAGGTTGTTATGGGGTTTAGCCGTCAGGGGTGAAGTACACGGAGAGAATTTTTAAGTAATTTTTACTGTGAAATCACAGTAACTCGGTGACAAATGTGCAATTCTTCAGGTTTTTAGGAAATAAATTATAAATTTTCATGGAAATGAATCAAAATTTACTTTTGCGTAACAAAAATTTAAAATATTTTCCAGAATTTTTACTGAAATTAATAGTAAAATTTCATGAAACGTAAAGATTACGACAATAAGTTAAAAAAGTGCTAATATAAATGAAATTTTTCAGTGGAACATTGAGAAATTTGCGTGTTTTCCATAAAAATTTAAAAGAGGAAGCCGAAATTTTCCGTGCGTCCACCGGAATTTTACGTTCTTTATAGTAAAATCAGTTAGGGCTAGGTCGCCTGACCGTACGCGTGAGCTCTGTGTGTGAGCGTGCGTATACGTGAACGCAAGCTGTGAGAGTGGGCTTGTGTATGACGCAGTATGACGAGCACGAACGACGCCGACCCGCGTTGCTTAGCAACAGCGGTACCGCGCATGCGCATTATAGTACGAAGCATGGGCCAAGAAAGCCTCGTGGTCTCGTGCAGTCTAACGTGTTCTACGCAGTTCTACGCAAGAAAACAAAGAAACGTGAAAAGAAACTTCGATAAAGGACGTCTACAATGGTACGGAAAGATGATATGCTAAAATAAGTAGCAATCAAGAACACAAATGTTCAGAAACGCCGATGAATACAGTATATAGAGTATTTATTTAATCATAGGGAATTAATTTTTCGCTAGGGATTTTAGAAATTTCAAGTTTGTCCAGGTTATTTTTACTGTAGAAACTTGGAATTTTTGAGGCAGCCCATTGTTAAAATTCTACATGAGAATGTGTCAGAATTTTTACTGAAAGAAATGTAAAAAATTATGCTACTTGCTTAAATTTTTACATGAATGAAAGCAAAATATTAAAGGCTAGTGTCAATTTTTGACTATGTGCACATTTGTCACCGGTTTCAAATTTTTAATGTAATTTTTACGGAGATTTCACCGTAAAAAATACTTAAAAATTCTCTCCGTGTACAAGGGGAGCACCCTATGCTTATGCACAGAGCCGATTGACTGTTACCAACTGTTAGCTTTCAAATAATCGTCATATTAAACGTGCGTTTTCGAACTATTTTTCTACATCTATTTGTAAAAATATGCATTTTTGAACATTCGGTGATTACATCGAGTGTTTTCATTACTTTGTATAATTATCTTCTATAACTTTTTCTCGCTCAATTAACGCGAATCGAATTGGCAACGTCGTAAATCGTGGTATATCATAATGCCCAGGTTGGCAGAAGTGTCGCGAAGTTAGAGACACATGTGCCCCGTTCGTAACCTCAATATCGGCCCAAGGAGCTGTCAAAAATGAATACCGGTCCGGGTATAAAAATTCCGCTGGAAAAAAAGTGTGCACTAAAGCTGTCTATAATCTCGAAGAAATCAAAAACTTTAATAATTTTCCGATATTCTGAAAAAAAATTATGTATGAAAGAAAAATCCGCGTTATTTTGTCTTTGCCTGGAAATGTCTAGATATGTATAATTTCTGAACATAGTTATCAAATAAATATTAAGTAATTATTTCTGATTAAGGGGAGATATACACCTAGGAGCCCGAAAAAAGGTCATTTTTGTGAATTTTTTCAAGGAAAACTATTTGAAATTTCGAATTGGGGTTTTAATTATCTAAAAGTATATACATTCAAAAATATGTTTAATTTTCTTTATTTAAAAATATAAAAAATATACAAGGATATTGTATGATCCTTGGAGCGTCGTAAAAAAATCTGCGTATAGGGTACCCACTGGCGTTTCTTCAAAAATCATCTGAAAAAAAAACCAAAAAGATTATTAAATTAGATACTATAATCTAGTACTTGTCATAGCCGATTTTGAAAATATCGATTTATGACAAAATGGCGGACGTTTGAACATAAATAGTGATTTTTGGGCCAAAAATTAGTTATTATTCTGCCTAAAAAACAAAAACTAAGTAACGGAAAAAAATCCTATGACAAGTACTAGATAATGGTGTATAGAACAATCACAAAAAACCTCAAGGCAATCGGTTCATTGGTTTTCGAGAAATTTTGGGTACCGATTTGAAAAACGTGGTTTTGAGAAAAACGCGTTTGGTAATTTGGGAATGAATAAATCATGAAATTTGTCAACTTACATGGAATCATCGATATCAGGCCCATAGTGTAGGTCTTCTACGGTCGTCGGAATGTTCATAGCTTCTAAATCCTCGAACTCGACCATCTAGGTGTATATCTCCCCTTAAGAGAATAAGTACCAATAATATTCGTTGTTAATTATCCTTACCGAGTAGTGTGAGGTTCCCGAGCATAATTAACGAATACCGATAAGATAGATAGCATTTATTCCGTCTACGACGTTGCCATGAGTGCACAGTCTAATATTTGGTGTGCTTGATTTTCGCATAAATTCGCTCTTAAAAACATTAATAATTTTATAACTGTACTGTGAATCCTCATTTTCACGGTACCAAGGGTTAGTCCGATAATTAGTCGAACCGTACCTATTTTTTCAGCTTCGTGGTAACATTCACTTAGCATATATTAATAATGCACTGAAAAATGATCGGGAGTTTCCATAAGCGTAATGTAATTAGCCCACGAAATACGTCGAGTTGCCGATTTTTTTTTTCTAAAAAACGGTACTGTGGATCGTATTCAAACTGGACAGGATGATCAGCAAAGAGGTTATAAGGGTCCAGAAAGAATTTCAGCTCGGTGGTAACATGTTGACTTGACGCCATAACAACCTTAAACGCCCTCCGAACGAAAAAAAAATATTACAATGACACCCGATTGATCTTAATGTGCGATCGAGAGAGGAAAACTATTTTAATCTGTAATCGATGTGGAATCCGCAGCGTATCAAAAAGAACAATCTATTAGGTATCACTATGGTAGGTCACTCTCGTTAGGCTGATTTCCTTATTTTCTCTTTTTATTAAAAACCCGACAATTGACGTTTATTTCGTCCAAGACGCTCGGTCAGCTGGGATCTTCTTGACGATTTTATAATTGCTTCCTACTTTAATTTTCGTTTTTTTTTTCACCTTGCTCCTTTTTCTTGATTCTATTCATACTATGAGGCGTCCGGTTTTATTTCTCCTCTGACCGCGGTACTTTCCGTAGTCAGGCGCATTTACGTCTTTCTTTCGCTACTTGCGTTAATTCAGCACGCTCCTTACTCGGGTATCTGCTAGAAATTTCAGTCGAGAAAAAGTACTCCCCCTGATCGGCCTTCCCTGTCTAATATCAGGCTCTGGTCGGGCCTTCCACCCTGGAATAGGCGCGCAATGTAACGGGTCTAAGGCTAGGTCCCGACCCGCCTTTTCCTTTCTGGGGAACTGATCAGGAACGGGCCGGAGAACAAGCGGTAAATGACCAGGAAAGTTGTAGGGAGTAGATAGGGTAATAACCAGGAACAAACGAGGAAATTAAAAGTAACATTTCAGCGTTTTTGGAATCCTCGAGGAGGTAAAATCGGGAGTGTATTCAATTTAGTATTTCGACAACATATTGTTTATTGGTTATCTACTTGCTAAGGTCGTATATGAGTGTATACATAGGCTTGCTCGCATTTCCTGATAGGCAAAGAGACAGAAAAACGTACACTGATCACTGTCCGAGTGAAAAAGCCCTAGAGTGCAAAGGGTTGTTTCACAAGTATCGCAAAATCATAAGCGTAAGTGCACGCTGTAAGCATAGCACTTCTGTACGTGGTACAACTCACAGGACGAACTTTTATCCTCGCACGATGGTACCTTGCTTACGCGAAGCGCTTCGCTTGTAGCCACCTGGCGGATTGTTGGCGAAATACATTCAGGTAGTGTCTTCCCAAAATCCCTGAGAACAATTTCAACGACTTTCGTTTCTAAATCGTTGGAGCGCAACGTGAAATTAAAAAAAATTAACCTTTACATTGTTGTCCAAAATATTTGTGTGCCAATTTGGGCTGCAGATCTCAAATAAGAATCGTGAAAAAACGTTTCGCTAATTTTTTCTGCCCAAAGTTTAAAAACGATTTGGTATATGGAAAGAAAGTACTTTTGTTTAATTCAAACATTGCAAGCTTCAACATTGGCGACCATGACGTTGAAGCTTGCATCGTTGGAATGCAACGATTTTTTTTCTTTTAGTTTCTCAAAATTCATTTGGCGATTTTGAGCTACAAAAATCATGCAAACATTTTTTAGTATTTAGCGATCTACCGCAAATTGGCAAAATATGATTTTGGACAATAATGGAAATAAAAAATTGAGAAGAATTTTTCGTTTCATTCCAACGACGCCCCATCCTTCACCTGTTTTTGACTATGTGGACGAGCGGACTTGGAAGACGTGAAGATGTAGTTGCGCGCAATGTATCCCGGCCGGAAGATTATAATTTTCAAATACTTTCGCCGGCATAATCTTGACATGGGCGCCGGGTTGAAATTCCGAACTTTGAAGGCGGAGGTTTAAAATCCCTAATTTTCGTGTTCCGAAATTATAAGGTTCCTCAAGATCATGACAGCGAAAATCTACACAGTTGACTGTAAATTATGTACGACGTATAACATTGTATAGACAAATTTCAAAATTGACGTAAAATCACTTCTGAATAAAAAAAATTCTCGAAATAATTCGTCGATTTATTGCAAATTTTGAAACTTTCAAAACTTTCATAGCCGAATTATTTTGACGGTGTTCAGATTTTCGGAGTTTCGGTCTTTCGTGTAAAATTCTTTCGGAGTTTTGAGCGTTCTGATCATTTAAAGTTCGGAATTTCGACCCGGCGCCAGATTTTCAATAAGGATCCAGAAAAACGTTTGAGTGTATTTTGTAGCCCAAATCCGCCAAAGAAGTGTTTTGGCAACCCAAAAAAAAAAAATTTTCGTTGCGTTCCAACGATTCAAACTTCAACACCATACTTTTTGGGCATGATAAATTTAAAGATCATGCTGCGACTATTTTACCGTGACATCCAATCGATGATCGACCCACCGATCGATCGCGCCCTCACCATCGGAATTTCGTTGCTCGCTTGTTTCCGTCAAGCCGAAACGTAAATATAAATACGCGAGATCGCGTCAAGTCAAAATTCGCGTCAAGTCAAAATTTGCGACGGGGAGGAATATTACATCAGAAGAATAAAAAAAAACCACGTTTTCCCGTTAGCTGACACTAGAGAAAAAATAACGATAAACTATCGAATATTTTTCGTGATTACAAGTCGATTGCGAGATAAGGGAAAAAAATGCAAATTTCCGACCAGCCATCGGCGATCGCGGACGTGAAAAATCCAACTCGTCGAAGGAAGTTGAAAAAGCCGACAACTGTATGTCGATCGCTCAATCCGTTTATTCACTATTACTGGAAGCTTCGGCACACCATGGCCAATGATCTTACGACGAGAATGATCGCCAAGATTGCCGCTTATCGATGGGAGGCGATGAGCCACGCCGCCAAGGCTCCCTATATCGATGCAGCCAAGAAACACTGGATTCGTCATAAATCCCAATGGCGCAAAAATGCTGCCCTCTCACGTGACAATTGATTCGCTTTCTCGCAATCGTGATCCCGTTAGAACCTGACAACTCGTCCCCGTGAAGAAGAAAAAAAAAGACAAATTCTCGTCGCCCTGTCCCAGTACGTTTTGCGAAGTCTCGACGAAACTGAGGAAAAATGTCCACGTCCACGCCACTATTTGTATCGGAATCGTCGAGGAGTGCAAATTCACGTACATCGTTGATTTTCTTCATACTCAAATGTGCACAATACGTTCATGTGATGAATTCGAAAATTGTCAAAATATATGCAAGTATCGTTGAATTAAAAAGTCACGTGTATCATTTTCACTCGTACGTAATTCCATCGCAAAAATCCCTGAGAACAATTTCAGCGACTTTCGTTTCTAAATCGTTGGAGTGCAACGTGAAATTAAAAAACTTTAACCTTTACATTATTGTCCAAAATATTTGTGTGCCAATTTGGGCTGCAGATCTCAAATGAGAATCGTGAAAAAACGTTTCGCTAATTTTTGCTCCCCAAAGTTTAAAAAAACGATTTGGTATATGGAAAGAAAGTACTTTTGTTTAATTCAAACATTGCAAGCTTCAACATTGGCGACCATGACGTTGAAGCTTGCATCGTTGGAATGCAACGATTTTTTTCTTTTAGTTTCTCAAAATTCCTTTGGCGGTTTTGAGCTACAAAAATCATGCAGACATTTTTTAGTATTTAGCGATCTACCGCAAATTGGCAAAATATGATTTTGGACAATAATGGAAATAAAAAATTGAGAAGAATTTTTCGTTTCATTCCAACGACGCCCCATCCTTCACCTGATTTTGACTATTTGGACGAGCGGACTTGGAAAGTCGTCAAAAATGTATAGGATTGAAGTTCGCATCGTTGAGGCGGGATATACATTTGGACAGGAAAAAAATAAGCGATATTGAGGGATTTTTTAAACTAAGAAATAATTATTCTACAATTATCAAACTTCAGGTATACTTTAATAGTATATTTAAGTTAATTAAATAATTATTATATAATATTAATATATTATTATTAATTTATTATTATTTTTAATATATTATTATTATTAATATATTAATATAATATTAATTTTATATTAATATTATATAATATTAATATAAAATTAATTCATCACCAAAATGGTGGAGCTGTGGCAGAGTGTTACAGCAAGGTCGCCGCGGGAGTTGCGAATCGGTGTGCAGTCTAACTTCCCGTAGACTTTGATTTACAAAAAAGTTCAAACATTTTTCAGTTAGAACATGTATAGTTTCTATGAGACGGTAATTAAAATGAAGAAAATGCAAATTTGAGAAAAAGGCACGCATTTACAAAAAAAAAATAAACGTTTCACACAACATTTCTGTAAAATGTGGATTAAAAAAGCAGTTTTTTTCCAATTTTTCAAAAACAATTTTCGTCAAGTAGAAGGTACCAATATTATCAATATTTCTACCAAGTTTCAACTCAATCGGCTTAATAATTTTTGAGTAATCCTGCACGCCAATTTCGATAATGCAGTTTTGAGAAAAACGCGTTTGAAGTTCACGCCCGCTCCGAATCAAAGCGGTGAGGCACAGCATTGACGGGCTGTAACGTTTGAAGTTTTTCGAATTTCGCTTTGAAACTTTGGAAAAATATTCTACATAAATAGTTCTATCGTTTAAAAAAGAAAAAAAAAGAAATCGAATTTTTGATCGTCGTAAATGTCGATCCCGCCTTAAAATGTGACGAAAATTCTGTTTATCATCGTTCTTCAACATCGTCAACGTCACCATGACGTTGAAGTTTGCATAGTTGGAACGCGACGCAATTTTTCTTTCTTTTCGTTTCACAAATTTCCTTTGGCAGATTTGAGCTACAAAAATCACTTGAACATTTTTTAGAATTCTTATTTAGTCATCTACAACAAATTTGCAAAATATGGTTTTGGATAATTCTGAAAATAAAATTGAAAAGAATTTTCGTTTCATTCCAATGACGCGAACTTCAGCCCCGTACTTCACCTGTTCTTCACTATTTGGAAGTTTGCATCGTTAGTCTGCAACGAAAATTATTTTGGCTTCCTTAATTCGATTACTAACCGAAACCATATTTGGCAGACTAAAGTTGTCAATTCTACGGATTCTCAAAAATGTTTGTATGATTTCCGTAGCTTAAATCTGCTACAAGAAATATGGGAAACTAAAAAAACATATTTTCGTTGCAGTTCAACAATGCAAGCTTCAGCGTCATAAAAATTTCACATCATCCGTTTTTCCTGCCGTCTCGTTAAGGCGTTACCCCCACTTGTAGCGCACAAAAAGGCCTTTTTCATGAATTTTTTTAAAGAAAACTACAAAACTTTTTTAATCGATCAATATACCATCTTAAAGAACACATCTTGAAGAACTGTCAGTAATTTTTTTATTGAAAAATATTACATTGTTTAGTGGCAAATGGCCGTCAATGAAATAATGTTTTTATATACACGGTTTGCGATGACCAACATTGCGGCGAAGTGGATCATCAGGAAAAAAAATGCGGATGGATTTAGTCAAATATAAGTATAAACTAGTCTTTAATCGAAGGATTTTAAAAAATATTCATTTTTCACAAAATGGCGGACAGTCAAAGTTAATGGTTCGATTTTAACGAAAAAAAACGGCCGTTTTTTGGCTATGAAACGGCCATTTTTTTCGAAAAAAAATCGAACGATTAAAGACTACATTTTTATGTATTAAATAAGCCTGCAAAAATTCAAGAAGATCGGTTCATTAGTGTTCGAGTAATCTTGGTCACCGACTTCAGAAATGCCATTTTGAGAAAAACGCGTTTAAAGTTTCAATTTCAGTTTACACGAAGAAAATTTTTTTTTTTGTAAACTTACATAGAGTCATCTATTCCGGGCATCAAAAAAAAAACTGCACTTCAAATTGCACTTCAAAAAAATGCAATAAAAAAAATCGATTTTTTCAAAATCGCAAGTGGAGGTAACCCCTTAAGAGCCGTTTATTTCGAAAAACCTGCGTTTTGATTTGACAGCACTCACGAGACTCGAGCGTCGTAATTGCCTCGTAAAAAATGTTATTAGGCGAATCCTCATTTCCCCTATCGTCTATAGCACATATTTTATTCGTATTCAATGCCACTTCATTGCTTTTTCTAAATCCCACGCGTCTGTTTTTTCAAAGCGTAAACTGAATTTTTAAAGTACAATAAAAATCCGAGATCTTTTTTCTTGTCCCCCAAAAATCCGGACGACTAAACCCTAAGAACAAAGGCTCAAAGAACGTGAATATAAAAATGTGAGGAATCGAAAAACGTTCTTATTTTCTTCAATCTGTTCCGAGACGTATTTTTTTTTTATATATCTTTTTTCTCAACGAAAACTGCATTTCCCTGTCGCGTATTTTCGCATGCGGGCTTCCGAATTCCCGTGCTTTGTGCACATGTAGACACTGTACAAAAGTTCGCCCCGAGTTTCGCGCCCTCGAGGCCTTAAGAGTCTCGTCGACTTTCGTGAAATCGAATTGGCCGGAAACACACATACACGTGTGCTTTCTACATACGTAAGTCAACCCCAAAAGTTCACCTACTACCGGAGGTTTCCCGAGCTTTCGTAAAACTGTAGAACACGACGGGGTCGGGAGAGAATGAGTAAAAAGTGAGAGAGCGAGAGAGGGCGAGTCAAAACGTCCGACGAGGTCGGGAGTTAAAGGGCGAGTCGTGACGACCGGACAAGGGAAAGAGGGCGATCTTTCGCTACAAAAGCTCCTTTCGCCCCCCTCCGTCCCGTACAAGCCTCCCCCGAGAGATCCATTTCTGTTGGTCTTAGCTCCGCCCCCCGTCCCTCTGCCTCGTACTCGAGTGGAATCCTCGTTCCAAAGAGCCGTGAGGAGTAGGATTCCATCGGGAAAACGGGCAGAAACAACCGGTCGAACGCGAAGGAGAGCAATGGGATTGAGTTTGTAAAGTTTCTAGGGGGAGAAAGCTCCCGCGGTGCTTAATGGTATTGCCTACTTTGGGAAACCTCTACGTGGTCTTACAACCTCGGGGTGATAAAAACGATTATTTGGACGGATGACACCTTAGCCTTCGTGTCGTACAACGTCAACGACTATTTTCTTTTTCATCCAATTCCAACACGCGCGCGCTCGATCCTTCTGGGAGATTTCGACGTGCAGCAAAAAAAAACTCAACTTTAAGGGGCTATACCAGTGTGCCCGCTGAAAATTTGGGTGATTTTCGGGAATTTTTTGGAAGACAAGTACTCGATTAAATGATTCGGAGAATTAAGAATATATTTGGCTATATTTGACCTATATTACATAATTTTTTCATAGAAAAATATTGAGATCCAAGCGACTTATGCGCTGCCTTCGGAGGCGCCAAAAAAAGTTCCTCCACCGCTGTCACGATTCCGGCCGATTGAGTAGCTGAAACCGCAAAAGGAAAAAATGTCGTTATACTGGAAGGTATTTCCTGTACAATGACGTAGGATTTTCGAAAAATATCAAAATCTAACAAAATGGCGTAGTTATGAAAAAAAGTCTGTTTTCTTGCCTATAAAAAGGTCGTTTTTTTCAATGCCAAATCGTCAATTTTCATCCAATCAAAAATATCCTACGTCATTGTAGAGTAAATATATTTAAGAGTACTCAGTTCAAGTTTCAAGTCAATCGGATAATTGCTCTTTGAATTACAATGTCAGCAAATTTGAAAAATCTCATTTCGAGAAAAACACGTTTAAAGATTTAACTATCGATTTTTGCAAGATAAAATGATTAGAGATACGGTCTTGAATTTTTTACAGGACATTCTTGAAAGTATAAACTGCCGGAAACGGCAAAAAAATCGATTTTTTGAACGTGTCACACTGATATACCCCCTTAAATTCCATGCGCGCTAATATCTACGGATAATGTCACTTTTTCTTTACGAAAATCGTTTTTTTTCTCACCGAGGATCATATATGACATGAGGTTGAAGTGTGTATCGTTAAAATGCACCGAAAATTCTTTTTAATCTCTCATTTTCATTATTATCCAAAATCATAATTTGCAAATTTGACGTCGATCGCTGAATAAGACTGCTGGGAAAGGTGCGCGAGATTTTCGCAGCTCAAAATCTGCCAAAGAAAATTTGGAGAACAAAAAAAATTATTCGTTGCATTCCAACGATGCAAACTTCAACGTCATGTACGTGACGTAGATCGACTGATCTAAATTATGTTAGAATTTGCATCCTTGAAATGCAATTATTTCTTTTTTTAATTTTGACTTCCATTGGTCGAATTTGAGAGAGTTCGGCAGGATTTTTGCAACTGCAGGCGAATCTTTGGTATTTGTCGTGGCTATTGAAGAAAATAGTTAGCGACAATGATAAGCAACAAAATCGAAAAACGTCGATAGTTTGGAGAGATTATTTTGACATTAACTCGCATTTAAAAAATATGGTGATTTTGAACATTAATACCTTCGAAGGCCAGAATTCGGAATTACAGAAATGGAGCAAAAGAAAAATTGCGGCCATATTGTAATTATTTCTGCAGATTTTACTTTTTTTTCCCCCGAAGTGCCAGCTTTGAAGATTAGTTCGATCAAAAGCTCGTGAGTCTCTGAATAAATGAGATCTCTCCGGAGAGTAATCAAGGTTTTTTTTGGTGCGCTCATGTCTCGGTCCCCGTTCTGCTTTCTTTTTCTTTTTCCCTCATATATATATGCAGGGCAAAGAAATAGAATATATATATATATACACGTTACGCTAGCTCAACCCTTAACGTTTGTATTCCCCGGAGCGCCGTCGTCGTCGATCAAGAAAAAGATCGAGAGAGAGAGAGAGAGAGAGAGAGAGAGAGAGAGAGAGAGAGAGAGAGAGAGAGAGAGAGAGAAAGAGAGAAAGAGGGGCTGAGAAGGAAGCAGAGTTCAGAAGCGGTAAAGCCAGCGGAAATTATTGAACGACTCTGGCGTGTGCTTCGTGGAAACGAAGTTATCCAACCCAACCACTTTCGACTTCTCTCATCCCATCGCGTTAAGCCTCTCACATATCTATAGATAAAACCCTCCAGGCAGCACCGTTTCCTCCCTGTCCCTCCTTTTGCCTCCAAATATCACAAAATTGACGCCCTCTTTTACATACAGAAATATTCCTGCTCATATACGTTTGGAGTATTCATCCAAAGACGTTCGAAAGAACAATAAAACGTCAATTCCTTGTCGAGGCAAATGAAAAATGAAAATAACCTCCCATTTCCATAGGAGAGGGACACTCGTCACACGTGAAAAAAAGGAAATTTATTGCGGTGCGAATTATCGTCAGCCGGGGAGAATTTTTCAAAATAATTATATTCCGTTTTTTTTACTAATTACCATAATCGTCAAGAGGGAATAAAGATATAATATTCTTCATCGTTGTGCCGCTATTTCCAGTGGCAAATTTTGTTTTATCACTATATGCATCGAAATACCACAGAAGTAAAACAGATAAACCGGTTTATTAAACCGGAAAATAAGTGGTATCTGATGCACGGTGAGTAATTGTTCGGAAATAACCATGTAAGGGATATAGTACCCGAAGGCCATGGCTCTTTAGACGCTACATTATGAAGCTTCACGCCCGGCGAGCACGGACGACATTGAAGTTTGCATCGTTCGAATCCAATGAATAATATATTAGCTAAGAACCGACCGGGGTTCGGGTCCGGGGGTACTTTGAGTTAACGCGGTCCTCTAGTTTCTCGGCTGTTTTTTTACGGCTTTTTCAATAATTTTTTACGGGCAAAGCATCGAAATAATCAATCTCATTGTTTTTGCATAATCTTTATTAACATTTAAATAAGCGTTACAAATTTTTTGAAGTCAAAATATATAATAGAATAAAAGTTATAGTGGCCGACAGGAAGACATCAAGTAAAAGAGGTGCTTGACGGTGACCAAGATTGCGGCTGTTCTGCTTATCTGAAATCAAAAAACCAAATGGCATTTTAATCTTTATGTTTAAGACTAGCGATTGAACTAGAGTGAATTCTAAATTACAAAAATTGACTTTTTTATACACTTTTGAAAATTACATTCTATTTTTTACTCGTTTTTTCTTAAGTTTTTCGCTCGTACAAGAAAAACTATCGAAGCAATCATGATAATCCTAGTTCAATCGCTGGCTTATAACATATTAAAGATGCTGTATAAATTTGAACAAGATCGGTGCAGTAGTTTCTGAAATACCGTGGTCACCGTTTCGAAAAATGGTGTTTCGAGAAAAACGCGTTTGAAAGTTCGCGCATGTGATTTATACTAAAAATTTCATCTCACCGTCAATCTGCTATGCCTGGACCATACAATAGGCCTTCCTCTTCTCCTTGGAAGTCACGCAGAGCTGCTCCGTCTTCCCTTTTCGCGATTCGGGCCTGTTTTACAACATCACTCGTGCGCCTTTCTGAACGGTCGATCCGAGAGCTATCACGCTGTTGAACATATCCTTTAGCTTGTGGGCCGATTTTCACTCCCATGGTTTCCAAGGTCTTCAGGATAGATTTGAATCCTTCGTTGAAGATTATGACAGCGAGAAACGTGGCGATTTCAACCACTTTTGGCCCAGAATGGAGGTGCTTCGGAGCAAAAGTCCAGATTAACGAATTGAGCGACTCGTTATTATTTTGAGTTTCCGCTCCCAGGCATCTGCTTAACAATTCTTCTTTGGATAAATCCTCATAAATTGGCTTTATAACTTTTTGAACTGCTTCAGAAAGAGGCGGTTTATTGTGTTTGTTTCGCTCGGCTTTCGGAGCAGCCCGGCGCGCGCTCCGTATACCTGCTCCGTTCCAGGGCCGTAACTTGTGAACCACTTCGAATATCGAAAAATCCTTTGGCACACATTTTCTACACATATTGTAGATGTGATTTATGAAGAAAAAAAATCGATTTTTTCGACCCGAGAAACTAGAGGACTGCCTTAAGCAGCGTCGTATATGGCCAATACTCGGATCGGTGACCGCTTAGCCGTAGACCGGCTGGCACATCAATCAGTCAGCGAAAGGTCAATACTCCTGAGGCATTGATGTAGATACTTGAGTAAAGCGTCTGTGCACTAAAGATTCAGGAGAACATGGGGCCGTCTATGCTGGTGCGGGTTTTCCACAGGTTCCCGTACCGTCGGCAAATGCGGCCGAGTGTAGCTTAAGGGGTCTGTGAACGCAACGGAAGTTAGTTTAGATTAGCTAAGTGTCGGTAGGAATTGATAGGGAAGGGTTCCAATTGGATAATGGAGATCCAAGTGGATTCCGATATTTGTCCGCTCTTCCTGATAGGGATCCAATGGACCATCGCATTGGATCCCTATATTGAAACGTCACGCTCGTACATCGGATTCCAATCGGGATTCCCCATTGGAATCCAATGTACGAATCCAATTAGAATCCTAAAGGCTTCCCACATTATGGAACGGAATCCGATACGATTCTTTATTCATCCCATCACATTCTGTACGCTGCATTTTCTACACAAAATATATATTGGGATGTTGCAAAAGTTCTCGCTGTTTTCCCGTGAAAATTAATGCTTTGTTGTCAAAAAATTAGCCAAAAACATGTCACTGAAAGTATTGTCCATTCCTAGACACTATTTTTTGTTATCTTTCTGGCAGCATTCCAATTCCACGTCGGACAAACACATGAAATGAGTGGATCTTCCAAAAGTACAAATCTTATGCTAAAAAATATATCTTAAAAATCGCTTCGAATCAAATAACTGAAAATACACTGTTATGATCGTTTGTTATTTATTTTACTGCACTACTCCGCGTAGACTCTCACGACAAACAATGTTATGCAACTCGGATGCTTGTTAGAAGATTTCAGCAGGTTTGTAAGGCGGAGAGAGAGGAATTATATATATATATATATATATATATATATATATATATATATATATATATATATATATATATATATATATATATATATATATGTGTGTGTGTGTGTGTGTGTGTGTGTGTGTGTGTATATATATATAAGGTTAATGATGAAAAATCAATGCAGTCATTCGATAAAACTCTTTAATTATCACAATGATATCAACTATATACTTACTATTGATACTATTGATATGCTTAATGTGATACAACAAATAATGATAGGAATTCATTTGGTCTGTTATGCCATATCTGCGACCAAGATGGTACAAGCACTCGGTAGCATAGGGGCAGCGTGCGTAGCTATCCGTAGGAAGGTACTAGATTCGATTCCCGTATAGGCAAAATATTTTCTTCGAACAAAAACATTTCAGCAGGCCAGGGTATGACGAATGATGATACAAAATCATTGTAGTAGAACCCTAAATTAAGTGGTTCATTTCATTTTGTATTTTTGAAATATTTTATGCATGTAGGATACTTGGATTTACAGTGTATATTGTAAGCAAATAAAGATTTATTTGAATCGAATCTTTATTTATTCAATTTTAATACATTTAATATTCAAAAAGAATAGCCGAAACACATGAGATCATCGTAGACTATGAAACATGAGAAAAACATATTGGATTTAAAAAGGTTCTATTTTAATTATGTCTTTCTGTCCAGGCAACCTGATAGGGGCCTCATCAGGCAACCAGGTCAGACCCATATGTGACACAACGTTACATTTCCTAGTAGGGCCCTTTCAGACTGCCTTATTAGTGCCCTACCAAGGCAGTCAGATAACCCGAACGGGCCCTGATTTGGGCCCCATCAAAATTTCTGAGCAGGATGACATCATATCACCACGTACATACACATCACGTATACGCTCACGAAGCATGCAGGTTATGTTCCAACACGCCGAGTTTTCTCTCCTGACTTTTCACATATTTTCGATTCGAACGTGGTAAGGATTCTCAAACGGCGCTCATCGAAGAACAGTGCAGAATCCAATTGGATCCTAATGAGGACTCCCCTATGTGCGGTGTCCCCACAAATCCCTATAGAGATGTGGGTGCGTCTTGGGACTCCCCAACAAATTTGTGCACGGGATCACGAAAGCCTATTTTTCGTTGGGAGATCAAAGAAATTCCGCTTGACAATAGCAAATAAAAAATCTCACCGACTTCGATCGGGAAATAGCGCGGAATCCACTTAGGTTTCAATGTGGACTTCCTATGTGCGGCGTCGCTATCAAATTCCTATCAGGATGTGATGGGATCTGGAGACTTCGACAAATTTCTGCACGCGCTGATACGAAGAAGTCCGAAAGGTTATACGTTGGAACTCAGGATAAATATATAATTTGTTAATTGCCCTATTTTTTTCGGCACGTCCCGGCTGCAAACATCACTCGAATGTTTTTTACGATCCTTACGAGAGATGCAAGCTTCAACATGAATTCAGACATTTCCGACTCTTCAACTTTTCACGATGTATACGTTTTGATGTTTCGGATGCAATTTAAAATAGGAATCTTATTTTCGTGCCACCATATCAACATATATTGTAAAAACATTCGTACATGTACCTACAGCAGCATACAACACACACATAAGTATATATTTAAAATTCTTGAATTGCTCGAGCGTGTGTCCCCGTTGCATTAAACATACAGCATAGGTATATACAGCAAAAGTATGACGTTCTCACGCCGTTGGGCGACCGGGAGGGTAGATCATGTTGAAATATGTATAGAGTTATACATGTATATACAAGAGAGAAGAAGTAGAGAGTCTTCGTCTGAAGGATAACCCCCTCGAAAACCATATAACCATCACCTTAGACGAAAGGATTCGCATCAAAAAGTTCCACCTTACGACTTTGCCCTCCCACTCGTGGAATAACAAATTCCTTTTTTTTCCCCCCACAGCCACACATCCACGGTACTGTGCCGCGATTCGCGAAATTACATTCGCGAGTTCCTCACGGAACTCGCCCTATGCGAATAAATATTATAATGGATCATTTTTTATGTATCCGTCGTATATACGGGAACGTGTTTTGTATTTGTAGTTGAATATCCGGCATTCCGTGTGCTCCGGATGACGTATCTGATGACGTCCCGATATACATAACCCAAACGAAGTTATGTATATTGATAGTCTCGACGTTCCACACAATCGCTTGGGATGCCACATTGGTAGCATCGAGCACTGATAATCAGATGCCGGTGACAACAATTGGCGACTCGGGAAAAGATGGACGCGTCGAGACTCGAGTATCAAGTGTATTTTTGGCGAATTTATTGCACTTCCGGTAAAACCTCTTTCAGAATCGGACAAATGTATTTTTCTCGTTGTGCAACGGTGGTTGATGCGAGCAGGTCGCGCAGTGTCTCGTAAACTTTATCGTCGATGTAACTCACCGAGTCAGGCGTGTATATATATATATATATATATATATATATATATACACTTAGAAAATATATGTGAACTGGAAAATCGTGCTTGGGAAAAGAGCTGAGACAAAGCAGGGAGGGCGGAAGTGTCGCGGGTCTGTATTTCCCGAAAAGCTTCTTCCCCGTGCGGACTCGTTTTTTTTTATCGTTCTACCCACTGACGTCGAAAGTCTTCGACGAAAGTTAAGTTTCGACTTCTCCCTCCCTACCTCTTACCCTCACTCTCTCTCCCTCTCTTGACAATCCTCAGGAGGGCTAAGTATCTCCGGTCCATATAACCTCTGTCCAATCCCTTTTCATCGGCAACGTTCGTTTCTCCTTCCTTTTGTCGATCCCGATGGCAAATTATACTGGTAAACTCGTGTAGTTGCAAACCTCTCGAGTACTATCGAGGAGTTCCTTCAAGAATCGTCAACCGAACGACTACCGAGAAGAATAAATGAGCTCAATGCGAAAATTGCCCCGATCATTCCCCTTCCATTCGTAATCTTTGCACGGAAACGGAAATTTTATTCCTTCCGGCTTATACATTAGGGAATTGGATAAGAAGATGATTTACAGTTGGAAAAGTGAAGAGTTTCGATCGATAAGCGTGCTCCGAGTCGGTTAACATTTTTTGACAACATTCACATCGCGGTTGATTGCTGTTTGATCAATTTCTTGAGCACTGTACTAGACGTTTACTGGCCTAATTGTTGTAGCTGTGAATAAAGTAATATTAAGTTACTTAGTCACTTCAGTAAGTAACTTAAATTAATATCGAGCTACTTAGTCATTTCAAAAAGCAAGCAAAATTAATATTAAGTCACTTACTTATTTCACTAAGAAACTCAAAATAATATTCGTCACTTAGGGATTTCACTAAATAACTACAATTAATATTAAGTTACTTAGTTATTTACTTAGCTAATTTACTTTACTTACTTACCTAATTAACCTAATTGTTGAAGCTGAGCCGTATACAAGTATAGCTGAAGCAGGGACCCAATAAATTTAGTACGTACTCGTACTACTTGAATAAATGCTATATCCATTTTCTAACCGTCCAAGTTCAATGAAGAAACTTTGTAATCGGCTACGTTATGTTTCCATTTTTTTTCTCCCATCTCCCATTGTATTTCTAAGTCACTGCACATGTTTTCCTGTCCTATCAAGCTAATACCCTTCGTAACGCGCCCGAGTTACTTACTCATTTCAAAAAGCAAGCAAAATTAATATTAAATCACTTACTTATTTCACTAAGTAACTCAAAATAATATTCGTCACTTAGGGATTTCGCTAAATAACTACAATTAATATTAAATTACTCAGTTATTTACTTAGCTAATTTACTTTACTTACTTACCTAATTAACCTAATTGTTGAAGCTGAGCCGTATACAAGTATAGCTGAAGCAGGGACCCAATAAATTTAGTACGTACTCGTACTACTTGAATAAATTCTATATCCATTTTCTAACCGTCCAAGTTCAAAGAAGAAATTTTGTAATCGGCTACGTTATGTTTCCATTTTTTTTCTCCCATCTCCCATTGTATTTGTAAGTCACTGCACATGTTTTCCTGTCCTATCAAGCTAATTCCTTTCGTAACGCGCGCGCGCGCAAAGTTTCCACTGACAATGAGATAATTCCGTTTGTTTTCCATTTAAGTTGTTTGTCATCCTATTTACATCGTCACCGAGGCGAAACTTCCCCTCGGTCGAGGGTGAGAGGAGGCGCGTGAGCTCTCTCAAGCTTTTCCTTTGCCGAATGAACGTTCGAAAGTGCCTTCGGGACTTGGAGCGACTATTTTCATTGCTCCGCATTTCGCCTTCTCCCTTTCTTTCACCGTTGAACTTGTTTCCGGGGTCTACGATCGATCTTGCGTACACCCTACTATTTCTCTGCACTCTTGAAACGCTCCTTGGTGGAGATCCCCATCGGCCCTCATCCGCTAAGTAACTTAATTGAATTCCACATCGGGGACGATAGTACGATGACAGGAAGAGAGAGAGCACCGTTTCTCGTCGTTCCACCATTGTTCCTGGCGAACGAGTGGCGAATTTCGTGAGGACGTCTCACGAAATTGACTGCCCCCAACTATGGACCATCATCGAAGGTATCGCAATGGACTTTCCCCGATCTCTATTCCCCTCAAACACTTCTGTCAAGTCGCTTTATCTCGTTATTTTCTTTTCTCCCGATTTTCTTTGTGTCTCTAGTTCTCTCGTTCTCTTTTTTATTTCTGTTATTCCGATGCAACGGAACTGAAACTGCTCGAGACTTTCCTCGACGACGTGGATTTTGATGGGAACTCGAATGAAGAAGGCATCGCAAAGAGGAAACAACGGGTTGACGTGAGCCGCTGTTGTCTTTGAGTGATGCCTAAAAGCGACGTTCAATGGGCAGCAATAAGCGGCAGTAACTTAATAACGACGGTTTGGTGACTCAATATGCCGTTGGAGGAATGCAAGCAACAACTAATAAGTCAATTAAGCACTGCTGATTTTTCCGGCCATGGAGTGTCACCTTAACTATGTCATTGGCAAGAAGCAACAGCGTTTTAGTAACTTACTAACATCGGTTTGGTGATTGAATATACCGTTGGACGAATGCTAGCAAGAGCTAGTAAGTCGAGGAAGTACTGCTGATTTTTCCTACCCATTCCGCACATGTCACTAGCAAAAAGCAACAGCGTTTTAGTAACTTACTAGCATCGGTTTGGTGATTCAGTGTGCCGTTGGACGAATACTAGCAACAACCAGTAAGTCAATGAAGTAGTGCTAATTTTTTCCGCCCATGAAGTCACCTTATGTCATCAAGTGTCACTTATATCGCGAGCAAAGAGCAGCAGCGTTTGAGTAACTCACTGACACCGGTTCGGTGATTCAATATGCCGTTGGACGAATGCAAGCAACAGCTAGTCAGTCAAGGAAGTAAGATAATGAATCCTACTGGATTCAGTATTCATTCCATATTCGGATATCATCAAATTCAATAATCTGGAAAAATGGACAATGGAAATGGGACAAATATAATGTCCCCTTTCTACCCCCATTTCTTCAGTTACTAGATACTAAGAGCGCGATTTCCTTTGGGTAAATATAATGTAATCGGACGATAATGTTTCAATAGAATAAACATGTTTTCTGTCCATTTTTCCAGATTATTCAATTTGATCATATCCGAATACGGAATGAATACTGAATCGAATTGGATTCATTATTCATTTTGAAATGAATACTGAATCCAGTAGGATTCATTATTCATTTTGGGAACGAATACTGAATCCAACTGGATTCATTATTTATTCTCAGAACGAATACTGAATCGAGGTGGATTCATTATCGAAAAAAAATGAATATCTATCTGACATGTATTCGGTATTATTTTCCTTCCATACTCGAATACTTTTGGTATTCGAGGATGCCGAATACTTTTAGTATTCGAGTATGCCCATCTCTGCACCTTACCTATGTCGCTAGTAAAATAGCAGCTGCGTTTCAGTAACTTACGAACATGGGTTTGGTGATTCAATATACCGTTGGACGAATGTTAACAACAACTAGTAGGTCAATGAGATGCTGCTGATTTTTTTCTGTCCATTGAGTGTCACCTTTATTCTATAGGAAACTCATTAATTTATTGCCAACTATTAAGAACTTTTTGTGTCAGTTTGGACAGTATTACCGGTAGGAAAATTGAATTGATATAAAAGACTTTATTATTCAATGGCTTTATTTATTACCATCAGTTCGAGACTGAACTTTCACTCGTTTCCCGCGGTATGTCTGGAAAAGCAGGAGGCTACACAGTTCTATAAAGAACAGAAAATGGATTCTCAGTTTTGCATCTATTGTATCCGTGCTCCAGCAACTCTTCCTCTCTCTTTTTCCCTCTCTCTCGCTCCTTGTAAGGTCTCGTGCATCTCTTCGAGACTCTAAAAGTCAGCCTGACTTACATTCTACGCGGAGATAGTTCTCGCCTTTCACTGATCGTCATATCTAATTGACCTGCGTTATGTGCGAACCTGACGATCGGCCTCGTCTTACGATGAGACTGCACGATGAAGCAGCATTTTTCGCCGGTTATTTAAGAGGAGGCAGGCATTACGCGCCTTGTGTTCACCTCTCACGGGCTCATCCATTCACCACCTTTCTCTCTCTTACTCTCTCTCGAAATTGTGGATCTGCTGTTGCACGTTCGTCTTTCTCTTAGGATCGACGTGCCGAACACAATGGCATGCGCTTCATGCGCGTTATTTCGTGACACTTTCGCTATTCATCCCGTAATTATTTATTCAGAACGCACATACATATAGCCGATTTCAATTTAAAAGCAAAAAATAAAATGAATATACAATGGAATCCCAGCTACCGATTTTGTCTGTTCTACATACATGGCGGTGAACTAAGCGTCCATAGAATGAAACGAAAAATCCTGTACATTGTTTAATTTATTTATTTCTATTGTTATCCACTGTTATTATTACAATATTAAACACGTTTTTGTATTAGGAGTACAACTTTGCAGTGACCGTTTTACTTAGAGAGCCACTGCGGCCGAAGTAGTGGCCCTAGCTCAATAAAAAAGTGGCATTTTAAACTAGAGGCTCTGCCAATGTAAACAATTTAAAAAAGCTAACGGATACGTGTATGCATTATAAAGTTATAGGCACTCAAACATGGCAACCTACGAACCGAATTCTCAGCATTTGCGGGGGGTTATGATTTACTTCTTCAACATCAAGAAATCTGCGGCTGAGGCCCACCGTTTGCTTGTAGATGCTTACGGGGAGGATTCTATAAGTGAGAAACCGTGTCGGCGGTGGTTTCAACGCTTCAAAAGTGGAGATTTTGAGGTCGAGAACAAGCATGGTGGCGGAAGGCAGAAAGTTTTTGAAGACGGGCTGACAGCTGGGCGTTGTGTACTATGAGCTGCTCAAACCATCCGAAACCATCACAGGGGAACTCTACCGACGTCAGTTGATGCGCTTGAGTAAGGCACTCAAAGAGAAACGGCCACAATTCAACGAAAGACATGACAAGGTGATACTGCAGCATGACAATGCCCGACCCCATGTTGCAAATGTCGTGAAAAAGTACTTGGAAACGCTGAAATGGGAGGTTTTATCCCACCCGCCGTACTCTCCAGACATTGCCCCTTCCGACTATCACTTGTTCCGGTCAATGGCACACGATTTGGCTGACCAGCACTTCAGTACTTAAGAAGAAGTCAAAAATTGGGTCGATTCCTGGATTGCCTCCAAGGACCAAGACTTTTATCGACGCGGGATTCGAATGCTACCTGAAAGATGGGCCGAGGTCGTAGCTAGCGACGGGCAGTACTTTGATTAAAAAATATGTAGCCACTTTTTTATAATAAAGCCTTAAACTTTTGAAAAAAACGGTCACTGCAAAGTTGTACTCCTTATAATATTCGTGGCTCGAAGCTGTTACAATAAATGTAGGAAGAAAATATTGCGCTTCAACGATGCAATTTTCATCACGATCGATATGTCAAGAGATACCCTAAAGTATAAACACGAAGAAAAGGGATAAAGTCTGCACTCGGAGTTTCAATTTTGGACACAGAGCCTTTATCTTTTGGAATGGGGGGTTGAAAAAAAGTAGCACAATTTTCCTGGGTACCTCAGTCCAAGCTCGGGGTAGAGAAAAGTATACCCCCCGTTCACGATACTCCGCCCGCAGTTGTACCTTATTTGGCTCCAGTGAATATTTTTTCTTCGGCTATTTTATTCTCGCCACGGAGCACCGAAAGCCACGTCGGTGGATGCAAAAATCTGTTTGGGCACCGCGTCGTGGCCACCTACGCTTAGGTTTTTTCCTGAATAATACATAAGCCGTGTGTGCGTATACTTTGCTACGTTAACTCGTATGCGTTTTCATCCCTCTCTCGGGCTCGCGCGCGTTCTCGTTAAAAATCGAAAAACTTACGACACTTTTTTCTTTCCGCGCCCTCGTTCGTTTCGCAGTCTGCCCACTCGCTCACTGTTTCTCTCGCTCTCATTCAGCAGCCCCTGTGCTGGCCGCGTGAATATTTCAAGCATCGGCCAGCTGCCTTTTGCATTTTAACGGCACACAGGCCCTTTATTATGCCAGGCCAATATGGCTGTGCATGTGCATGCGTATGGGTGCGAGCGACTTTTTCCTCTTCCTATTCCTCACACACAGACCTCACCCCGGGGCGGCTTTTTCTTGCCCTATATTTTTTTCTTTCAACCCCTGACTTTCGCCGCCGCTATTTTTAGAGCCGCTTTTTTTCTACACTTTCCGACGACCCCGCGTTTATAACACCCTTTCATTTTTTATTTTTGTTATTCTGTTTAGAATCAGACTTATTGAATAAAGTGGCAATTTTATTGTCCTTTTTTCGCGACGAGTGAAGTAAAATTGATTAGGGGTTTGGTGTCGCGAAATTACGTCGGATCAGTGAGTTTTGTATTGGAGGAAATGGAGCGGATTTTTTTTTATGGAACAAAGATTGTTTTAGACTGCTATTTTTTTAGCAGGTTTTTTTTATTTGAATACAATGGAGATGAAAAAAAATCGCATTTTTTCAATTGTTTTGTGGAGGACATGATTAGGGGTTGGATATAGCAATTATATACTGGACAAATTGGACAACATGACCGAAACTGTAACGTTGTTTTTTAAAACTTTTTTTGGGTGACATGAGAAAACTTAAATAAGAGTTGGATTTCACAATTTTTGCACAAGACAAAATGGAGCTGGCCTTTTGTCAAAATCGGACGGAGATTACGAGGGTGGGGTGAAAAGTTTCCGGCCTGACCAAGAGATGGTGCCACTAGGTCTAGTTTTGGAGCGGCGTCCTACAGTACCATTCCTACCGAGCTTGTATGTACAGTTTCAGCCCAATCGCTACGTTAGTTTGCGTTTGAGAGCACATTGCGCGAGACGCTTCCGTTGTTTTCGTAAAAATGGAAAAATTGGAAAAACGTGCTGTCATCAAATACTTCCATTTGAAAGGTTTTACACCAAAACAAATAAAAGAAGAGATGGATTCAGCACTAGGAGACCCCTCTCCATCATATTCAACTATTAATCAGTGGGTTTCTGAATTTAAAATTGGTCGTGTGAGCACCTCTGACGAGCTTCGCTCAGGACGGCCCGTTGAAGTCACAACTTCAGAGATGATTGAAAAAATCCATAAAATAGTGTTGGAAGACCGCAGGTTGAAAGTGCATGAGATAGCTGAGACCTGTAGGATGTCAGCTGAACGTGTGCGAAATATTTTGCACAACCATTTGAACATGGAAAAGCTGTGTGCAAGGTGGGTGCCGCGTTTGCTAACGCTCGACGCTACCGACAATTTGGCGCTGTATAGATGTAATCCAAACGAATTTTTGCGTCGATTCATAACTGTTGATGAGACATGAGTCCACCACTACACTTCTGAAAGTAAAGAACAGTCAAAACAGTGGGTTGGAAAAGGGGAGCCAACCCCAAAGAAGGCAAAAACAATTTTATCGGCAAACAAGGTTATGGCTACTGTTTTTTGGGATGCGAGAGTTATGAGAAATGTATCAGTGTTGATGGAGATTATGTTTAAAAATAAAGCAAAAAAAATTTTTAAATATCGTTTTTCTTGGTCAGGCCGGAAACTTTTCACCCCACCCTCGTATTACGATATTCGCGATGATTTATATCGCATATACTGCTGTTTTTATCGGGTTCTGAAATTTCTATATTCGCGTGGTATTTCGTGCTCGTAAGAGGGCACTCTCAACTTCTCGAAAAAAGCGAATTGGATCGGAACCAAATTAGTATCGGGACGACCCGTTCTCTTTGGGAGAATATTCTTTGCGTTCCGGATGTAGACATTTCCATTTGAAACTCGGAGGCAGCGGAAATCCCCACTTTTATCGTATACTTTTCCTCCTCGGTGGAGGCAATTCGGCGGATTTGATCTCGGCAATTTTCGTGCAGCAGCTAAACCTGGAAATTTCGGTATTTGGAACGAAAATCTTGTTCCGTTTAATGAACCCGGCGAATTCCATTTCGGCTGAGAAAAAGTGTGATCATTTGTGAATGTTTCTTGCAGTCTGTGAGTTTTTAAACGTTCTAGCATTTCTACTTTATTTCCACGATTTTTTATAGTTCGCGCTGGAAAGGAAAAATATTCACAATGCGAACAAAATGTACCTATATTTGCTCGATTTGCTGACGCGAAAAATTCGCGCATTTAGCGCGGCGTCTTCATTAATTTAATAGCTTCCTTTTCTCTACGCCTCTCTCTCTCTCTCTCTCTCTCTCTCTCTTTCCTTTCACTTTTCTTTTCATCTCTCTTATATTATGAAGAAACACCGCGCGAGATATTGCTCCCAGGAAAATTACGTCTTCACTACCGCATCCTCTCACTGCGACCGAGCGCGATACTTGCTTTAATCGACCTCTAGTGAATGGAGGCGAGACTGATATACATAATTCCGCAGCATACGCTCCCTGCGCCATAAAGTGATCACAAAAATTGATTTGCTCTTCGTCTCCGTTGAAATGAAAGCGGCTAGAAAATCCCCATTGAAGAGACTTCCGCAAGGACTCGGGACGAATTGTTTCTCAACAATCACGAGATCCATGCCTGATCGCCGCCCAAAACGAAGAAAAGAGAGGGCCGGTAGCGATAGAATAATAATCTCATTATTATTCCTACGAATAATTCTTACGAATAATATTTAATATAATATTCTTTAAGAATTAATAAATATTTAAAATAATATTCTTACGAATAACAATAATCATTAAGAATAATATTCTTTCAGAATTGTCAAATACTTAAAATAATATTCCTACGAATAATAATCTTATTATCATTCTTACGAATTCTTTCGATTATTTTTACGAATAATATGATGATAATGTTATAATAAGCCTTACAAGTAAATCACCGGAATGTTTCAAAAACATGATTTGATTTGATCAAAAACTGAGTTCAAATTTCCTAAAATATTCACAACGTCGGAGCTTGCGTCGTTGTGATGCAATTTACATTCGTTTGAATCGCACAATTCGCCTGGCAGTCTCAAATTACAAAAACCACTCGAAAGTATTTTTAGGATCCTCGAGATCCACAAGCTAAATTTGCAGAAAAAGATTTTCGTCGACAGAGTACAAAAATAAAAAAAGGGCTCCATTCCAACAGTGCCCCGCGTCATTTTTTTCCCTTATGAAATTCTTAATTCGAATTTATGAAAAATAAAATTTCATATTGAAATTTTGAAGACAACTCGATTTTTACATGATTACGGGATTACGTGGGTTTCGAGGCCAAAAAAAGCATATTTTCTCTATTAAAAAAAAATTAACATATACATTTTTTTATTCTCAATGTTGAGCACATAAAAGAGGAATATTTCAACAATACTTTTTAAAAATTGGGGAATTCAGACGGTGGGACGTAGTTTCCGAAGACCTTTAAAAAAAGTGTCCTCGTGGTGGTCAGGATAACTCATGATAGCTTTATCTGAAATTTAAAAAACCAAATTTGTTCTGTAAGTAGATAAGTGTAGTTCGTGAATGAACGAAGGATTTTTACAAAATTGAAAATTGAATTTTTGGCAGCGTTGTATGCAAGATAGTTCAGTTTTTAGTACAATTTACACTACGTAATTGTAAAAATTCACACTACGCCTTGTAAAATTAGTTGTAATCGAAAAAGAACCTTCGTCCAATCACTAGTCAATGCTATTTTGCAGAAGTGTGCAAAACTTCAATAAGATCGGTGCATTAGTTTTTGAGAAATCGTGTCCACCGACTTCAAAAATAGTGTTTTCAGAATATGCGATATACCTAGGTCACTCCCTACCTAGGGAACTCCCAAACGCTCTCTCTCCTATACTTTCAGTCCCATTGACTCAAAACTTTGGGAGAATATTCTAGACATATTGTACTATTAGATAATAATTTTTTTTAATAGATTTTTTGACATTTTCAAACCCACGTAACCCTTTAAGTTTGCATCGTTGGGATGCAGGGAAAATGAATTCTTTCGAATTGTTCAAACATTTTCCTTCCGATGTAGCCTGTGAAAATCACTCGAAGGCTTCTATGTATTTATATTAAAGATTTACGACCTTAATTTGCCAAAAAAGTATTCGGATACTGATAAAAATAAAGAAATAAAAAATGAACAAGAAAGTCATTGCTTTCCAACGATGCAGAGTTCAACGTCATATTTTTACGTCATAAGCCGATTCTTGCGCGGGTGTATGTGAATCGCGCGTATCATCGACGAGATTGACAATGCGCGATATTCCACGACGATTGAACAAACCGGAACAAACAAAAGAGTCGTCGGTAAATAGGCGCTTGCGAGTGATCAACGCGACGGGTACAATCCGAAATGCAATTTCGACGCAATTGGCTTGAGACTGCTTGAAAGCAGCACAAGCGGTGGAGAACAGTTCCCGGACCGTTTGTCCCACTCGTGCTCTCCGCAACCTGCTCTGTGCATACAAACTCTCAATGTATATACATACGAACGAACACGGGAATAGAGATGGCTGCAGATACGAGATGGCGCTGTTACGGCGACGTTTCATCGCCGGTTGGGCTAGTGCAGCGAGATGATGCAGTGCATTACCCTCTAATATGCAGCATAACAGACACAGCGGACCAATGAATTCCTGGTAATTGTACCAGTGGAACGAACGAATGGTCCACCAATGAGAAATGGAATTTACAATGATGTTGAAATTACCCATAAACCCAAACAACGGAAATCTGTTTTTTAATTGCCTAAATTGTGGTTCGACCAATTTGTGTCAGTCAACATTCAGTCACCTTTTTTTTGTAGAACCACCAGAACTATTGCTGAAAACTATGAGGATCTGTAGAACTCAACCGCATGCAAAGAACTCCCGGTAATTTATGGTTTTCTGGAAAATGATCTGCTAAGGAAAGTTAGCGGATCATTTTCTCCATCACCTCTTTTGGATAAAATCACCGGAACTATTGCTAAAAACTATCAGGAACTATAGAACTCAACCGCATGCACAAAGAACTCCCGGTAATTTATGGTTTTCTAGAAAATAATCTGCTGCGGAAAGTTAGCGGATCATTTTCTCAGTCACCTCTTTCGGATAAAATCGCCGGAACTATTGCTAAAAACGATCAGGAACTATAGAACTCAACCGCATGCAAAGAACTCCTGGAAATTTATGGTTTTCTGGAAAATAATCTGCTGCGGAAAGTTAGCGGATCGTTTTCTCAATCACCTCTTTCGGATAAAATCACCAGAACTATTGCTGAAAACTATCAGGATCTGTAGAACTCAACCGTATGCAAAGAACTCCCGGTAATTTATGGTTTTCTGGAAAATGATCTGCTAAGGAAAGTTAGCGGATCATATTCTCAATCACCTCTCTTGGATAAAATCACCGGAACTATTGCTAAAAACTATCAGGAACTATAGAACTCAACCGCATGCACAAAGAACTCCCGGTAATTTATGGTTTTCTAGAAAATAATCTGCTGCGGAAAGTTAGCGGATCATTTTCTCAATCACCTCTTTCGGATAAAATCGTCGGAACTATTGCTAAAAACGATCAGGAACTATAGAACTCAACCGCATGCAAAGAACTCCTGGAAATTTATGGTTTTCTGAAAAATTATCTGCTACGGAAAGTTAGCGGATCCTTTTTTCAATCACCTCTTTTGGATAAAATCACCGTAACTATTGCTAACAACTATCAGGAACTATAGAACTCAACCGCATGCACAAAGAACTCCCGGTAATTTATGGTTTTCTGGAAAATGATCTGCTACGGAAAGTTAGCGGATCCTTTTTTCAATCACCTCTTTTGGATAAAATCACCACAACTATTGCTGTAAACTATCAGAAACTGTAGAACTCAACCGCATGCACAAAGAACTCCCGGTAATTTATGGTTTTCTGGAAAATGATCTGTCACGGAAAGTTAGCGGATCATTTTTTCAATCACCTCTTTTGGACAAAATCACCGAAACTATTGCCGAAAACTATCAGAAACTGTAGAACTCAACCGCATGCACAAAGAACTCAAATTTATGGTTTTCTGGAAAATCATCTGCTACGGAAAGTTAGCGGATAATTTTTTCAATCACCTCTTTCGGATAAAATCACGAGAACTATTGCTCAAAACTATGAGGAACTATGGAACTCAACCACATGCACAAAGAACTCCCGGTAATTTATGGTTTTCTGGAAAATGATCTGCTACGGAAAGTTAGCGGATCATTTTTTCAATCGCCTCATTTGGATAAAATCACCGGAAGTATTGCTAAAAACTATCAGGAATTATAGAACTCAACTGCATGCGTAGAGAACTCTCACTTAATTTTGATCTGCCGACAAATGCTCTGCTAATTTCACTGACGCGACCAATATTAACCAATATTAATCTCCGAATATTAAGCAACCATTTTCTAGGATTCTCCTTCGAGACCTATGATGTTGAAGTTTTCCCATTGGGGTGAAACGAAAATTCATTTTTTTAACTTCCTTCATTTTTTTACCGATTAAGGCTGTGAGAATTACTTGAACGTTTTCACAAATTCTTATTAGAAATTTATGTCTTCAATTCGTAAAAAAAAGGCTTTCGGTAATGATCAAAATAATAGAATGAAAAATGAGCAAAAAATCGTTGCATTCCAACGATGCAAACTTCAACGTAGTTTGAGACCTGCTGGTCGACTCTACGAAAAGAAGATTTCATAAGACGATGGATAAATAAGAAATCATTTTCGTTCCAGCGGCGCAAACTCCAGCGTAGTTTGCAAGATGCATCAAGTAGAACGAGAAAGTTTGCGCTGGCAGTGAAATCAGACGGGTTCGATCAGACACCCGTCTCGCGCACTGACCGCGAAAGAGAAACGACCACGCTCGATATAACGAAAATACGAAATGTTATGAATCGGAGAACAAGCCGGCACGACGCGGTTGACAGTTGACAAGGCGCAAAGAGAGCATCTTTTTCACCAAAAATGATCGAGCAATCATAGCGAAAAAATTAAACAGCGCGCAACTCGAGCGCGACATTGGCGTAGTGTTTTTTTTTCTTCTTCGGTTTGTTTGCATCAGACGCAGTCGAGTGCGTGATCACGGGTGCGTAATATGAAAAGGGGTACGCGTTACGAGGTTAACGATGCATGAATCGTTTCTCCAACCGTGTCTCCCATGTTTCGAGGTTGAACGGATTATTCAACGATAGAAACACGTTCCGAAAAATCTCGTGTCTCTTGTTCCGATGAATGGCATGCGAGTCAAAACGGAGCACAATGAGACCGGGGTGGCCGTGTTCGGGGCTAACGCAGCTCGAACGATCGCGAATACATCGCCAAAAAAAAAATTTAATTTAAATAGGATCAATTTAAGGCGGGATATACATTTAGACAGGGAAAAGGCAATATTGATCGATTTTTTAAACCTCAGAAATAATTATTCTACAATTGCCAAACTTTAGGTATACTTTAATAGTATATTTAAGTATACAAAACAATTTGTTTTAAATTAATTCATCGTCAAAATGGCGGTGCTGTGGCAAAGTCTTACAGCAAGGTCGCCGCGGGAGTTGCGAATCGGCTTGCAGTCTAGCTTCCCGTAGACTTTAATTCGCAAAAAAGTTTAAACATTTTGTTCAGTTAGAACATGTGTAGTTTCTATGTGACGGTAATTAAAATGAAGAAAATGCAAATTTGAGAAAATGGCACGCATTTACAAAAAAAAATCAACATTTCACGCAACATTTCTGTAAAATGTGGCTTAAAAAAGTAGTTTTTGTTCCAATGTTCCAAAAACAATTTTCGTAAAGTAGAAGGTACCAATATTATCAATATTTCCACCAAGTTTCAACTCAAACGGCTTAATAATTTTTGAGTAATCCTGCACGCCAATTTCGATAATGCTGTTTTGAGAAAAACGCGTTTGAAGTTCACGCCCGCTCCGAATCCGAGCGGTGAGGCACAGCGTTGACGGGCTGTAACGTTCGAAGTTTTTCGAATTTTGCTTTGAAACTTTGGGAAAATATTCTACATATATAGTTCCATCGTTTAAAGTATAAAAAAAAAGAAATCGATTTTTTATCGTTATTAATGTATGTCCCGCCTTGAGGGAGGACAACATTGACAATTTTCGAAAAATCATTTTTTTTAACACTTTTAAAAAACCCTTTGAACCTCCAAAAATATTATGCACATTCGTTCATAGCTCTAAAAAAACAGTTTTAAAGTGGTTTTCGAGCTATGTTTAGGGGGAGTCTCCGAGCGCAGAAAAGCGCCTTCGATGCCACGCCGGTGGACGCAGTTCTCGACTCTTGTAAGCCTATTATTTTTGGGAAAAACGTTACCGACTGCAAATAGTTTTATTTTTTACCAATAGGTGGCATTAGATCACGAAAAAAAAAACATCAGCTGTAGCGTCTAAAAACCGTTGACTTCAAACACGTTTTTCTCAAAACCATATATATGAAATCGGCGTGCAGCAGAACTCGAACAATTTTCGTCCAATCGACTTAAAATTTTAACTGTAGCTTATTAGATTGTTTTTTTAGTCAAGTACCAGCGCCTTTTTCGATTGATTGAAAATTGTAAAAAATATATCACTCTATATGAAAGTTATAATCGAAAAAACGAATTTTTTCCAACCTGTTGCTAAACTAAAATAATTTTAATTATAACTAATATAATTAAGGAAATTTTTTCACTCTTAGATCTAGGATTAAATCACGACAGTTCTACTACGTGCCGCGGAGAGGGTTGGCTGAAAAGCAGTAGTGCTATAGCGACTCGTGCGCCGCCGTTTTGTATTCTTTTGACAAATACATTTTTTTTACATACTTCTATATATAACTAATAAAGCCTTGAAAATTGCGTTGAAAATAGAAAATACAATTTTTCCCTCTCTTGATATTTTGCCACAAACCTTTTTACTTCTCGAGTTACGGTAATTTTTTACTCAATGACTCAATGACTGAATTTACCCTGATTTTTTACTCAAAATGAATAGGAAAAAAAGTCTGAAAAAATTCTCGCAAACTCAACGAAAACCGATTCAACTTTTTTACTATCTTGAGGTTTTCCTTCAATCCTTATCGTTTTCGCGTTCCACGTTATTTTTCAAATTGTTTTTTTTTTACTCAAAATATCTTTAGAAAAAAAATCTTACAAAGCTTTAAAAAAAAACAAAATTGAAGCTTGAGCTTCCCGCTTTATGATTCCGGTCAAAGAAATTCATTAAAAAAATATTGTCTGTAAACGGGGTCCACCAGAAAAGGAACAAAAAAAAGACGAAAAGTGGTTGTTTTCGAAAAAGGGTACGAGTTGTAAAAAATATGGTAAAGATTTTTTTTTTCAACGGAATGAAGGTGAATTCCTTCCTTTCAAAATGCCGTTTATTAAATTCATTTATGTCAACTATTGGCGAAATGGCATACAAAATCGTTCCGGAACTTTGTTGAATTTTTGTCCGGAAACTTTTCGCCGGTAGTGTATATTAGGACGTTGAATAGGTTCTCGCTGTTTTTCTACAGATGGCGTTACCAGAATTGCATGCGTGTAGTTAAAGATGGTACCGCATCTATAAAAAAGTACTATAAGCAAGCTTGAAATTCAGTGTATGTCATTTCGTCGAAGTGTGAACAACTTTTTTTTCCATAGTGTTAAACATGTCAAATTTCGTGTAAAAAACAGAATTCGCGGGGAGTTTAACTGCGGTACTTTATTGTTTTTTCAATGCGGCTGAAGCACATAGAATTCTTCTTGAGACTTACGGCGACCATGTTCTGTCGGAAACAACATACAGAGATTGGTTTAAACGCTACTAAAATAATGATTTTGATGTGTTGAATTGGAGTCTTCATAACGTCTCATATATATATTCTTGTCCCTCCCCCTCTACCCACCCTTTCGATGTGTGCGTTCCAATATAGACGGACCATTAATGCAATCAAATAGAAAAATGGTTAACCCTACGAAAATCATTTTAATTTAATTTCTTTAAGGCGTTACCCCCACTTGTAGCGCAAAAAAAAGGCCTTTTTCATGAATTTTTTTAAAGAAAACTACAAAACTTTTTTAATCGATCAATATACCATCTTAAAGAACACATCTTGAAGAACTTTCAGTAATTTTTTATTGAAAAATATTACATTGTTTAGTGGCAAATGGCCGTCAATGAAATAATGTTTTTATATACACGGTTTGCGGTGACCAACATTGCGGCGAAGTGGATCATCTGAAAAAAAAAATGCGGATGGATTTAGTCAAATATAAGTATAAACTAGTCTTTAATCGAAGGATTTTAAAAAATATTCATTTTTCACAAAATGGCGAACAGTCAAACTTAATGGTTCGATTTTAACTAAAAAAAAACGGCCGTTTTTTGGCTATAAAACGGCCATTTTTTTCGAAAAAAAAAATCGAACGTTTAAAGACTACATTTTTATGTATTAAATAAGCCTGCAAAATTTCAAGAAGATCGGTTCATTAGTGTTCGAGTAATCTTGGTCACCGACTTCAGAAATGCCATTTTGAGAAAAACGCGTTTAAAGTTTCAATTTCAGTTTACACGAAGAAAATATTTTTTTTTGTAAACTTACATAGAGTCATCTATTCCGGGCCCATACAGAAGTATGGGCCCGGATACTTATACTTCAAAAAAATGCAATAAAAAAAAATCGATTTTTTAAAAATCGCAAGTGGGGGTAACCCCTTAAATTAAATAAATGCATGTAATGGATTCAACAAAAAAAAAGATTTCAACAGATGAAACCGCATCACAGATTTATTGGGAATAAATAAAATATTTAATTATTAGACAATATTAAATAGATATTGATTTGAATAAATAAATATATTAAAAATAAATAATGCCAATAATGGAAGACAATAGGAAAAATTTGATTCCACGAAAAATCGAATTAATTCAAATAGACGCATAAAGTTAATATCGATAGAATTTTTCCGTCAGTGTACCGCGACGTGAACCCAATCGAACCCCAGCATAATATTTTCCAATTACTCACGCATGTGCTCCGGAACTCCGGCAATACTTTGTTTCCCTCGACCATTGAATTTCGCTGATCTATCAAACGAGTGGATGCGCGCCGCAATTGATTTTTATGAGTGCTTCGCCGCTGCGAAACATCAAACTGACAGACAAATATTCGACGTGTGCCTATAGACGATCCCCCTCGGTGTTTATCGGCATTGGAGCGAACGAAACGTAGCCCACGCCGTAGATTCATCGCGCAGAGTGCTCCGCTGCATAGAAAACGAAGTTTGGAGCAATCCATCGATGCACTCGGTTGCCTATCTGTTTTCAAATATTTATAAAATACTCTCGGCTGTTATACGAAAAACAAAAAAAAACGCCACGTGGTCGCGAAACTCCAACAGTGCACAAACAAGTTTCCATTATCGAGCACATAATTCGTACGCGATCGAATTGCATATGGCGAGTAATAATAATGGTACATTTAATTATGTAACATTTTGTTGATTCAACGGCCTTAACCGATAGCAAATGATACACGCGAGTGAGCAGGCGATATCGACATACGCAAAACGCACCGGATGGTCTAATTGAAATTTCCTTCCCCCTTTTTATCTCGCCCCTCGCCTCAAATTGTTTAATTCGTTAATGACGAAGGACCAAACGGAAAATTAACCATTTGGGCGGAAGTTCACAGGCCCTCGTTGGTTTCGATATCCCCGAGAGAAGAGCGACCACCAAATTTATGAACGTTATATACGTGTGCGCTATCGTAGAAGCCTGGCTTTTCGTTGAATTTAACAGCCAATACTGGAAATTTGCCCTTTCGTATGTTTTCGTGCCCGCCGTATATTTGTGCGAATAACGAGGCGGGAACGTTTCCATTCCCGATCGCATCGCTACCAACCCTGGAAACCTCGATAATTCCCGTGATCCGCAATGTTATGTGCGTCCTCGTGCGCACTCTGATTACAAATGCACTCATATTTCGCACAGCTCGGTGAGCAACTTCCCAGGAAATCCTAGTTTTGAAAACGAATTACTAATTTGATTCTGTTACATGTTATCTTATTCTGACAAAGTGATGTGCGCGCTTTTTTAACCTGATTACAATGTTTACGCCTGTATTTCGAACTAATAAAAAAATCCAATGTTTGTATGTAATTCTGATGCCAACCTACTGAACGTGAGAAAAATAAAGCTACGTCTTGTGTGAATTCGGTTGAGCCTTAACGAGTTCTTTTTGCAAAAATTCTAAACTGCTTGGAAAAATGATCGTGTCTGAGGCAAGTAGGATTTTCAAAAATGTTTGAAAAGTGCAGTGAAAAGCATTTTTCATATATATATATATATATATATATATCAGCGGAGAAATGCTTTACACTGCACTTTTCAAACATTTTTGAAAATCCTACTTGCCTCAGGCACGATAATTTTTCCAAGCAGTTTAGAATTTTTGCAAAAAGCAAAATTTTTGCAATATATATATATATATATATATATATATATATATATATATATTGTAACGTTGCGTTACGAATATCGAGATTATCCGAGAAAGGTGAGGCAAGCGGGCTGGTGTAGCTCAGTGGTCAGGGCAGTCGACCGGCAAACAAAAGGTACCGGGCTCGAATCCCGGCTCAGAAGCGCACCGCATTTTTTCTCGGATAGTTCTCATGGACTTTTTTCGGAGGAAAAAATCAAACATATTTTTATTTTGTACAATATTGTGTATAAGTTGACCTAGAATCAAGGAGAAAAATTTTAAAATAAAAAAAATAGTGAGCAACAAACTGCGAAATTAAAAAAAAAACTTCCTTTCGATCGCTCACTATTTTTTTATATTTCAATTTTTCTTCTTGATTCTAGGTCAACTTATACACAATATTGTACAAAATAAAAATATGTTTGATTTTTTTGCTTCAGATCACCTGTCCGGGACTTAGGACTTCCGCAAGCGAAGAATGTCATCGCCCGCGCGCCGATATACGTGACTCCTCCCACTCCCACCACCATGTTTTGTCAAACTTGAAAAATATTTTGTTGTTCAATAAAGACCGCTTAGTCAACATACCAAATATCAACATTCTATATTTAATACTTTTCGCATAAAAAATTTGTGAAAAGTCGAACATTCTTTGGCCCAACAAGGCAGAACCTTCCCCTAATGTTGCTGCCTCTCGACCGCGCTCGCCGAGCGTACTCCTTGTAATTTATTTAATTCGGCTAATTTTATGGCTATCGTTAAACGGTTTTCACAGACGTGTCCAGAAAGGTCCGTAGAATAGTAAAATAAAAATACAACGATCTTTAAAAATGTGTAAACAACAATACGGTCTTAAAAGAGACTATCACCAGTTCTCTTTTATCAACCGAGGAGGCCAAATTTAGAAATGGTTTTTCCAAGCTTCCATAAAATAATGTGAACCCCAACGTATTTTAGTATCGGGCGTCCTCATAATTTGATAATAAATCCGTAATTGGTTGATGCGCGTAATAACAAAAATTACGAGCTCTCCAACTTCCGCAAATATGGGAGCTAATAATGCGGGTGGTATCTTCGGGCAGAACCTCACACGATATGCAAAACCTCAGGATTTTCCATTATCTGTACACCCGATCCGGCTTTTTATTTTATCACACCCGCTGGTGATTTATAGCCGGCTATACATACGTGTTCTCATCCCGTACACCTTTCGCCATCCCCGGATTACATCGAGGACCGCGGAGACCGTAAAAAAAGGGTCGCCTGTATCGTTCCAACTGTCGTAGCTCTACGAGAGATACCGAGAGTGGTCATTGATATCGTTTTTTCCCGGGCAAAACAAGGTGGAACCTCGGGCGAAACGTTCGCCATCTCTCGTGTTACAATTCATGCATTGGAAATGCTCGAAGCTCGGCGTCGATGCAACACAACCCAATTTTTTATTTTTTTTTATTTCTTCCTTTTGATCATTATCGAAAATCTTTTCTTATAAATTGATATTGTTAGATCATTAGCAAAGATCCTTGAAAATGTATGATTAATCCTCATTGCCTAAATTCGCCAAAGAAAAATCGTGCAATAAAAAAAAAGAAT
Organism: Ophion slaviceki; assembly: GCA_944452715.1. Classification (NCBI taxonomy): domain Eukaryota; kingdom Metazoa; phylum Arthropoda; class Insecta; order Hymenoptera; family Ichneumonidae; genus Ophion; species Ophion slaviceki. The sequence goes on along the minus strand of OX101788.1, from coordinate 17,319,689 downwards.
GATTGCGATTAAACAACAACAATTGATGCAAACTTCGAAATGATGAAAAGTGCACTGCAAAAACAAATGTGTTGTTTTTACGCACTTTAGGTGTCTAAATGGCTGTAGACAGATTTTACACGTATTAACGTGTGTGAAAAATAATGTGTGAAAAGTGTTATTTTCTTACACACGTTAAAACGTGTAAAAAAATGTCTACAGCCATTTACACACTCAAACTGTGTAAAAACAACACACACACATAGTATTTTATAGGAGGATTTTAAATTTGATATTTCGGAAATACCTTCGATTAATCATAGGATAAACTAATATACTAACGAAATCTGTTTGATATTTCGATATTAGATAACCTGGTTCAGAAGGCTCACCGCAATAGACGTTTTCGAGAGGTGCTTTTCGGATCGGTAGTAAATCGATTGTTATTGGATATTTGGACACAAAAAAATTACAGTGTTCTTCAGATGATACTTTTTTAAATATCTCATTTTTGTTGAAATTGGTCATCACACTTTTCTATTTAAAAATCCGTAAAAATGAGCTGTTTTCGATTGTGACAACTATTGCACTGCACAAACAAATGTGTTATTTTTACACACTTTAGGTGTGTAAATGGCTGTAAATACTTTACACGTTTTAACGTGTGTGAAAAATTACACGGATAGATGCGTTCAAACTACACACTTACGTGTGTTATTTTCTTACACACGTTAAAACGTATAAAAACTGTCTACAGCCATTTACACACGCAAACTGTAAAAACAACACACGTATTTTTGCAGTACTGTATATACATGGGATGCGTCGGAAAAATAAATTGAATAACAAAAGCTTTTGATCGTCAAAATATATGCATTTATTGAACTGAACTCAACAGTACTCATACATTACACTTTAGTATGTATGAGATTTGTCACTGTTTTTCTTGTCTTCGCATAGGCTAGGTTCTCATACAGCTTCACGATGACGACCGTTTTTTGCTCGCCGGTGATGGCCTCGAAACAAAAATACGTCGCTAAAGATTAAAGGCAGCTATCGCGGTTTTGGAAAATAGATTCCAATTTCAGATTCTTCCACGTGAGAAACTTAAAAATGATCTGTAAATGGAACAAAAAGTTAAGACCAAATGTGGTCTTCAATTAACCGGTCAATCAATCGATGTCAGATCAACTAATGAGTTTCACGTGACACCGTAACCAAGGTGATTTTTAAAACATATGATCGAGAACTCGCACACTCAGAAAAAAGATTTATTATGTTCTAATAAATTGGCACATTAGAACATAATTTATTGGAAATTAATAAATGTTTACTCGTATGAAGACAGTTTTTATGTGACTGTAACTACAGAATTTATTCGGCGTCACTAAATATGTTTTTTTACGTGCCGATTTTTCACATCAATTAAAAGTCATATTTAAAATAGAACATTTGAATAAATATTTCCTCAAATCAAATAAATACTACATCCCAATCACGAAAACCTCTTATTTCGCGACTATGATACTAATGCGCATGCGCACTTTGCCCTTCAACGCGACGGGCCCGACAGCAGGCCGCTCGTCAGATGTAGCTCACGCATACGCTTACCACGTAGCTTCTTCCTATGCCAATGCTTTTGGCACAAGTGTCAGTGTTGCGCTTCGGAAGTGAGAAACTCGAAAGTGAGGAATGATTTAAGTGTAAGTAAGAATATAAAGTGAGAAAAAAACGTTCAAGTGAGAAAATAATGACGGACGAAATTACACAATTCCTCGAAAAAAACCAGCTGGGGGATTATGAAGAATCCTATTAGATGTTAAGAAAAACTCCATTTGTGAGATATAAAAAACCAATTTCTTCTAACGTATATATCCTATTAGATGTTAAGAAAAATTCTTACAAGCAACATCCCTCAGGTGACACCCCTCGATTCTGTTGAAAGTTGGATATGTTATAAAGCAACGAAAAGTAAACGATACGTATTTTTTTGTCGGCGGAAAAACTGTTTTAAGGGCTGAAACGCACCCTAAAAAATGAGGATGTTTTTCGTTTTTCGTCGATAACGTTTTAACGGTACGAGATATTAACAAATTTCAAATTGCAATAATGTTTATTTTTTTGTGCACCATACATTGGAGATGAGAACGATAACGTTATCGACAAAAAACGAAAAACACCCCTATTTTCGAGGGTTCGTTTCACCCTTTAAAACCGTTTTTCCGGCGATAAAAAAATACGTATCGCTTACTTTTCGGTGCTTTATAACATATCCAAATTTCAACAAAATCGAAGGATGTCACCTGAGGGATGTTCCTTGTTAGTAAATCTCAAACATAAACTTTAATAAAAAATTTCTTACCTGTTAATAAAATCGTAGTAGGCTGATATACAAATAAGAAAACTTATTCGCCGGGAGACAAACTTCTTTGTCCTTAATAAATCTTTTTTCTGAGTGCAATTAACACACTCAAACTGTGTTGCTTTTTCCCGCGTTATGTTTGCTCGTGTGTTGCTATCAACGTGTGTTGTTTAGTCCAATGTGTGTAAATATGCGTCTTGTATGTTGATTCTACACGTTTTATGTGTGTTCGAATAACCGTGTTATTGATAGGGGACAGCTACGAAGGTGTGTAATAATTTTTACGCATTACGTATGTAATTGTAGCGCATTACGTGTTACCAAATGCATAAGTGTGTAGTTGCCATCAACATGGCAACGCGTGTCTAGCCTTTATGTTGTGTTACCTCTGCATACTCAGAACACAGGTTAAACACACCTAGCTTTCGCAGTGTGCGAGTCTTCAACCACATTTTTGCAGCCCCTTTCGCACCCAACGAGCCACGAGTTAGCATTCGTGCGCACCCTCTGTGTACACAAATTATGTCGAGTTTCGTGAAATCAGAGTTGTTGTTAATCGTCAAGGCGATTAAGCCCCGAAGAAGTTTCGAGATCGGGAGAAAAGCTCGCTGTTATTCCCGAGATGCGAGAGTTTCGTTAATTGCGCGAAATTCTAACGAGGCGTTCAACGAAGGAGACTCCGCTGCGCTTTGTGCAACGCGTTCGAAATTTCTCAAACCAACGATTAGATGTTATTGTGCCATTGCGCATAATTGGATCGTCGCGTTAAAGTCCTCTGGAGAATGTGCGGCCCTCTTGCAATTGCAATTACGAAAGGGTGGACGATTATTTTAATTTATACGAAAATCGTATGTCTTCAAAGCCCTTGCAGAAATTTGTCGAGTTCCCCGATCATGCCACAGCTTTACAGGGATTTGATAGGGACACCGCACGTTGGGAGTCCACGTTGGAGTCCAAGTGGACTCCGCGCTATTTCCCGATTGACGTCGTTTGAGAATTTTTATTTGAATTTCTCAACCTGAACCTGTTGGCTCTCCCAAATAAAATATCCCGGTGATCCCGTGCACAAATTTCTTGGGGAGTCCCGAGATGCACCCACATCTCTATAGGGATTTGTTATGGACACCGCACGCAGGGAGTCCTCATTGGGATCCAATTGGATTCTGCACTATTTCCCGATGAACGCCGTTTGAGAATCCTTACCACGTTCGAATAAAAAATATGCGCAAAGTCACGAGAAATAACTCGGCGTGTTGAAACATAAGCTGCACGCTTCGTGATCGTGGACTTGTGTGGTGATATGTCAAAGTGCGGTAAATAAATAACAAACGATAATTACAGTGGATTTTCAGTAATCTGATACAAATCGATTTTTAATATATACTTTTTGGGCGATCCATACTTTTTAAGGGGCTATACCAGTGTGAACGTTGAAAATTTAGGTGATTTTCGGGAATTTTTTAGGAGAAAAGTACTCAATTAAATGTTTCGGAAAATTAAGAATATATTTGGCTATATTTGACCTATATTACATAATTTTTTCATAGAAGAATATTGAGATCCAAGCGACTTATGCGCTGCCTTCGGAGGCGACAAATTAAAAAGTTCCTCCACTGCTGACATGATTCCGGCCGATTGAGTAGCTGAAACCGAAAAAGAAAAAATGCCGTTGAACTGGAAGGTATTTCCTGTACAATGACGTAGGATTTTCGAAAAATATCGAAACTTAACAAAATGGCGTAGTTGTGAAAAAAAAAGTCTGTTTTCTTGAATATAAAATAGTCGTTTTTTTCAATGCCAAATCGTCAATTTTCATTCCATCAAAAATATCCTACGTCATTGTAGAGTAAATATATTCAAGAGTACTCAGTTCAAATTTCAAGTCAATCGGGTAATTGCTCTTTGAGTTACAATGTCAGCAAATTTGAAAAATCTAATTTGGAGAAAAACGCGTTTAAACATTCAACTATCGATTTTTGCAAGATAAAATGATTAGAGACACGGCCTTAAAATTTTGACAGGATATTCTTAAAAGTATAAACTGTCGAAAAAGGCAAAAAAAAATCGATTTTTTGAAAAGGTCACACTGGTATGCCCCTTAAAGATAAGATTTATATTTTCTTAAGATCCACTCGTTTTGAATATCTATATATTTTGTTCAGAAAATTTCACATACAGAATGCGATGGGATCCGTCAAGAAACGTAATGGAGTTGAACTTTGCATTACCGGAATGCAACGAAAGTTCTTTTCTATTTTTTCCATTTCTTTATTTTTATCATGATCTATAATTTTTTATATATATTAAGATCGTGGATCTCTAATGAGGATAAGAAAAACCATTTGGATGATTTTCGTAACAGTCGGCGAAAAAATGCGAGCAATAGATGAAAAATGATCTTTCATTGCATTCAAATTGTGCAAATTTCGACAACATGAATCGTATCGAATTCTTTTCGATACTATGGCAACCCTATGAGGTTGACGTTTGCATCGTTGGAATGCACCAAAAATTAATATTGATTAATCCCTTCAATTTATTTCGGCATATTTAACCCACGAAAAAAACCCGCAATAATTTTTAAAGATATTTATTAGCTCCCTACTATTTAAATCTGTAACAAAAAAAAAGATCCTGTACGAGAATTAAAATACGGAAATTAAAAAGTAAAAAAGAAATTTCGTTGCCTCCTAAAGATGCAAACTTCAACACCATGCAATCCTTCATGATTCGAATTAGATTCCTGCATTGAAATTTCAATGGGGAATCCCTATAAGAACCCAATGTTGGAGCGTGACGTTTTGTTTCCAATAAAACGGGAACCAATGCGATGACCCATTCGACCCCTATCAAAAAAATAGAAACGAGGATGGACATCCAATTGGATTCCTGTGACAATTTCTGCACAGGAGGCTACTTCACAAAGAGTCTAGCCATTGTTGAAAACAAAGAGAAAAAAAGCGATTTTCGAGTGCGCTATCCAATATCCTTGATGGAACACTCAAGCTCATTGTCTCGAATAAACAAAGGCCCCTGACCTATCTCTGCACGTGGAAAAGTGTGTATACGTATGTTCATATATATGTGTATGTGTGAATGTATGCATGTGAAATATATAAAGTGTACATATATATAACGTGTAGAGAAAGAGAAGCTCTTGTGGATTTTGTGCGTTGAGACAGTCTTGCAGGCCAACTCAAATATTTACGAAGGGTGATAAAGGTGTGGTGGAGTGGCAACTGAAATAGATGTGTGAGTAGGGCGAGAGACCGAGTGAATAGCGATACCATAGTGCTCTCGGGTTATAGCAGCCCCGATAGCCCATTTTCGCAAAGTGTAAACCGCGTTGCCGGACCATCCCTTGTCCCTTCGTATCCACTCGTATTGTGGATCAACGGTTCGAATTCACTGTACGTCCGTGTTAAGCATCCCCTTCCTCTTCTCTTCAAATATATCGTCCATGGTCTGTAGCGATGAATTCCATTTGAAATTACGTGCTTGTGTCAGATATGTGAGCGATTTCGTCCAGCACGTTTGCTCTTGTGAGAATCGACGTGTCATCGCTGTCTCTGTCCCTCTTTCTCTCTCTGTCTCCCTGTCTCATTAGCTGTCTCTTTCGCCCTCTCTTCGCCGATAATGTCCTATCGAACTCGATTATTGATACGAACGGGTCTTCAATCATGACAATGACAATGCGGGAACGGATCGCTTCGCGAATTTTGATATCTATCGTGTGGGGTAACAACGTCTGCTTCTGTCGGTAGAGTGAAGCGAACAGGTCCAAGCCACACTTTCATGTCATGAGACGTATCGTGTTTCGATTTTCTTTTGATTGAGTGAATTCGTACAACGAAAAATTTCATAGTCCAAAAATTTCGTAATCTCCGTGTGGATTGATCCATAAATGAAAAGAAAAGGACCTGACCCATTGGTGAGAACGAAGAGCAAAACGAACGCAATCGAGTCTACGGCATACATCCTCGCGTGGTGATATTTCACGTCGTGAGGAGCAGTGTAAAGCGTCGACGAGGTAGAGATCGACAGCTCCAGGAGAGTGAGAGACAGAGAGCGCCAAGTGCTATATACGGCATGATGAGAAGAGCGATTTTCCGTCGGCATCGCGCTCCCGTGTCTTGAATACGAAAAGACGCCAACTGAACCGTGAGTTATTGACGCATTATATCCGGGACATGCATGGAAACCGAATGGGGCAAGAAAACGTGCAAATTGTCGAAGAGCGCCTGTAATATGCCAAAATGTGTGCAGGTATGCGTGTGGGCTGGTGTGTACACGGGTTCCGGGTGCTCATCGATCACGGCGATAAATCGCCATTCGCAAAAACAAGGGTCGATAGAACACTATCGCTGTTAGAGGAGACATAGGCAATGGACTGATTCACAAATTGCAGTTTGCGAGCCATGTTCGAAAGCTCGTTAGTACCTTGAGTACTGGTAAACGGGCGAACAGATTTTCCAGCACTATACAAATACCTGCAAACCAACTGTATTTTTTCCTCGATTGGTGGGATTTTTTTTTATCATCCCAGTTTGCGTGGCTCACAATACCAGAGGTAGCTCCCGATAACTGTGGTCGATGGATAAAGATAGGGATAGATGTAATTTTGTTGAAAATTCGGATGGGTAGTGCATACTGCCAAGGAGAAATAATTGAGAATATCGGTTTAGTGGTGGCCAGTGATAGGCTTATTTCGCTCATTGAGACATAGCGTTCTGTCGAACTATTTTTCATTTTTGGTATAACATTTATTAGAATATCGTGACAATTTGCCTACCGGTATCAATGTCCGTCGAATGCAATGGTGATTTTTCAAAATACTCCTACTGTTATAACTGAATACTACTATTGCTATACACTGGTACTGCTATCACTAAAACTTACCGGACATCCGAAACTTGCCGGACAACCCAACTTCTACAATTCGTTTATGAACACCATATTCTACAAGTCTGCTACTGATAGTACTACTACATTTCGTTTTCCGGACATCCGAACTTTCCGGACAACCCAACTTCTACGATTCGTTTATGAACACCATATTAGACTATTCTGCTATTGATGATACTACTACAATTCGTTTATGAACATCATATTCTACCAATCTACTACTGATAGTACTACTACAATTCGTTTACCAATACCATTTGCTACTGATCTGCTACTGATAATACTCTCGACATGCTACTTTTTTAGGGGAAAAATATTTTAAAGACACCGTGTTGTTTATGGTAGGCTGGGATTTCCACCCACTAAAAAACCCCTATTCATCGCAAGCCATTCCGGAACCGCTGTGAAAGCATATCATGAGGATGGCCGCTGTCTCTTCCTCATTCTGGCTGTATTTGCAATTCTCTCTCGTCAGATTCTTCCCTTTCCATTATTTTGATCATCAAGTCGTTAATTATGTCCCATTTCTGTTTACGTCCTATGAGTTTATTGACTAGGTTTTCGACTGTCAGCTCGGTCCCCAATCTGCAGTGCGCTTTATGCCTTGGTCTCTCCCATCTCCCGCAATGGAAGACAGTGTGTTCGGCATACTACTACTACTGTTTCCGTACTACTACTAGTTACGAATAGTAGTTTTTCCAGGCTACTACTAGCTCTAATGCTACTATTGCTATACCACTACTGCTATTACCAAAGCTGCAATTGCTATTCTACTGTTAGTTTTACTAGTACTACTACAATATATTTACGAATACCACCTTCAACTGATCTGCACTGGTTGTACTCTCGACATACTCTACTACTACACTATATGTACTACTACTAGTTACCAAAGGTAGTATTTACAAGATAGTACTACTCCTAATGCTACTGTTGCTATACCGCTACTGCTATGACTTGAACTACTATTAATATACTTTTACTACTATTAAGGCGTTACCCCCACTTGTAGCGCAAAAAAAGGCTTTTTTCATGAATTTTTTTAAAGAAAACTACAAAACTTTTTTAATCGATCAATATACCATCTTAAAGAACACATCTTGAAGAACTTTCAGTAATTTTTTTATTGAAAAATATTACATTATTTAGTGGCAACTGGCCGTCAATAAAATAATGTTTTTATATACACGGTTTGCGGTGACCAACATTGCGGCGAAGTGGATCATCTGAAAAAAAATGCGGATGGATTTAGTCAAATATAAGTATAAACTAGTCTTTAATCGAAGGATTTTAAAAAATATTCATTTTTCACAAAATGGCGGACAGTCAAAGTTAATGGTTCGATTTTAACGAAAAAAAAATCGAACGATTAAAGACTACATTTTTATGTATTAAATAAGCCTGCAAAATTTCAAGAAGATCGGTTCATTAGTGTTCGATTAATCTTGGTCACCGGCTTCAGAAATGCCATTTTGAGAAAAACGCGTTTAAAGTTTCAATTTCAGTTTACACGAAGAAAATATATTTTTTTGTAAACTTACATAGAGTCATCAATTCCGGGCCCACACAGAAGTATGGGCCCGGATACTTATACTTCAAAAAATGCAAGAAAAAAAAATAGATTTTTTCAAAATCGCAAGTGGGGGTAACCCCTTAATTAAACCGCTATTCCTATAGTACTATTCGTTTATTAGTTTTATTAGTAATTCGTTTATGAATACCATTTCCTCCTCACCTACTAATGTTAGTACTCTCGACATACTTCTACTACTAACCAATAGTAGTTTTTGCAAGCTACTTCTACTTTTAATGCTACCATCGCTACACCATTACACTATTACTAAAACTACTATTGATATACTTTTATCACGATTACTTAAACTGCAATTGCTATACTACTACCAGTGTTGCTACTACAACTCATTTATGAATACCATCTTATAAAATACCGGTTAAGGTGTCATCAAGCTTGTTGGTTTCATTCTAACTAATATTACGGAAACATCTCGCACTGGTTTCCTCGCATCTTACGTCGGATTTTTCCGCTCGCAAATAAGATAATCGTCGCGTGTTTGTCTCCGGAGAAGTTTCTTCTTCGTACCAGAAACATTGCGCAAAGTTTCGCGCGTGTACCATGTGTATTTTCACGCGCGGATCCCCGGAGAGCTTGCGGAGTTCTCAAAGTGCAAAGTACACGATTATCAGGGACGACGTGAATCTTGGATTTCTGTGCCGGGAGTTAGACTCATCACAGCGCCGGATAGAAGTTACGTATGCAACTCTGTGCAGAGACGCAACGCCCCCGCAAATCCTGCTCTAATAAAATACACACAAACACACGCACGTTCCACTTGAATGATTCGTTGCGAGGTTATGTACGCGGGACAGAGACGAAGAGCGGAGGACGTATAATCCGAAGAAATATATCTGTATTACGTGTATCCTCGTCTCATCACGCATCCCAATGTATAACTTCATTGTACTCGAAATTTCGCGCATAAATCCACACCTGTACGCGAGTTTGGAAAGTTGTTGCGAACAATCGAAGCACGTTCTTCCACTTTACACGCAGCTGAAGAGACGGCAGGAGGATCACTGATGAGGGAAAGAAATAAATAAACGGATTTGGTGACGGGAAAGCTTGCGGATTTTATTCGGGAGGGTCTAATGGCCCTTCGGATGCCATTTCAACTCACACATTCATTTCCAGTTTCATCGGTCGCTCTCTTAAGTTTTGCCGATTGGGAAGTACTCGACGAGGGGCAGAGGGTAAAAGTGTCATAAATCGCGATGGTGGTCGTGTGGCTTGGAGAGCTATAATTCCTCGCTGGATGAAGATTCATAATCCATCAGGAGGGAGAAGAAGAGCGAAGGATCCTCGTAGCGATCGTTGAATACGTTGAGTGCTCGATAATCGGCAAACGTGAGCTTCTTTCACCTCTCGTTAGTGTCACTACTCGATCTTCATTTATTCTCTTTTACTTTATCCTATTCCTCTTTTCGCCCTCCCACCCTCTCTCTCTCTCTCTCTCTCTCTCTCTCTCTCTCTCTGTATTTTCTTTTTTCCTTCCTACCCCCCCCCCCTTCTCTCACTCCGTCCATTTCGGTCCCTCAGCACCGATCGGTTATTTCCCTTTTTTCGCGTCCATTTTTTTCCATTCCAACTCTCTTTCATTCCTTCCTACAATATTCCCATTTCCATACCTCGAAGCACTCTCGAAGCATCGATTGCTCGAGTCGCTATGCGGCCGCCGCCCCTCCCTTTTCCCTCATTGCGTTACGGATCTCGTGCATCAGGATACCGCGGTAAACTCACGATGAAAGCGCACAGAACGAATTTAAAAGGGCCCCCAGGGGCAGGGAGACGAATGTAAAATTCGAAAAAGAAATAATGAAGAGTGAATGGCGCAAAATCGGACAAAAGGAATGCAGCAATTTCGGAACTTTTTACACAGAGACAAAAAAAAAACCACTTGGATCGACGAAATTGTTCATTCACAGAAATATCGAGGAGAAACATGTAATATTTTGATATTCCGGGTATTCGTTAGTTCGACGAAATTGTTCATTTGCGGAAATATCGAGAAGAACCATATAATATTTTGATATTCCGAGTATTCGTTAGTTCGATGAAATAAATCATCCTCGGAACAACCGGATATTCATTTTTTCGATAAATCACTCCTCGGCGTCCCCCAATGACGGATCTAATCAACCATTGTCGTTGTCATAATCTACCGTACAATTGGGTTACTTCGACATCAAGGGCAACTTTGACAGTTTTTGAGGTTACTTTAACTCCTTGGGCGACGAGAAAAATTTTACGCTGACAAGGAACATCCCTCAGGTGACACCCTTCGATTTGGTTGAAATTTGGATATGTTATAAAGCACCGAAAAGTAAGCGATACGTTTTTTTTATCGGCGGAAAAACGATTTTAAGGGACGAACCAACCCCTTAATTTTTTTCGCAATGCCACTATATTGGATTTTTTATTGCTTCGTATCAGAAGAATTTTCGTTTTTGTTTCATTAAAATCGGTGGACTCCTTGTGTGTGAAACTGCTATATTACCCCTAGAGATGCCTTTCTTCGAGGGGTGGTTTCACCCCTTAAAACCGTTTTTTCCGCCGATAAAAAAAATACGTATCGCTTACTTTTCGGTGCTTTATAACATATCCAAATTTCAACAAAATCGAAGGGTGTCACCTGAGGAATGTTCCTTGTCAGTGCCCCAAACGCGGAAAAAAAAGTATTTGGATTTTCACGAAATTTTGGACCCTGGGGTTTTCGCGGTCGCTGATTACGAATCTGCCCTCAAAATGCAGAATTTCAAAGTGGCGAATCCAATAACAAAAAACAATTGTTATAAAAAAAAACCAAAAGCAAATGGAGTGTAAAGTCCTACGAATGCACCCTCCTCGTGGCACACTCTGGGGATGTGGATTCATCAGCTAATGCACGAGGCAATTTTTCCTAATATTTATACTAAATACTAAATACAAATATGAAGAAAGAAGGTTTCATTCCAATCACTTTGCGTTTTGAATTCGCGTGCGCGATATGGGATCAACTATTTTGAATTTCTGTACTTTGAGGGCAGATTCGTAATCAGCAACTTCGAAATCCCCCGAGTACCAAGTTTCATACGATTCAAATCAATTGTTGCATTTTTACCCACCATATTGAACTTCTGCATTTTTATGGCAGATTCGTAATCAGCGACCTCGCAAACCTCGGGGTACTAATTTTCGTGAAAATCGATCGACCCAATCACAAAATAATCGATGTGCGCCACTTGGCGTCAATGCCGCTTAAAGGATTAACAAAGCGCCAAAATACGGTCTGAATGTGGGCGCAGCGAGCACGCGTGACCTTCTGTGGATTGTTGAACAACAATCTGTTGTTCAAGTTTATTATAATGTGGCTCAAGTTGATTTTGATCTCAATGATAATTATAAGACTGCCTGACTACCTATAATAGTACCCCAGGTACTTGATATTTTTATGTAAAATGTTTCCTTAAGGGATGACACCACTATAACTGCCCATTTTTCGACCGTTTTCTTTGGAATATTTTTTAAAGGAAGCAATAAAATACGACGTCAAAAGAACTTTTAGGTTTTATTAGGTATATATTGAAGTGTGAACAAAAATGTATTTGTCAAAAGAATAAATTTAAAAATAATTTCAAAAAATAGAGACGAGTTTGAAAAAAAGTTCGTTTTTTCGACCATAATTTTCATATAAAAAGTGATAAATTTTTTACAATTTTCAATTCATCGGAAAAAGCGCTTGCACTTGACTGTTAAAGCAATCTAAGAAGCCACAGTTAAAATTTCAAGTCGATTGGACGAAAATTGTTCGAGTTCTGCTGCGTGCCGATGTCAACAATATGGTTTTGAGAAAAACCATTTTTTTTAAATTTAATTTTTTGTTTAATAAAAATTTCCACGAAATAAGTTCAATGTATGCTTAATAAGATACTTTTTTTCCAAATCCCAAGAAAAATCGGTTAAAACGACCTTTTTCGGTATGTCACAGTGGTGTCCTCCCTTAATAAAGATGACGATTTCATCGTTGTGACGATTCAAATCGTTGTGTTTCATTTAATTCCACCTATAATGCATAAAGTATTAATTTTTTTATCGAAATGACGTCAAAGTAACCCTTAATCTTTGATATAAGTTGCATTTCAATACCTTGTCAAAGAAACCCCACACTCGAGGTTCCTTTGACACTTTAAAAAAGATATAAAATTGAGGGGGTGTGGTGGGGCTTGACTTTCTTATACATTTCTTAGCCAATGGACACATTGGTCTATTGGAGCGAAAAAAGGTAGAATTTAGAATGTTAAAAAAAGTTACCCACAAAAAACTTCCAACACCTGTTCGAAGTAACCCCGTTTTACGATACATCACTCGCTCACGTAATCCAGGCACACACCCGATAATAAACTTTTTTTCACGAAGAAAATCAAAATACAAAAAATTCTCATTCCCAAAACAAGATTCGTAACTTCCAGAAAGATAAGCGACAGCACTGCGCATCTTTTTCTTCGGCCTTGCGAAATTTCTTCGTCAAGAGCCGATCAAGGTTCTCGATCGGTTTTTGTCAGAATCTTGACCATTTTCAAGGCCGGTTACGTTCCCCGTCGACATTTTTGTCACGCAGAAGACTTTCTACACAATTTTGGAAGAAGGATTCATTGGGGTAGGCATTTGCAAGACGTAACGATCATATAACTACGTCATACCACTTTACACCCACATGTATATGTGTGCGCGTGTGACATATCTTACACACACACACACACACACACACACACACACACACACACACACACACACACACACACACACACACACACGCACGCACACACACGCACACACACACACACACACACACACACACACACACACACACACACACACACACACACACACACACACACACACACAAACGCGCGCGCACACACGCACACGCACATATGTCTATATGCAGACAAATACCACAGATTCTCGAGAGCAAATCAAGCCCGCGACGAGGGAAGCTCTCCTCTCACACCGGTAATAAATTCCGACCCCGTTCACCGTACCAGAAGGTTAATGCGCCTTCTGCAATCTCTTCGTATATATATACACATCCACACACACATACCAATTATATATATATATATACATATATACATGTATATATGGTCTATATATATTGTCCATAGCGACGAATTGCATCCGTTGCAATTAGAAAGGAGCTCCTGGCGACGTACGACCCATATATCTCGAAAAATCAGCCATACCGATTGCTACATACATCTTTCGTATAAGTACATAGTGTGTGTGAGTGTGTATAATAGACGTTTCTCCTGCTTCCCATGGACTTTGAGCCTCAGACACGATGAATCGTACGACTATGATGCGGCCTTAATCGATTAATGTATCATGATGCCGATCTCGCTCATTCCGTATTCTTCACACACACACATATATATATATATACGTGCATGTATATTTATTATGCTTCGTAGATTTCACATTTTGCGGAGACTTTCCAGGTTTTTATCGTAAACTACGACGCACGAGGGAAGATGCAATCAATAGAAACCACATAGTCAGTATATATATATATGCAGGATTCTTTACTTTAGAAAAGAATATAAAAACTATTGGCAGAAAAGAGTATGGAATCAATTAGTTTAACGGG